>CAMUPU010000001.1:1400816-1726440 GCA_947095535.1 Poecilobothrus nobilitatus | reverse complement strand
TTGGGATTGACCATTGAACTGCTCCTGCCATGACCGTTCTAATATTCGTTGACCGTCCTCTGTTTCATACACGAGCGATCTGTCTCGCAGGTAGTTCCGGATAACTCTCATTAGGTATTCTGGAACTGAACGCCTCTAATGCCTCCAACATATACACACACCTTGCAGAATGGGACGCGTTTTTCACGTCAAAGCCATACTGTCGTTCGGACAAGTCACCAGCACTCCTTTTCGCCGATATTAGGCGAGGCTGCACTAACTTATATAGCACCTTGATGTAGTGTCCATCATGCACAGTGGACGATATGCCGATGGAGCCATTACGTCACCTTTGCCTTTCCTAATCAGCGCATGGCGGGCAGTTTTCCACCGTTGACTGAAGGTTCCGGTAATGAAGCAGAAATTGTACATTCTAAGCAGGAGGTTAAATCTTGCACGGTACGCAGCGTTCAGGACCTCTGGGGGTATCCCATCGGGTGCGGCAGCTTTGCGGTTATGTAAAGAGTCCACTGCAACTCCCAGCTCCTCGTCAGTGAAAAGGGGAATATCACCTATTTCTATTTCAAGGATCTCTTCACGAAATGGGTGTGATGGGAAAAGTGCATCAACTATCCGTGTAGTCGTCTCCGCACTCATGCAGCTCGGCGCAGACCTCAACCTAAGCTTCTTTGTGACTATTTTATAGCCAAGGCCCCACGGATCAGCGTTCACCTCCTCCTCTAGCTTTCTCCTCCGGAAAACCTTGCTTTGGTTAATGGTGTACTGGAGCAACTTCTTTGCCACCTTATGTTCCGCGGAGATAGTGTTTGCCTCCTGACGATTCCGCGCCTTTTGTGCTCTTCGTCTAAGCCGAAGGTAGAGTCTTCTGAGATCCACAATATCCTCGGTCCACCAATACACCGGACGTCGACGTGGTCCCGGTCTGTGCCGGGGCATGGACAACTCACAGGCGCTGCGAATAAGACCCATTGTTTCTTCCACAACAGCTTCGGCCTGTTCCCGGGCTCTGCGATTATTTGGGTGTTCTACTATAAACCGGGCGTCTTGAAGTATTGAGGAAAATCTAGCCTCATCAAGCCTTCCGACGTTCCACCGCCCTAGCTCTTGTCCAGCACTCCGGTATGGGTCTGACCTCTTCGGAGTTCGTAGTGACCGTCGCGAAGGAGTTCCTATACCCTGGGTGGCGAAACGTCGACCTACAACCAGTGTTTAGTACAATTAGTCCCCTTCTAACCGCCATGTCCAAGATATATTTCACTCGAGAGTTGGTGTTGGACATTCCCCATTCAGCACTTTGCGCACTGAAGTCCCCAGCGACTATAATTTTGCCTGACATTCGAAGGATCTCATCCTCTAGTGCATCTATTTTAATTCTGAAGACCTTGGTCAGTTCATTCGGAGTAAAGTAGCAGGTTATATATGTTGCTCCTCCACTTTTGATCCATACGAAGCCTTCCCCAAGTCCATGTGCCTTCACCGTAATCCTTTCGGAATCCCGTATCCAGACGGCCGCAGTCCGAAGCTCACCGCGGTACCAGTACGTAGATAATAGGTCCTTGTGCTGCTCACTGATAACGAGCAGGTCGGCATTGTGCTCGTGGACTAGCTGGTGCAACAGAGAGCCCGCCGTCTTGCTCCGATGAATCCGGATCATCTAACAAGAAATTGAGTGCTCCCTAAAGCGTTTCTAAACACCTCGCATGTCCTAAATCCAGGGATATGGTTTACCCTACCAGAATCGTGGCCCTTCTCAATGCACAGAAAGCATCGTTCAGGGGATGTACACACCTTCGCCTTGTGGTCTGGCCCGCCACACCTGAAGCGAAGTCTGCTTCCATCAGGGCCTTTTGCATATCCAAGCGCGGTGACCGTACACAAGGCCTTATAGCACTTGGTTGCGGTTGCCCTCTGCCTGATTCTGCAGCTAACGAATCGCACTTTTATGTGCTAGGTTTTTATAAATTGTTTCGCGCCCTTTGCCCCTATGGTCACCATTGCCATTTTTTGTGCCCTCCTGTTAGAGTTCGTTACCGAGACTTTGAAACTCGCGGTCCAACCGCCCAAGACTTCTTTTATGGCGTTACTCACCTCCTCCGAGGTGGTGAGGTCATCAATATCTCTAATTTCCACCTTCTTCTTTGGTTCTAAGCTGCACACGCTTGTGTTCTCCCCCAGTATAGCTTTGAGGGACTCACCAAATGCAGCTTTATCTCCTGTTCCGGCCCCTAGTTCCACTAGGACTTCTCCAACCCGCGTCTTACGAACCGCTCTTACGTCCGTCCCCGTGCTCTCAGGGTTAACTTCCTTCCTGATAATGCGTAATACTTCAGCATAAAATTTGTCTTGGGCTGGTTTAATCAGGATTGCTTTCCGACGAAGTCCTCTCTTTCGTGCTCCTTTATTAGTACTAGCTTTCTCCCCGACTCTAGCGGTGACATTCACCAGGACTTTAGTCCTGGCTTTTTCCTTCCTCTCTCTCTTCTTTTTCTAGGTACGACCTTGACCCAGGTAGTGGGTGTCTCCTGCAACTTTTCCAATTCGTTCTTCTGATCCTTCTGCTGCTCTCTATCCTCTCTCTATTTTCTTATTTTGCCTCAATAGTGGGAACTTGACTGACCGCTTCTGGCTGGGAATGGGAATTCTCTCCGTCATCACACCCATATCTTTTCAGATTGGGGCGGTGACTGTTGCTGGTCCTCGCTTCGTATTTTGGGAGCCACTAGTCACTATCGCGTCAATAAGCTCATCTAGTTCGGCCAGCCCGTTTTTCACATCCATCGATATGTTATTTTGCCTACTAGTTGCAGCCCGCATGCAACCCATTATAGTCTAGCACTGGCGCAGTATCTGCTCCCTCCTTTCTATATCGTCCTCGACTTGAGACATGTTTCTTCGTTTTGGAGAACCCACTACCACCGCCAGAGGCTGCGGATTTGCCATTACTACGATCTCTGCAATTCACGTCTCCCGCGCATTACTCCCGCCATCCAGCGAGGCACCCTTACTAATCCGCGGCGGGGTCCTTATTATCTTTGCATTTCTCCTGAATGGCTCCCACACACACTATATCATCACCACCGCTGTTCAATTATTTTTTTTATCCATTTGCGTATATTAATGGGTATTTGGGTAATATTCAGGTACAGGGTTGCATTCCCGGACCTCAGCCGAGGCAACAGCCACCATTCGCCTCCCGCTTCCCTGCACTTCATAGGGAAGCTCTCCCATTCAGCTGTCCTTTCCCCTCTTTAAGCAGACCGTCGAATCGCCAGTAATCTGTTGCAGAGGGACTTCAAAAGAGAGCTGCCCTGCACAAACTCTCGATTGACTTATAATTATCAACACGGGTGTGTTCCCTGATTTTAGAGCGTGCTACTCTCTAAACCGCAGTTCACCCAGGGTCCCAATTCAGCAAAAAGGCGTGTTGAATCCCGAATCTCGCAAGCAGACGTTCATCTCAACCGTCCAGCTGAATTCTTTGCCCAGGTTGCTGCATCGTCCATGCAGGAAGAAACATGACCGCCCGCACTGCCACGGACGGCTAGAGATGCCGTTTGTGAGAGTACACTGATGGCTTCGGTGCACTCACACGGCAGTAACTGAATGGATTTTAGTGGACTCGTACCCCAAGCATTTATTACTGTGGGCATTTCTACAGCCCCGCCCACCGGGGTAAATAATAATAATAATAATAGTAATAATAATAATAATAATAATAATTTTTTTTTTCTTCTTTTCGCGAGGGGTAAAAAATCTATTAAAGAGCTTTTAGAGAGTCCGAACTCTAAAAGACTGTGAGACTCGCGTGATGTTAAATTGAGGGTCTCAGCTCTCTGGGTTACTCACTAAAAAACACCTGACTCGGCTCCCACGATGAATTCCAGCCTGGAACCGCTCTACCATTAGTTCAGGTTGGATCTTACTATTTTCGTTTGTTTTTTCGGTGATCCTTATTTAAGTTTCATCAAGCTTCAAGATATTTTAGGAATTTTTTCTTCCTCAGCACTGCTTTTATATAAACTGCTACTGCGTCCCACTGCTCTTCGCTTTCTAGCATAACGCCGATGATGTTTTCGGGGGATATAGGCCCTATTGCCGCAACCAAAAAGCTTCTGTGTTCTTCTGTCAAGCCACACTCAAAGAATGTGTGATAGGCCGTACCCTCCACAGCATTACAGGGTCTGCACCCGGGGGTTGCTACTTTACCCATTTTGAATAGGTACGAACGAAAGTATCCATGTCCCGACAAGAACTGTGTGACATAGAAGTTGACCTCTGCGTGTAGCCGATTATTCCAAACTTCTAACAGAGGAATCAGACGTGCTGTCCATCTACCGTTCCGGTCATTGTCCCATCGTTGTTGCCATTGTGCATTGGTGAGCCTCCATCGATGCCTCTTCCTTGCTGGTTCCCGGGTCCCTATTTTTTTTTTATTTATTTATTTTAATTTCAGATAATTTTACAATGTATATAAAATTATGTATAAGAAATTAAATTAAAACTAAAACTAAAAACTAATAAACAAAAATTTACAAAATTTAAATTACATTTTTTTGGTTTAACTTACTTTTTACTTATTTCAACCTTTACTTTCTAAAATTTTTTTCATGTTCTTTAAGTTTTCTATTGAATATTTGCAATTTCTGACATTTTCTAATTTCTATTGGTAATGAATTAAAGATTTTAATAGCACTGCATCTTAAACTTTTTTGTTTTATTGTTGGTCTAGCCTTAAGAATTTCAATATTTTATTTATTTCTAGTATTGTATTTATGAATATTTTCTCTATTTTTTAAAATTAAGTTTTATTTAAGATTAATATTTAGAATTTTATAAATATATTTGCATTTTTCAAAATAGATTAATTGGTTTATATCCAATTCATTAATAGTTTTATATAGATAATTAGTACTGGTTCTGGGATTAAATTTGAAAAGCATTTTAAGCGCTTTGTTCATTAAAATACCAATTTGGTTAATATGAAAATTTGAGCAATGGCTCCAACTACATATATATACCTTATACTTGAAAGAATGTGCCCATTATAGTTAAGCTTAGCTGCATATTCGGGAATGCCGTCATATCTTTTTATAGCCAATATAATAGGCATCACTTTTTTCTTCATGTTTTTTATATGATTGTCCCATTTCAAATTATCATCAATTGTTATTCCAAGATATTTTACATTATTTACTCTTTCAATTCTTGTATCTCTTATCTTAAGAGTAATATTTTCATACAATTTTTTTTTAGTTTTAAATAATAAATAATTGGTTTTTTTTGCGTTTATGCAGAGTTCATTACAATCAAGCCAATTGCATATTGTATTAAGATGCTGATTTAGTATGTTTTCTAGTTCTTTTACCGTTTTAGCTTTTGCTATAATATTAGTATCATCTGCATATACATTATAATTTGAAATAATATTACTCTTTAATATATTCATAATATATAAGAGATATAATAAAGGTCCTAGGAGAGAACCTTGTGGTACACCAGTTTTTATAGTAAGTTCATTACTTAAAACTTCGTTCACTTTAACACACTGAGTTCGATTTGTTAAGTAATTTTTAAATAAAAGATTACAATTACCTCTTATACCCAGCTTGTCTAGGAAACTAACTAGTCTACTATGATTTACTACATCGAAGGCCTTTGTAAGATCGATAAATATTGCACCCAAAAAATACCCTTCATCAAGTGCATCATAAATTTGTTCCAACGTAGCTGTAATTGTGGATTCTGTACCACTATTTTCTAGGAAACCATATTGATTTGGATCAAAATCCACTGTTTTTGAAATAAACTTTTTTATCCTTATATTAATTGCTTTTTCAAAAATTTTGGAAATTGAATTCAATATGGAAATTGGTCTATAATTTCCACATTCATTTTTTGAACCATTTTTATGAATCGGAATTGTATATGCTTTTTTTAATGAATCTGGGAATGTTCCTTCCATAAAGCATTTATTGATTAATTTTGCTATAGGTTATTTGATGATGTTAGCTAATTCTTGTAAATCCTTTACTATTATTTTATTTAGTCCTGGAGCTGAATTTCTGTTTAACTTCATAATCATTTTATAAATCTCTGTTTCCGTAACTGGAAATAAAACTAACGTTTGGTTATTTCTTTTATGTTGAACAGAATTATTATCTACATTATTTGTTTTTATTCCTTTAATGACGGATTCTCCTACTTCATTAAAATTACATTTAACGTATTTGCCGTTTCATTTTCATCCTTTGTCTTTTCTCCGTTTATTTTTACCATACTAGTAATATGTTCAGAAATATCGTCGTTAGAATTCCTTATAGTATTATTCAATACTTTCCACAGTTTTTTAGAGTTACTTCCGGCATTCTCAATACTTCTATTGATAAGGTTTCTTTTATTATTTTTCCCTTTATTAATTTCTCCTTTATTAATTTTTCCACCTTTTCCTTAAATTTTTTATATTTTACCCTTTTAGCAGTGTTCTCTGGATCTTTTTTATGGTTATCATAATGTAGTGTTTTTTTAATTTTTAATTTTTCATATATCAACGGCGTTATCCAGGAATTATTTCTAGTCCTCACTGACACTGAAGTTGTACATAAAACTTTTACTTCCTGTATTATCTTAATTAACGTATCAATTTCAAAAATATTTGTATTTTCTATTTTATTATTTACAATTTGAGACATCTGGTTATAATCAGTTTTACTTATAGTATGTTTTTTCATTGGAGTTTTCATAATCCTAACCGTTTTTAGTGATCATATTGCCAATTGGTGATCAGATAGATTCTTATTTTCTATTGAAAAAGTAATATTATATTTATCGGTAAAGTTTGTTATAATGTGATCAATTAAGGTATTGGAGTGAACTGTGTTTCTGGTACTTTGTGTTGTATTTACTATACTATAACCAGATGTGGCTATCATATCTCTATACTTAATCACTACATTAGAGTTAGAACAACAGATTTAAATTGGTATCAGCAAAGAATATGTAGTTACCTTTATTCCTTAGTTTATTTTGCAAATAATCTATAAATATGTTGCTATTTTCCGCTGGGGCCTTGTAAAATGCACCAATTCTTAGGTTAAGTTGAGCATTTAGAATTTCGATTACATTCAAATTATAATTTTCATCTTTTAATACTTCAGTAAAGCTTATATTATCTTTTATAAAGCCGACCGTTCCCCCGCCTCGGTTTTCATCTCTGCAATTGAAAACTGCCTTATAATTTGGAATATTATAAGTCATGATTTCATTGCTGTATATCCATACTTCTGTAAGGATTACAATATCAATTGTTTTATATAATATAATCTTACATTATTAAATATTCTATAATCTCGCAATCTTGATAATATATATATACTGTCACCATTTTCAACCGCTCTTTTAGTAAGTTTAACTATTGGAGGAACCATTGGATTTAAAAAATTTTTATTTACAACCTGTGAACTGCTATTATATGAAACATTTTCCACTTTTTCGTTTTGCGGATATAGTGTTTCTCCTTTGTTCCAGTTGTAATATTTGTTACATTCACCTTACAAGCACCTTTGTTACATTCGAATTGTCTCTATTGCTAACGTTTTCTTGACTATTTTTTTACTATTATTAATTTCATCTATTTTATTTTTACTAACATTGTTATTACCATTATTTTTAACATTACTATTATAATTATTATTATTACTATTATTAATTTCATCTCTCTTATTACAAGATTCATTCCTACAGTTAATGGTTTTATTACTATTATTCCTAACATTATTATTCTTGTTATAATTTAATTTTAATATAATGCTTTTATTTTTATTATTATTACTAACTTTATCATTCATTAAAATTCTATTTGTTTTTGACCAAAATTTAGGAATATAAGTAGGAAGTAAGTGGCTTTTTTTATGCTTTGTATTACATATTTTAGAGTTCTTATTTTCATTTATAACACTAGTTGGATCATTATTGATTTCTTCATTAATATCTATCAAACTAGCATTATTATAACTATTATATATAACTATTAATATTAATATTATTATTATTATTATTGTAATTAGACACCTTATTTTTTGTGTCATCTAAATTATTATTATGACTAATTGCAGTGCTATAACTGTTTGAATTATTATTTTTATCATTAATATAACCATTATTACATTACCATTATTAAATTTATTAATATCATGACTTTTATTAACATTTTTTTATCAAAATTGAAACACTATATACATATTTATTTGACATAAGGTCATCCACTTTTATGTACTTTAGTTGCTAGTAAATAATTGTTCTTTTTTTAAACTTATTTTATTTTGATATACAGGACATAGTCTACGCAAAGTTTTGTGGTTAATATCTAAACCTAAATTAAATTTCTGATTATCTTTTATACAATTAATACATTTATTTATTTTTTCCTTCTTACATTCACTCGTTTTATGTTGCTGATGGCACTTAAGACACTTTTCATTATCTGTACACTCAGTCGCTATATGGTTGAAACACTTACATTTGAAACACCTTGTGACATTTATGGCATTAAACACTTTACATCTTTCCCATCCTACGCACAATTTTTCCGTTGCCAGTATTTTGAGGAAAGATTCCTTGTCTACCTCAACAATCACATTGTACATTTCTTTATTATATTTCCTTATAGTATTTATTTTAATAATCTTCAGTTCGCTTAATTCCATAAATGAATTTTGTTTCCTAAGTTTCTCTATTATTTCCACTTCGTTAATTTTATTATTCATATGCACTATTTCAAATCTTGGCTTAATCTCTTTCGGTATTTTAATATCATACCTTTCTTTCAAATTTTCCTCTAACTCAACTTTAATTTTTTCCCTCTCTTCTTTAGTTTCGGTTTCAATCACAACTACTCCATTCCTTCTATTTTCTATATTTTTTATTTTTAAATTTTTTGGGTCAACCTTAGTATTTAAATCTTTTTTTGTTTGTTTTGATTTAAATACCTCAGTAATTTGTACCATTTTTTCCAATTTCTTTCTTTGCATTGAACTGATTTCTTCAAGTCGCTTTCTATAACTTGACTCCATTGCCGTAAGTAAATTGTTCACCTCATTTTCATTTTTTTCTATAGCTGCTTCGAAATCTTCTTTATATTCTTTCAAATATTCATTGTTTTTTAGTGTTTACCTTTCCATATTTTGTGCAATTAAGTCCACATTCTTGATATATTGGATACAATCTTCCCAGATAAAATGTATTGAAGCATTTGTGTACACTATATTTATGATAGAATTCAACTAATTATTCGTATTTTTAGTATTTTTAACCGTACAATAAAATACGTCTGATTCATTCACACGCTCGAATCGTTTTTTGAAAATGCTGTTCCGCTCACGCACCAGCAGATCAATCGGGATCACGTTCGCGATAACTGTTACCGCCGTATGCGACACCGTTCGATAGGAGCAGGCGACGCGAAGAGCTTCTCTCCGTTGTACCGTTGTTAGTCGCTTCCTGCAGTATTCTTTCTTAAGAGCGCCTGCCCAGATCTCAGCACAGTACAGTAATATGGATTGCGCCACTGTCATGATCAAACCCTTTTTCTTTGGTTGAGGCCCGCCAATATTCGCCGTAAGCATACTAATTTTATTTGTAATCCTCGCTGCCTTATCTGCCGCTTGTTTTATTTGTTTCCAGAACGTGAGTTTTGAGTCCAACATGATCCCCAGGTACTTAGCGGATTCTTTTGTCTCTATTGTTTGGGTACCAGCTTGCGTTGTAATTATTGTTGGAATCCATCCATTTCCTTGTTAGGATGACAATTTCTGTTTTTTCTGCTGCTAATTCCAACCCATGAAGTTGCATCCAATTGCACACTCTTCTCATGACTTGGTTCGGTTTGATCTATGCGTCTTCCACGCTCCGTACTATGATGACTGCTGCCACATCATCTGCATAGCTCACTAGAAGAGTTCCTTCCGGCATCGCTATTCGAAGTAATCCATCATAAACGACGTTCCACGAGTTTGGTCTTAAGATAGACCATTGGGCAGCCTTCGGTGATTTATTTCCTTCTGGTGCCGCTTTGTGTTGTGTACTAAGCTTCGTTCATTAAGATAATCTTCTAAGATTCTTTGCAGGTAAGTGGGTATGTGGAATACATTTTGCAATGCCTCTATCATATCATTCCACCTCGCTGACTTAAAAGCATTCTTAACATCCAGTGTTATAAGAAAAACCATTTTACTGGAATAGTGGTTTCCCCTTTCGACATTCTTCTGTAATTTTGGTCACCATTTGAGTAGCATTTAGCGTTAATTTCCCCGGCCTAAATCCAAACTGCTTTTCTGCCAGATCACCTGCAGCTCTTATGGCCATACACAATCGACCTTTTAATAATTTCTCGAGAAGCTTCCCAGCTGTGTCAAGCATACATAGTGGTCTGTAAGATGAAGCCGTAAAACGTTCTCCTTTACCCTTGTCTATCAATACTAGTTTTGCCTCCTTCCATCTCTTGCAAAAAACGCCTTCTTTTAAACAGGTATTGTACATGTTTAGCATTATCTCCGGGCAAACATTGACTGCTGCTTTTAAGGCTTCGTTAGGAATTCCGTCGGGTACAGGTGCTTTCTTGTTCCTCAGAGACCTAGCAGCTGCTTCTAGATAGAAATACATAATATAATAAAAATGAAAATAGGAAATACCAGAATCCTCATTTATATACCCTGAATATATCTCGTTTCTTATTGGATGTGTGGGAAAAAGCGCATCTAGAATTAATTCCATTTTTTCTGCTGTCATTGCACTATCGGCTGCTGGAGTTTGAATTTCTTCATTGTAATCTTGTACACCAAACCCCACGGCTCGATATTCACCTCTTCGCATAATTCTCTCCATTTTTTGATTTTGCTTTTCTTTATGGCAATTCGGAGTTGTTTTCTGACTATCTTGTGCTCCATCGATGCAATCGCCGCCTCTGGTCTGTTTCTGATCCGTTGTGCCACCCGACGTTGGTGCAAGCATTTCCTCCTTATTTCTGCTATTTCATCCGTCCACCAGTATACAGGACGCTTGTTTTCTCTCCATTTTTTCCGTGGCATAGATACTTTGCAGGCCCGTGCAATGTTGTTCATTACTGAGTTAACCACCGCTTCTGCTTTTGCTCGACCCTCTAAATTTTGCGAGAACTGCCTTATTCTATTACTATTACTATCGGCTATTACTCAAAGTCGACCTCATTTTATTGCGATCAAATTTTTCCACATTCCATCTAACATTTAGGTCTCGACTTCTCAATCTCTCTATCGGAGCAGCATGTAACTCGAATGATATGTATTGGTGATCGCTACCAGTGTAGTCCTCGAGTACTTCCCATTTCCGCATGCCATTCAGGAGGTCAACTAATGCTAGTGTTATATCTGCTATTGTTTCTTTGTATCCCGTTGGGCGTTGAAATGTAGATGTTGCCCCTGTATTTAAGACTATCAGATTTTGTCTGGCTGCCATGTCCATTATTTGCTTCCCTCTGCTGTTGGTATGTGGCTCTTCCCATTCTACGGCTTAAGCATTGAAATCTCCAGTCACTACTATGTTCCCCTTTATTTCCACTATTACGTCTTTTAGTTTTTCCATTTTTATTTTGTATTTTTTGGTTTGTATTGATGATTTTGTATTGATTGTATTCTGCGTTGTTTGGTTTGGTGTGAAGTAGCACCTAATAATTGTGAGCCTGCAGCTTTTGATCCAAACAAAACTTTCACCGTTGCCATGGCATTAAATTTTGTTTGGGCTTAGATCGCCGCCGTATTTGTTGCAACAGAAAACCAGTTAGGGGTGTCTCTTTTACTATACTGTTCACTTATTATTACTACGTCGGTCTTTCTCTCCTGACCATTTTGAGTTAAGAGATCGTCTGCCACCACACTCCTATGCATATTTCCTTGAGTAAAGCTAGTAATTAAAACGCCTTTTGACCTTCTCAAGTGCCTCACGGAAGAACTTACACGTACCCGAACCCGAGACATGGTCAATAGCTGCACTTTCTTCTCTTCGCAAAGCACACATTTTGGGACCTGTACACAATTTTTCACGATATGCCCTTTTTGTCCGCACTTATAGCACAAATCTTTCCGATCAATGTCCTTGCATCTACTTTTTATATGACCGAACTTTAGACATCTATAACACCTTGGAACTTCCGCTCTTAGTCTGATCCTGCATTTTATTAATCCCACTGTAATTTTACCCGCTTTTAATATGTCTTGAGCGTCTTTCTCCTCCATCTCCACTACGCCTAAGAATTACTCTCTCCTGTTAGGTTTTGAAAGCGACAGTCTGCATTACACTTTTTTCTTCAGATATCTGTCTAAAGCGCCTCGCACTTCTTCAGGGGTTGTTAGGCTATCAAGGTTCCGGATCTCGAGCCTTGTTTTGGGCGTTAAACTTTTAACCACAGCCATTTCTCCCAAGACCTTTTTCAGTTCTTCACTAAATTCACCGTTGTCTGCAGATCCTTTGCTAGCCGGATCGAAGCCTCCCTTTATATTCTTCAAGATTTCGGCATACGTTTTCCCTTCCCCTGGTTTGTTTATAATAGCTTCACCTTTGGTCTTGCTATCTTTTTTCCCTTTTTTGCCTCCTTTTTACCAGTGCTTTCGCTCTTTTTCCGAGTCCTTTGGCTACTCGCCGACTCCTTTTTACCAGGCGTGTTGTCTGTTATTGGTGTTCTCTGCTCTGTTGCTCCCTGTTGTTGAACTCGTTGATTTCTGTTGTCCCTCGATGTTCCTTGTTACTGATGATTCTCCAATGTATATAGCAATAAATGATTTTCCCCAGAATCCATGAGATCGGCCTCCTTAGAGGGAGTATTCAGTCACCCAGCATAACTGAATTACCACCTGGGGTATATTTGTTTTGTCCATATTGCCATTTTTTGAAAAACTGGTCCTTGTTTTTGATTTCGCGAAGCAACTCCCCTCCGTACTAATACTTCAGCCGCCCAATTATGAAGTACAGACGCCAACCAAGTCACCGCTCATTGTGAGTACAGGCGTGCTTGAATTTTTTGCCCGAGATCGCAACATACCGCCGCGACACGGTAAATACGTCTATCACGTCTAAACACGACGTTCATTACCCGCTCATCCTATCCCAGCCGGGGGTCCTGGTTATTGTGCCAGGCAATCGCATGCACCCAATCTCGTCAGCTCTACAAAAGTAGATTATCAGAGGGCACCCGGCAGATAACTATGTTACCTGCCTTCGAGAAGGTGAGATTTGGATTTCTTGGCAGAGCTGTATGTTGGGTATACCTCCGGGCTAGGGCCGGTACCAAATTTTGCCCCCCAATAATAATAATAATAATAATAATAATAATAAATTATAATTTAGAAATAAAAAAATTTCGGTTTGCATTAGAAACTGATTTTGGTCTTGACCTTTTATAATTAAAATTGTTAATTTCACCAATCCAATTTTGTTGGAAGCTATTATGACTTGTAAATGATGATTGCAGATCTTGCATTCTTTTGCTGTAAGCGCCATCGTTAAGGATGTTTGACAAATTTCTTCAAATGTTTTTGTTAAAGGCTGGTCTAATAAACAGAAAGAGCTTGATCCAAGTTGTCATCAAATTCACATTTTTCAACCAATGTTTTTAATGCGACAATGAAATCGTATATGTTTTCCTCTGCTCGAAAAACTTTGCTAATGAATTTATGCCTTTCAGCTCTTGTCTTTATTTTTGGTTTGAAATAACTGGTTAATAATTTTATAATTTGCGTATACGTAAAATCTTTAACATATTTGGGTGCTATTAAAGATTTCAAAATTTTATATAATTCAGCTCCACCAAATGATATTAATAAGGAACTTGTTTTTGTATCTTCGGTATTATTTAAAATAAAAATGTGTTCCAGCCTTTCACAGTACTGTTCGAAATCCTCTCCTATCACAAATTGTTCCTAAGAACTTTGAATTGTTAGTTTTTCAGCCGCCAACATTTTGAAACCATGTGCTAGCAACACGTATATATATATATATTTCAATTTGAAAAAAAAAATTTTTTACAGTTTTTTTTATTTCTTTTTCCTCGTCGCCAGTAATAAGTCCTCGATGTATATTAAAATTTTTAATCAACTTTATTCATGTGTTGGTCTTACAAGACTAAAAAACTTATAAATATATCATATGCATAACAATTTACAATATGAATTGACAATATGTTAATGTATAACAAAATATCATTTTTAGAATAAGCGAGTGTTACTTTCATGTATACAACACCACCTTCCCGACAAATGTAAACAGGAAGGAATTAATTATGTATACAAGATTTAGAATTGGTCACACTTCACACTCGCACGAACATCTCTTCAAAAAAGAATCACCTCCTACTTGCTGCTTTTGCAATACACAAACTTTAACCAACAAACATATAATTAGGGAGTGTCCAACCATTGATGCTATAAGAATTCAACAAAAAACACGTGCTACTTTCAGAGGTCACGGCTCAAAACGTCACAAGCTTTGTAAATTTTCAAAAAAAAATCAATATTTTTAATAAAATCTGAAAAAAAAAAACAAAATGCTGTTCCACAAATTTAAAAACGTTATTTATAAATATCTTAAAAATTGCTTAATATAATTTTATTTAACTTCTTTTTACGCCAATCTTTTTACGTTAATGCGCCAAAAAAAAACAAAAAGTTATGTAATGCAATATAAATGTAGTATAATATATAATATAATATGTAATATAATGTATAATATGTAATGTAAATGAAACAAAAACTTAATTGTTATAAAATAGCCGAAGGCATTTACCTTCTAGTGCTAGTTGTAAACAACATGTGATAACTAATTTAATTAGTTACCATATAAGGTAAATAAATAAATAAATAAAATATAAACATATTATGGAAAAAGGGGCAAATCTGATTTCACAAACGACTATAAAATTTCTCCCAATAGATATATATATACATATATATGTACATATATTTCTCTTTTTTCAAAATCAAATTCGTCCCAATTTTCAAAATCAATTTTGCCTGTTTTTAAAATCAAATTCTTTTTTTAAGCTTTTTTAAATAAAAAAAAAGTAAATTTCTAAATTTTGACGAATTTGACGAATTTGATTTTAAAAAAAGATGAAATTGATTTTGAATGATTTTGAAAAAAGATAAATATAATGTTAAAAAGGAACAATTTGAAGTGAAAAGAGTGTATTAGAGTCAGAATTCATAATTAAATAAAAAACTTTAATAAAAATGTTAAAGAATTTAATATAAGACATAAAATGTTAAGTGTTTAACATTTGCAAAAAATAAATATAATATATTTTAAAATCCTATTTTGATTACTTATACATACTTTGCTTTACAGCTTCAAATTATTTGTTTCAGTAAATCGTTTTTAAAATTTTGGATTAAATATTCTGAAACAAAAAAATTTATTTAAATTTATTTTGCGTTTTACACTTTCGACACACTTTGCTGTATAGTGAGATTTCATATCCCAAATCGTTTCATATCAGTTTTTTGTCCTCTTTTCACATGATAAAATCTTATTACCGTCTATTTCTTTCAATTTTGTTGTTTTTCATTTTTTCGAGTAGCAAAGAAATTTTTGGTCACGTGGCGAGAGTGGCCCATCTTATTGTAATAGATAATCTTTGTGATAATAGAAATATTGTGATTATGTGTACTCTAAAATTTAAAAAAAGGGCACCTGAATAGCAGCAGCAGGAGATTGTCTTTTATTATACCCTACACATTAAGTATAGGGTATATTAACTTTGGTATGGTGTTTGTAACCACCAAAAGGAAGCGAGTTAGGTATAGACATGTATATGTATTCTGAATCAGGATCACCGCCTGAGTCGATTTAGCGATGTCCGTCCGTCCGTCCGTCCGTACGCACGATAACTCAAAAAATAATGATGCTATCTTGATGAAATTTATACTGTAGGTTAACAATGACTAAGGTAAGGCGGGGATTGTAAATGGGCGAAATCGGACAATGCGTTCGAGTACCTCCCATACAACTCCCAAAACCGAATACGCATATCTTCGAAATTAATAAAGATAGAAACTTAAAATTTTGTACGGAGGTGTGTTTTTCTGAATCCCTGATATTCCTAAAATTTGAGATGAATTGGAGTGGTTGTTCGGGTACCTCCCATACAAATCCCAAAACCGAACAAGCATATATTCAAAATTAATAAAGATAGAAACTTCAAATTTGGTACTAAGGTGTTGTTTCCTGAATCCCTGATTTATCCAAAATTTGAAATCAATTGGAGGAGCTGTTCGGGTACCTCCCATACAACTCCCAAAACCGAACATGCATATATTCGAAATTAATAAAGATAGAAACTTCAAATTTGGTACTAAGGTGTTGTTTCCTGAATCCCTGATTTGTCCAAAATTTGAAATCAATTGGAGGAGCTATTCGGGTACCTCCCATACAACTCCCAAAACCGAACAAGCATATCTTCGAAATTAATAAAGATAGAAACTTCAAGTTTGGTACTAGGGTGTTGTTTCCTGAATCCCTGATTTGTCCGAAATTTAAGATGAATTAGAATGGTTGTTCGGGTATCTGCCACACAACTCCTAAGACCAAAGAAGCATATCTTCGGAATTAATAAATATATAAACTTGAAATTTGATATAAGAATGCTCTACCCTGTTGATGTCTCTAAAATTTGAGATGAATTGGGGTGGTGGTCCGCGTGCCTCCACACACTTCCCAAGACCTAACAAGCATATTTTCGAATTTAATAAAGATAGAAATCTGAAATTTTGTACAAAGGTTGTAAAAGCATTTATTTTTTTAGCTTAGTTATATTAAATACCTAACTAAAATAACTTATGGATTTTTAATTTAATTTAAATTTTTTGTAGGGGTGTAGGGTATAAATAAGTCGGTTGCATCGACTTACTGTTACTTTTACTTGTTATGTTATAAGATATGTTGAAACATTGATAATTTTCTATTAAATATTATAATTATATTATTTTAATTTATATTTTTTTTTGGAAAATCTTTTAAAAGAAAATTAAAAAAGGATATCTGTAAATAAATTCTATTATCGAGTTACGGCAAAAATGAATAACATGATTTTGCGAATACATAATTTTTTATTTTTTCATTTTAATGTACAGTAGGTGAATTTATTCCATACACAAAAATTTTAACATTAAACAAAAACTGATTTTCGTATGTTTATTTTATATTTTTATGTTATTCTTTTTTAAATTTTCATTTTCTGTGAATTCTTTTGTTACAAATATTTTTAAAATTTTTTTTTATTTGTCCAATTTTTTTAATTTGAAGACAAAAATGAGGAAAACGGATGAAATTTTATTTTATTTTCTTACAAGATGGAAGGCGATAAGAAGAACTGAAGAACATCAAAGTGATCTTATATACTTGAATAATAAAAACTGAAAAATAAAAGAAAAATATTATATAAAATATTTTTAAAAGATTTCTTTGTTCCTTGCATTATTTCTTTTTTCCAACTACAATTACCAGGTGAAAAACTATTTCCTTTGTTATTATACATATGTGTTATAATATATAAGAAAACAAAACTATTAAGAAATATTGCTATGTAAATGAACTACGGAATAAATAAGCTATTGTATGTTTTACATGAATAGTATGTAAAGTGTATAAGTGTATATTATACACTGATATACTCGATATTTATTTGGTATTAACTTGTGCTGGATATAAAGAGTTCTTTTTAATAAATATATGTATATATATATCATAATTTAGATTTAATATTATAATTTTTTTATTTTGCTAAAGAATTTAGATATTTAAATTACCTATATATTAACGTATTAGTCAGAAAAAAACAAAAAATTACAATAAAAGATGCAATAATATTAAATAATATTGATTAAGTTTATGAATTATAAAATGAAACTAATAATTAATAATTATTTTGAATAAAAATTTGTTTAGTATATTTGTATTATACACTAATATTGAAATTACGAATACCACAATAGAATTTAGGAAAGAAAGTTTGTATCTATATAAAATGGTAATAGTAAAATGGTAAAAGTTTGTATAAATAAAATAAAATAATAAAAATAAATTAAGAAAAATAAAAAACAGAATTGAAAAATAGTACGCAGTGAATCATTTTTTTTAAATAAATTTTTTTTGCTTTATCATCTTTTATTTTTTGTCTTGTATTTTTCATATTTTTTATTTAAGTATAAAAATTGTTGCAAAACTGTTGTAAAAAAGCATTAAAATGAACTTAACCTTAAGAAAAGGAGAAATATAGTGCAGTACAAAAATATAAAAAGAGTAGAAAAAGTCAATAATTTTAACATTTGTCTTGTTTATTCTCTTTTTTCTTTGTTCGAAAATTTTCTGATTGTATCAGATATTAAATTTTTGTTTTTATGTTTTAAATAAGTATTTTTTATTATATTTACATTTTAACTATGTACATACGTATGTATATATGTACATATAATATATTTAAATGTTAATTTAGCGCATTGTACTTTTATATAGCTCTTTTGAAAACAATTAATTACATAATATGAGATACATAATTACGTGAACAAAATGCATGTATTATAATTAAAAGCACAGTTGAATAATTGATATAACATTCAATTTATTTTTTTTGAATAATAGTAAGAAGTATTTTGAAAGAATTTTCATTTTTACTAACATGTTTTTTGTAATATAAGGATATAAGTAATATATCCTAAAGCAGTGCTATTCTATTAATAATCTAGATTTAAGTTATAACCTCATTTTTGTATTCATTTGTTGTCTATGCAACCCACTGGAAAAGGAAAAAAAACAATGTTTAGTTGTAATGAAAAAAATAATGTAAATTTTTACCGACCGCATACAAATACTTATTCGAATCCCACACACGTCGTAAGAGTTATACTTCCTTACGATCTTTACAGCCACGCCTGAACAGAAAGGGCTGTGTAATTTGAATTTCACAGCCCTTTCCAAGCCAAATTTTTCAGTCCACATTTATTCAAGGTTCGCTGCTAACACAATAAAGGTATTGAATTGATAATATATAATGTGTGAGTGTGATTAAAACATTAGAATTTAGAATTAGAAATAAAATAATGTACTAATAGAAATATACGTGATTGTTGAAGTTTCTTTACTTTGTTTAATGTTTAATAAAAAAAGAAATTGTCAAGAGTTTTTTTTTGCTATTGAACAAATTGCATAAAAAGAAATAAATATCTTAAACAAAATAATCTGTACGTTTGATCATTTATTGAATCTTAAATTAATATTAATCTTATTGAAACTAATTTCATTTAAATTATTTAATTCAAATTTTTTATTAGGATAACGATACAAAGTTCATTTAAATTTAGTTAAATATATAAGATTTCATTTGTTGAATTCTAACAAACACACACTAAATAGATAATATATTACATAAATATATTTGTACAACTGTACTGTACATTTCAGAAAAAAATTTTTTTTATATTTTTACTTTTGCAGAATATTTTTTAAAAAAGTTTTATTGAAATGACGATTTTTATGTGCGCTTATCTTTAAAAATCATTTGGTTAGTGGGTTACAATTTTTTATTTAAAGGGATAGCAGTGATAGTAGTGATTCGGATTAAAATGTTTATATTTAATTTTTATATTTATTTATGTGTATATTTTTTTATGCAGAAGCCTGAAGTACAATGTATGTTCATTTGTTTTGTTTTTATAATTTATATAATGTTATTATAATTTGTACAATGTTAAATACAACAACGAAGAAATAATATTTCTTTTTAATTTTTACTAATTTTGTTCTGTTTTACTTATTTTTTTCTGATGCTATTTTTCAAGTTTTGCTACAATTTTCGGTACTTTTTCAAATGTAGCTCATGCCAACACTGATATGTAGTTAAACCTGCAATTTATTAAGGCTTTTATTAGAATGCATACATACAACGAATAAAGTAAAAAACGGACAAAATATATTGTTCATCGAGACTCACATCAATTATCAGGCCATGAACTGCCGAGAGTAAAAGCTTAATAAGGGGCCAGCTTTACAAAAAAATAAGGGGCCAACTATAAATCTTGAAACACAAAAACCATTTATTCAATTTGGTCCAAAGAGAAAATTAAAGTCGCATCTTTTTTACATAATTTATTAAAGAAAAATATTTTAAAATATATGTTTTCATTCATAAATATGCATTTAAAAAATTATCTTCCTTTAAATTTTTTATTATAAAAGCTTCTTAAGATAAATTGCCTCAATATCTCAATAGTATACATCGAGACTACTTTCATACTTTAAAATTTTGTACACGCTTATATGGCTATAATCAAGACTCACATCAATTAAGAAATTATACATACGCGCGATACGTGAGAATAGATTGCCATTCTCTCACAACTATATTCATGTGTTTTCAGTTCTTGGCCTGTTTACTTAGGTTTTATCCAAGACCTAAGTAAATTACTAACTCATGACTAACTTTTTTTGTTCGTTTTTTTGTATAATTTAAAAAACTCAGAACAGTTCATATTATAGTTCATTTTGATGCACAGCTTCCCTTTTACCATTGCAACTTCCCTTTTACAATTTTAGACGATTTCTTTCACGATTTATGTCCACAAATTATCCATAAGCGAAAATATACGCTCCACAAAAGCGTTACTTATTGGAATAGATAAAATTTTTCCACCAGTTTTCGGCAATTGAGAATAATTTGTAGTCTTAAAAAACTGAACCCACATTTGATCAATAGGTAGCATTAGTAAGCAATTTTTAATTCTATTTAATCAGATTTGAGTTTTGGTTGGATATTTGGTAAATTAAAATAAATGTTATTTATATTATTTTACTAAATGTTCCACCAAATTTTGGAGACAAAAAATGTACTCGAAATTCGAAATTTATCAATAAATCTTGAGATTCCTTTTAAAATCTTACTCTGAAATCTTGATTCTCAAGCCGAAATCTGGAGAGGTGGTAGCTCTATCTGTACAGTTAATATAGTATGTGGTGTAAGTTATGTGTTGAAGTAGTAGTTACCTGAAGTAGTAGTTTACTAGCGTCATTTTTAAGTTTTTTAAGAATATTTCGTAACAGGAACAGATTAAGAGAAAAATTATTAAAAAAAAGTTGTTACACAAGTAAAGAGGAACAACTTGCGCATAGAACATTTTTTGATCCGACTAACTTTAACTTTTATTTAATTTTTTTTCCAAGTCCAAATTTCATATACATACATACATATAATATATCACGAATTAAATTTAGTTAATTTAATATTTGTAAAAAAAAACAAATCTTTTATTTAAAAAATAATATATTTAGTAGTTGATTCTAAATTCTAATATTATGCATAACTTAATGTCTTTTATTATAATAAATTCTGATTTTTATATTAAAAAGATGCAATGTAAGCTTGTTTGTTTGAAGTTCTTCTGTTTCTGTTGGTTTATTATTTATTAGATCTGCTATACATTTTGATTGATGGTTTAGTTTTTGACATGCTGCTTTGAAGTAGTAATAACCTTCTATTTTTGGGCAAATACTGTCATAAAACTTTACATTATCACCATCAAGAATAACATATGGTTTGGATTGGATAGTTTCATTTTGGTTAATGGGAAGTGCTAAAATGTGGGAAAAGGAATAGTTTTTATGTTCAATTATAGGAATTTTAATATTAAAAGTTATGTTTGTGTTGTTATAGTAAGCCTGAAGTTCTTAAAGTTCATAAATGTGTATATCAGATTTAATAGTGATATTTCGAGATTTAAAAATTGCATATATTTGGGTGAGTTCATCTGAATTTAATATATGTTTTGAAATTATATTAAGTTTAGTTAAAATAATGGCTTCGCCGATGTTATTTAAATGATTATATAGTAAAACTATGTTAAAATGGATTTCGTTTAAAAATTGTATAACCCTTAACCGTATTTCTGTTTTTTTAATGCTATTTTGAATTTGGTCTATTGTATAATTTAGAAATTTTGTTAGATTTTCCTGTTGATCATTTATGTGATTTGTTATGGTTTCGAGTCTTTGAATCATTTTGTCATTTAAGTGAGAATTTTCATTAATATTATTTAAAAGAATATTTTCATTTGATTTAATTGTTTCGATTTCTTTATTTAAATATGCGGCATCTTCGGTATCCATATTACCACTAATTTGTTTTATAATTGAGCCTAATCCATTAATAAGACTTCGTTTATGTTTTATTGTGGGCGTTAATTTTAATTCATTTAATTTGAGATTAAGTATTTTAGTAGGGTCTTTGAAATCGTCAATATTTTCTAATAGCAATAAGGAATTTTCTATATTTTCAATATTTATTTTATATAGTTATTAAGATTGACGATGTAAATAAAATTCTTAGTTTTTTGAATTAGTTTAGAAGTTCCAAATTGTAGAGGTAAGATTCCATTATTATTTGAAAGGTCATTTATGGCCATTTTCTGGGCTATTACAATATTATATAACCCAGCGTTAAGCTGAAATTTAGATTTAGGTTTTTTAATTTTAGATTCATGCAATTTATTTTTATGGGTAAGAAGTGTTACGTGTTGGTTTTTCTTTTCTATTTCTCTCATAAATCTAGGACTTAATTTGTTACGTTTGTTGTCTTTTCTAAATATAATTGTTCCTTCGTCAAAGTCTTTTAGTTCGTTTCTGTTTTGATTACGTTTTTCTATATTTTCATTAATTTGTTTTTCTAATCTTAAATAAATATAAAATTAGCCTTTCAAGGCATAATAATGGTTACAATGTCGATACGTATTTTGTATCTAAGTAACCAAATAATTTCAAATGAACACCGATTTGATAAACGGGTAAAAACACAATATGTTGGAGAATTTTTTAATTTATTTAAATTAAAAAAAAAAAACAAAAAATAAAAAAAAATAGGAAAAAATTTTTTTTTTTTTCTTTTTTAGATTTTATTATTTTAACTTTAAACTTAGTTTTTACGGATATTTTTAACTTGTCTTATTACCTCACAGAAGATTTTCTGAAATTTTCTTATAAGTAATAAGACTTTTTGAAATTTAAAATTACAATTTGTCTAAGCATATCAATACCACTTGCTTACTGAAGAGTTTCGGTAGTATTGTAGAACGAAACATTTCCTAAAATACTTCAATTGGAGTTAATTTTGTAGCGGAGTAGATAGCGTTATAATAAGTTATTAAGGTTTCAGATAGAATTTCGTCATGGTCTTTAGATTTTTGTTTTGTATAAATAATTCTGTATATTTCATTAAGTGTCGAATGAAAACGTTCAACGGGGAAGTTGCTATTGCT
Organism: Poecilobothrus nobilitatus; assembly: GCA_947095535.1. Classification (NCBI taxonomy): domain Eukaryota; kingdom Metazoa; phylum Arthropoda; class Insecta; order Diptera; family Dolichopodidae; genus Poecilobothrus; species Poecilobothrus nobilitatus. The sequence continues at coordinate 1,703,122 of CAMUPU010000001.1, read as the reverse complement.
ATTGCTAAAAGAAGTTATATGGTGATCAATGTCATATTGTTTGCAAAAATCCTTAAATATTATTGCAGTTATTTCCGTTCCTGGATTTGAAACGATTTTTTTGGGTGTACCATATGAACTGATATAATTTTTAAGAGATTTGATTATGAGTAAACTATTTCTTATAGGTAAAGTAAAGGCAGAAGCGAATTTAGAAAATTTGTATATTATAGTTAGAATTTGTTGATTGGTAATACAATATATCATATGTACAAGATCAAGAGGTTTTTGTGAAATTTCAGAAACAGTTAATTTTATTTTTGGTGTTAATTTTAATTTTATTTTATCGGTTGTATTTAAGAGTTTGACAGACATCACAATAGTTTATAATTTTGTTAATTTTCGTTTTCATAAAAGGAAAAAGTAATTCCTTTTAAGATGAAAAAAGCTTTCGTTAATACCGCTATGGTTATGGTTTTCATGATAGCCTTTAATTATTTTATCTTGTTCGTCATTGTCGTTGACGTCCTCAAGTAGTTCTACACATCGTATTAATTTAAATATTTTAGATTGAGAAAAATGTTTACTAAAAACTTCTTGAATCATTTTATATATGTCATCATCTTTTGTATATATCGCATTTAATTTATTTGGTAATATAAATTTTTTAAATAGTTTTATCATACTTTGTTCTGAATAATTATGCATTTTAATTGTTCTTCTTTGTTTATTTTTGAAAAGCATTTCTAAATTAGTACAAGGTGTTTCATTAGTTTTTTCAAAAATTAATCGGAGAGAAAATTCACGAAGAGGTCTTTCTGAGATGTGTATACCATCACCCATATTTTCTGGTGCTGAGTGGATAGTTGCAGCATCAGTATTATTTTCAGATTCGTTACTATTTATTTCCGTAATTTTTGGTGTTAATTTTTCAATTTTTATCCAACTTTGCGGACGCTTTTGATTTTGAGTTCCTCTTTTATTTTGTATTCTTCAAATTTTAACCGTCATCAAACTAATCTTGAGTTAGGGTCTTTTAAACTGATTATCCAGATAAGTGGTATATGATCAGTAACGACTTTAAACTTTCTTCCAAAAAGATAAGGCCTAAAATATTTGGTAGCCCAAACTATGGCTAATAATTCTTTTTCTATAGTAGAATAGTTTACTTCAGAATCTGTAAGTGTTCTATTAACATAGCATATGGGTTTATTACTCCCTATTGGGCCTTGAGAAAAAACGGCGCCTATTGCGTAGTTACTGGAGTCAGTAGTTAAAACAAAAGATTTATTAAAGTCCAGATATTGCGATTATTAGTTAATAGATCCTTACGCAATTTAAAAGTTTTTACATATCTTTTATCTAAAATTATTAATTTTTACATTAATTTAAACATTCCGTTAATGGTTTAGTAAATTTTGCAAAATTATTTATAAATTTTCTATAATAACCTAAAAGACCTAGGAAATATTTTATTTCCTTTTGAGTTTTGGGTATTGGAAATTCCCTTATAGCCCTAGTCGTTTTATGTTTAGGTTTAACTTCTTCGGTTGTTACTATATGTCCAAAAAAAAACTACTTCTTTACATAAGAATTCTGATTTATCAGGTTGTATCTTTAAATTTGCTTCTTTTAAACGTTGAACGACTTTTCTTTAATTTTCGATATGTTCTTGTAACGAAGTTGAATACACTATTATGTCGTCCAACGAGACTAAGCAAATAGATCCTTGTAATTCCTTAAGTACGTTGTCCATCACTCTCTGAAAGATGGCGGGTGCGGTTTTTAAGCCGAAAGGCATTCGTACATATTCAAAGTGTCCTCCTTCGACTGTAAATGCTGTTGGAATGTCACTCTTAGCCATCTCTATTTGGTGTAACCTACTAGCAAAATCTAACGTTGTGAAGTACATACATTTACCGAGTTTGTCCAGGATCTCTGTAATGTTTGGTAGAGGATAACGGTCGCTAATTGTTTTCTCGTAAAGCTTCCTGTAGTCTATGACCAGTCTCCATTTTTGTTAGCCAGATGCATCTAATTTCTTAGGAACAATCCACACTGGTGAGAGCTCCATGGAGAAAAACTTGGCCGTATTATTTGTTGATCGAGCATATCGTTGATTTGTTTCCTAACTTCTTCTTTATGTAGGTAAGGGTATCTATACGACTTTGTATAGATTGGAATTTCATCGGAAGTCTTTATCTCATGTTTTATTTCATTGGTGAATGACAATTTATTATTGTTTGTAAAGAATACCACTTCATATTCTTTTCATATATTTATTAAGGCCTTACTCTCTTCTTGATTTAAATGATTGGTTCTTAGAAGTTTATTTATTTTAGATTTATTTGATTCAGTAATTTCATCATATGTTATATTAAAATTATTAAATTTTACATAGTTATTTTTAGAAAGATTTCTAGCTTTTAGTGGTTGTTCGAGAAAAAGAATTTGTTCATTATTTGATTTATTTATTATTTCAATAGAACTATTCCAATTATGGGTACAATATACTCCTTCAGATATTTCTAAATTTGGTTTCATATTTGTTCTGAATTTGGTTCTTTCAATAAATAAGTCTCCATTTTTAATGTCTACAGGCATTTTAACAATATATTTTAAATTGTTTGGTATAATATATTTTTCAGAAATATAATTTGGTTTAAAACTTAAAGGTATTATTACACCATTTTTTAATATTAATATGTTTTTATTAAGATTTAATAAAATTCCAAGAGAATAGAGTGAGTCTAATCCTAGTAATCCATATCGACCTAATTATGAAATTTAAAGATTAAAAATCTTAAGTAACCAGGTTTTTAAAATTCATAAAAATTCGGTAAGATTACTTCTTTATTTAATTGGTGTTTATTCAAAATTGTATTAATTATTATGGGTTTAATTTGTCTTGAATCATTGGGATGTATAAATTCTGGTTTTGTAAAAGAAGACGAAGACCTTGAATCAATTAAAAATTTAAGTGGTCTTCCAAAAGGAGAAGAAATATCGATGTAAGGTAGATTAGAACCGTGTTATCTATTGCTATCTATGTATCCAATTGGTTCTGTGAGGCTGTTTGGAAAAAAATTTCATCGAAATTATGATGATTTTGATTTTTATTTTGGTAGTCATAGAAATCATTGAGATTTTGTCTATACGGTTGAGTTTCTGTAACATTATATAATTCTCTATTGTTCTCTGGTCTATTGAAATTATTTCTATTACAAGAATTCTGTCTCATTTGGACAGTATTGCCTGTAGCAACGTGCTTTGGCTCAGGTTTAGATTGGAAATTTGATTGAAATTGTCTTGGTTGATAATTATTTCTAAATTGGTTATTCTAATATTGTCTTTGTTCATTATTTCTAAATTGATTGTTGTTTTGATTAGCAGAATAACATTTTGGTTTCTTTCGTGAATATTGGCGTGATTTGACATACCTGCAAATAATTCTATAACCTCACTATAAAATTGTTCGACAGTTTTATTATTTTGTTTTAACTTATATAGATCTTTAATGAAGGAGGTCTCATTTCTTTTCTCCGCGTAATGAAGTATTAGATTTTCCTTACAATTCACCGACAATTTTATTTCTTATCGCTCGAACTAATAGTTGGCCTTAACTTGTGCCATTTGTAACGAAAATTAGCGTTAATATTTCATTGACATTTTCTACAAAATCATATAGTAGTCTTGGATTACCATCGAATTGGGGTAAATTCTTAATGGCATCTGGTATTCTTAAGTTAATAAAAATATCTGTGGATGTTATAGCACGAGGATTAGCATTTGGAATACTGCTAATACACCAGATTGGAACACCAGGTTGTGGTTGCTCGTTTGCCATATTGAATAAAAAAATGTCACAATTACTACCGGAAGTATGTAGAATTGGATGGTATTCTGTATATCTAACTCACACAAATGTTCAGCAGAATTTAACAAATTTTTATTTTCTTCACTGATTGATTAGAGATTATTATTTTTAGATAAATTTCTAATTATATTTTTTTAAACTTTCAAGCCTTTGGTATGGCTCTTTTTGAACTTTTTTTGGTGAACTTTTATTATAGGGCATTAATTTTTTATATAAAACACGATTTAATATTTTAATTTAATTTATAATAGCACAATTTATAATTTAATTATAATTTTATATATATATATTATATTTTTAAGTAATTAATTTTGAACACAAAATTTTTTTTATTTAAATAAAGTATATTGAACACACAAATTTTGGATAATATTTTGGGATATATGTATATGTAAATTTTTAACGGCAAAATTTTCTTGATAATAATAATAAAAGATTTATTTACTTACAGTATTAGATTAACAATTTTCATCGTCTAGGTGCTTAAGAGATTGAAAACTCAAAAGTTAGTCCAAATTGTATGTTATTGTTTTTTGTTCACTGGATCTGGATTCAATTCGTACCAATATTCCTTTGATTTTGTTATCTGGATCACACAACACTTTCAATAGAACACACTTTTTGTTTATGTTATTAATTTAAAGTTTAGTTTTATTAATTTTATTACAATATTTCGATAATCTTTCGAATTTGGATAAAATTGTATTCACGATAAACCGTCGCTTTATAAACTTTGTTATAAAACTAGGGACAAGACTTTGCACCTATCCTACCGACAAATCTTTTATTTAAAAATTTATATATTTAGTAGTTGATTCTAATATTATACATAACTTAATGTCTTTTATTATAATAAATTCTGATTTACATATATATTAAAACGAGGAAGAATACAGTTGACTTTGTCAACTCTTAGATACCCGTACGAACCGTTAGTATGTTCACAGCCTGTCACTCTGCTTACAATATTATTTTTTTAATATTTTAGTATTTTAAAATAATTTGGGTGAATTTTATAATTTCTAGTACTATGGGTTGTACATATATTCAAACTATATGTTTATATGTACATTCTTCAAAAGCGGATTCTAACCTTCCACATAACGATTATCAATCCAAAACTTTTTCAAATATTCTATAGTACCATTTAATACTAAGCGGTAAATGTATATTAAATTTACTAAGTACAAAACAGTAAATACAATTTTAAATATTATATTATATTATATTTAAATATTCCATTAACAGAATAATTTCTTATAAGTACAATAAAATACATATATGTATGTAAATACGGCACTATATAATATACATATACACTCTTATCATTCACTCACTAGTGGCATATACGATATGTAAATAAACATGATATTATATAAGTATGTATATCAATATCATATAAATAAAAATTCTTCAAGCAACCGTTATGTTGTTTATTTATTTACATTGTTTTGTACTACGCATTATATCCTCAACAATTTCAAATTATCGAGTAAAACAAATGCAAAAAATTTGTTGAAGAAATTTGTTAGAAAATTTGAAAAAATCAAGTAACACTTTCGTCAATTATAAAGTAACCCTATATTATTAAAAAAAGTTGTTAACAGAAATAAAAGTATAATGTTGAAGCTTTAATTTTTGTGTATTATTGTGTATTCAAAAAAATTTTAACAGGTGTTCAAGTTACAGGTGTTTAAAAATAGGAAATTTTCAGTTTTTGACCCCTTACAGCTCCTAAACGGGGGGTGATACAAAAAAAATTTCTGAAATGACTCACACTTATTTTCAAAGATCTAACTTCTGTCAAAATTTCAAGTTTCCAACTTAAACCGTTTAGAAGATAGAAGGGTTGAAGGATTTTGCAAAATTTGAGTTTCGCATAACGGTAAATTAAGACACCGTATGCTACAAATATATATTTATTGTATGTATATTTTTAAAGCTAATAAAAGTAGTAATCGTTTGGCGTTTTCAAAATGAAGATATACCTTATACAAATTGTGCTATAACAATTTAAATATAGAGCTTTTTTGAACCTTTGGGGAGCTGTAGCTCCGTAACGGGTGGGGCTACAAAAAAAAGTTATTAAAAATAAAATTAATATTTTTGTGAGATCTATCAGCAGTTAAAATTTCATAGTTCTATTTAAAAAAAAATGTGGGGATCTAAAAGTTAGGTGTTCGAGAGCTATCCTAAGTTTTGGTCCAAACTCAACCAAAAAAAAATAGGGAACCTACAAATTACTCCCAGAATATTTCGTGTAAATTTCAAGATTCTAGTTTTCTTAGTTTTTGAGTTAGCGTGCTGACGGACGGACGGGCGGACGGACGGACGGATGGACGGACATGGCTCAAAAGTCTTAGAATTTTTTTCTGATCCGATCCATACCTTTGAAGGTATATCTAGCTCGCTTATTTCGAGGTGTTACAAACGGAGGAGTAATTTTATTATACCCGATCCTATCGTACGGGTATAAAGATGCAATGTCAGCTATTATACAATTTAATTGTTTTAATACGAATGATGGGAAAGTAATTATTAATTGTTTCACAATATAATAATTTAGCTGACGTTGCGTCTGGGTTTATAAAGGTAAATGAATTTAATTTAATACAGGTAAAATAAAAATAGGTTAGTAAATATATTTCTTATATTATAATTATACTAGTTGATTTGCTAACTCACGCCATATGAATTTATATGAATACATTTTTTTTTGTTTTTTTTTTATATCCCTAAATATTTATATACAAACATATGTATGTCTATGCATAGATATTATTCTTTTGTTGATGACGCAAAATTTATGCGTTATTACATAAAGCATTTTACGACTCTAAACGAAAAAGTAGAAATTTCATACAAAGTATTACGGCAGCAAAATCTTATATTGAAAGTCTGTAAAACTAAATCATAAATTTATATAATTACCGCACTTTTGCTGATTGTGTAAACAACACAAATATAAAATACTGCTTAACTTAATTTTATATAAAAATTTTATCAGCTGTCATGAATTAGTACAGTAATTTTTCTTTTTGAATTTAAATCATTATAGTATATAACCTGATGAGTTATAAAGTACATAACATTATAGAAGTAATACAAATTTTAATCTATTATTATAAAATTTTATACATTTTGATTAAATAATTTAATAAAATTATTAACAAAATCTTGTTCTTAAAGTCATGTTTTTTAGTTCTTTTATTTCACAATTTCTTGAATTTAAACTGAAAAATCCTTTCCAATTCAGAATCTCTCATATTCGTATGTGTTTTTTTTTTTTGTAAAACACGTACCAACCCGACTTTGTAACGAACTATAAAATTGTTATAATAGATAGTAGTATACTTATCTATACATACATATGTAATAAACTTCAATTGTAATAAATACGAGGAAGAATACTGTTGCCTTTGTCAACTCTTAGATACTCGTACGAACCGTTAGTATGTTCATAGCCTGTCACTTTGCTTATAATATTATTTTTTTAATTTTTTAGTATTTTAAAATAATTTAGGTGAATTTTATAATTTCTAGAACTGTGGCTTGTACATATATTCAAACTATATGTTTATACATTGTTCAAAAGCAGATTCTAACCTTCCACATAACTATTATCAATCTAAAACTTTTCCAAATATGCTATAGTACCATTTAATACTCTATTATATATATACTAGTAAAAAAGCCCGTCATACGACGGGTATAAGTAGAAAAATATAGCTTTTGTGAAAGTTTCCTCAGTTTTATGAACAATTTAATTTTAGTAAATTTATTCAAATACTTATATGTATTATATTTAGATATTGATAAATGTAAAATTTATTGCTAAAGTGTTTTAAATAATGAAAAACCTCAATGATGCTGTGAAGTAGTTTCTTTCAAAAATGTAATAAAAATGATTATTTAATAAATCTCATCTCTTGTAAATTTCTTTGTCAAGCTTTGGATTAAAAAACCAAAGGTTGGATTAAAAACCAATGGTAAATAAATTTTTGCCAATAGTAACAAACATTTTCGCTTCGAAAAAAATACAGTATCAAACTTTATAATTTTGAAACTAAACTACACTGATCTGATGCATTTACCTAATTATAATATATAGTACACTTTTTATATTTTTCTATGGTTGCCATAGCAAATGCTTCAAAACTTTCTTTGTTATATTTTTCAAACAAATTTTTACTCTATCCGTAATAATATTCTGTCTCTTTATCTATCGCTTTCTCTACAAAATCTTCACACCGTAAGTTTTACGCACCTTTTATGTAAAACAATAAAAATTGACTGTGCATATAATGTTGAAGTTTTAGAAAATAAAAATCATAAAAGAAGCATAAAATTAAGAAAATGTTACACATTCAAAATTTAATTGAAAATAATTTTATAATTTAAATTGCGCTCCTTTAAAAACTTTGATTTAAGCACTGCCTTGTTTTTTCATTCTTTTTATAGCATAACATTTTAATTCTTTTTTTCTATCTGTTATGTACGTAAATATCAGAGGTATGTTTTTTTTATTTAAAATCATAACATTTTAATAGTTCTTTTTTTCTTTAAAAATATTTAAAAACAGTCAAAGTAACATTTTTTGTTCTCTTTTTTTTTCTATTCGTTTTTATTTTTCTTACATTTATTACATTTATTTTTATGCAGTATTACATTTATTTTTTTTTGTTTTCTGTTATTTACGTACGCTAAGTATTTCTTTTATTTTTTTTAAATATTAAATTTATACATACAGTCTATTTAAAAAATATAAATTATAACCTATAGAACATTTTGAATTTTTTTTTGTTCGTTTATGTTTACCGTCCATTCATTCATATTAATAACTGTTGCCTATATAAAAATTAATAAATCTATAATAAATCTAATATATGTATACCCATATTTTTATTCATATATCTATATTATGGGCTAAACTTCTGATTCGAAAATTGTACTATATTATGGCAAAATTTTTAAAAAATTAAGAAAATGTTACTTAGCAAAATTTAAATAAAAATATTATTGCAATTTTATAATGTTCTACTTAAAAATTCGAACCTTTAAAAACTTTGATTTATACACTGCCTTGTTTTTTCTTTCCTTTCATAGCATAACATTTTGATATTTCTTTTTTTCTATCTGTTATGTACCTCAATATCAGATGGACTTTTCGTTCTTTTCATAGCATAACATTTTTTTTTTCCTTTTTCTATCTGTTATGTAGGTACGTAAATATCAGACGTATGTTTTTTTTCTTTTAAAATCATAACATTTTAATAGTTCTTTTTTTCTTTAAAAATATTTAAAAACAATCAAAGTAACATTTTTGTTCTCTTTTTTTTCTATTCGTTTTTATTTTTCTTCGCAGTATTACATTTTACTTTTTTTTTTTGTTTTCTGTTCTTTTTTTTAAATATTAAAATTATACATCAGTCTATTTAAAAAATATAAATTATAACCTATAGAACATTCTGAATTTTTTTTTTGTTCGTTTATGTTTACCGTCCATTCATTCATATAAATAACTGTTGCCTATATAAAAATTAATAAATCTATAATAAATCTAATATATGTATACCCATATTTTTATTCATATATCTATATTATGGGCTAAACTTCTGATTCTAAAATTGTACTATATTATGGCAAAATTTTTAAAAAATTAAGAAAATGTTACTTAGCAAAATTTAAATAAAAATATTATTACAATTTTATAATGTTCTACTTAAAAATACGACCCTCTAAAAACTTTGATTTATACACTGCCTTGTTTTTTCTTTCATTTCATAGCATAACATTATAATATTTATTGTTTTCTATCTGTTATATGGGTAAATATCAGATGTACGTTTCTTTCTTTTCATAGTATAACATTTGTTAAATTAACATTTAACATAACAGTAGGGGGCACGCTACTCAGCAGCAGCAACTTGTCTTTTATTATATTTAGATCATTCATTCATCAGTGACATATATACGATATGTAAATAAACATGAGTTATATAACTATGTATATACTAATATCATATAGCTATGTATATATAATGTATATGTATATATAATATCATATAGCTATGTATATAAATTATTTATTTATAAACCCCCCCCCCCCTCCTGCGTACGCGTTGGGAAAATAAATAATTGTGTTTTTTACAAGTTATTAAAATGAGATTAATGAGATTAAAATGAGCACTTTTTCATATCATTCTCATATCATTGCTAACAAAATTATTCAGTCCCTAATTTTACACGCTTAATAAAAAAATTATTCTTCCATAATTTCTTCATTTCTATTTTTGCTTGACAACACAAGCGAAACGAGAGATTTAAAAATGCGCGAGATTTCAATAAAAGGATATTTTTAAAAAATACGAGAATCTACGGCGCACAAACATGCTCTAAAAAGTTGAAAAACTATATTTTGAATTAAGAGTCGTAATTTTCGAAATCGCGTCAAAATTTTCAAAATGTCGTAAAGGCTTTTTAATGACATCATTCGGAACCAACTCTTTGAGAAACTTAATTTAACGTTAAAAGTTAACCTTTTCCAAAATTTGAAAAAAATAATTTTTTTCGGATTTATACATACACCATTTTAAAATTTATTGTAAAAAATATTTTCCTTTGTTGTCTTTTATTCTTTGTATTTTTTGTTTTCAAATTCATTTACTGTAAGTGGTGTTACTTAGTTTAAACATTTAACTTTTTAATCTTTAAACTTCTTGTTTGAACTCAAATTTTATTTCGATTTAAAAAAGGCAAAATGTGTATGTGTGTGAATAAAGTAAAGCAAAGCAGAGAATTGGTTTATTACAGAAATTAATGAATTAAATAATTTTTTTAACAGAAAAAAAAATTTTTTTGAAAAATTTAATATAATAACAATTAGTTGATACTTCCAACTTAGAATGACTTGCTTTAAAAATACACCTACCTACATACCTATAAAATATATAAAATAATATTTCAAAATATTAAACAATCCTGTATTAACAAAACATAAAGCTATTTGATATTATATTACATATTATTTTATTATACCCTACACCTAAAGTATAGGGTATATTAACTTTGGTATGGTGTTTGTAACCACCAAAAGGAAGCGAGTTAGGTATAGACATGTATATATATTCTGAATCAGGATCACCGCCGGAGTCGATTTAGCGATGTCCGTCCGTCCGTCCGTACGCACGATAACTCAAAAAATAATGATGCTATCTTGAAATTTATATAGTAGGTTACTAATTACGAAAGAAAGGCTAAGTTCGAATCTGGACAAAATCCGTCCATGGGTTCGGATTCTGGAAGCTTCCGAATGATTCCGGAGCAAACGAGATTATCTCCAAAAGCACAAAGATAGAACCTTCAAATTTTGTACAATGATGTTTCTTCCCGTTCGATTTATGTCTCTGAAATTTAAGAGGATTTGGTCCATGGGTTTCGGTTTTGGAAGCTTCCGAACGAGCACCAGAGCAAATGAGATTATCTCCAAAACCAACAAAGATAGAACCTTTAAATTTTGTACAATGATGTTCCTTCCCGTTCGATTTATGTCTCTGGGATTTGGTCCATGGGTTTGGATTTGGAAGTTTCCGAACGAGCCCCAGAGCAAATGAGATTATCTCCAAAACCAATAAAGATATAACCTTTACTTTTGGCAGAATGGTGTTCTTTCATGTATGATTTAGACCTCTGAAATTTAAGAGGATTTGGTCCATGGGTTTGGATTTGGAAGCTTCCGAACGAGCACCAGAGCAAATGAGATTATCTCCAAAACCAACAAAGATATAACCTTTAAATTTGGCAGGGTGGTGTTCTTTCATGTTTTATTTAAGTCTCTGAAATGTGAGAAGATTTGGTCCATGGGTTCGGGTTTTGGAAGCTTCCGAACGAGCCCCAGAGCAAACGAGATTATCTCCAAAACCAATAAAGATAGAACCTTTAAATTTTTTATAATGATGTTTCTTCCAGTTTGATTTATGTCTCTAAAATTTAAGAGGATGTGGTCCATGGGTTTGGATTTTGGAAGCTTCCGAACGAGCCCCAGAGCAAATGAGATTATCTCCAAAAACAACAAATATATAACCTTTAAATTTGGCCGAATGGTGTTTTTTCATGTTTGATTTAGGTCTCTGAAATTTGAGAGGATTTGGCCATGGGTTTAAATTTGAAAGAATTTGAACCGTGGATTCGAATTTTGGAAGCTTCCGAACGAGCCGCAGAGCAAATGAGATTATATCCAATACGAACAAAGGTAGAACCTTTGAATTTGGTACAATGGTGTTCTTTCGTGTTTGATTTATGTCTCTGAAATTTAAGAGGATTTAGTCCATGGGTTTGGTTTTGGAAGCTTCCGAACGAGCCCCAGAGCAAATGAGATTATCTCCAAAACCAATAAAGATATAACCTTTACTTTTGGCAGAATGGTGTTCTTTCATGTATGATTTATGTCTCTGAAATTTGAGAGGATTTGGTCCATGGGTTCGGATTTTGAAAGCTTCCGAACGAGCCTCAGAGCAAATGATATTATCTCCAAATGCAACAAAGATATAACCTTTAAATTAGGCAGAATGGTGTTCCTTCATGTTTGATTTATGTTTCTGAAATTTGTGAGGATTTGGTCCATGGGTTCAAATCTTGGAAGCTTCCAGACGAGCCCCAGAGCAAACGAGTATATCTCCACAACCAACAAAGATAGAACTTTTATTTTTAGTACAAAGGTGTTCTGTTATGTTTCCTTTTCTGTAAAATTGGAAACTGACATTTGAAAGAATTTGAACCATGGGTTCGTATTTTGGAAACTTCCGGACGAGCACAAGAGCAACGAGCATATCTCCAAAACCAACAAAAGTAGAACCTTTAAATTTAATAGAATGGTGTTCTGGCAAGTTTTCTTTATGTTCCTGAGATGGATTCGATGAATTGGAGTGGCAATTCAGGTAGCTGACACAAACCTCCCAAGGACTACCAATCTTCGAAAATAATTAAGATAGAAACTTAAAATTTTATACAAGGGTTTCAAGCATATCCCAAGCGGATGCCTCTTTTACGTTCTTGAAATTCGAGTTGAATAAGACAGAAAAGGGAAGAAGTTCAAGCAGCTGCTAAAAACACTTATGGATTTTTAATTTAATTCGAATTATTCAGGTGTAGGGTATTAATAAGTCGGTTGCATCGACTTACTGTTACATTTACTTGTTATTATATAATAAAAGTAAAAAATATTTTCTTTTTGATATTTTTTATACATAGTTGTCAAAATTACATATAAGAAGGACGGTAAAAGAGAATTAACACTTTTTTCACAATTTTTTCACTTCTCAATTTTAAAAAATAATTACATAACATAACAGATTATGAGATTACAATATTGTTTAATTAAACATTTTGTAGACCTTCCGTATACACTATAATTATAAGTCTATCACACAGAAGAAAAACTTTTGAATACAATATACTTACGAGTATAGCATTTATTTTTAAAAATTATGTTGATAAACAAATTTTTAATTAATTTATTTTAAATAAATTATAGGTAGGTAGGTACTTAAATTAAATTAGTACTACGAATATTTTTAATTTTAACTGTGTCGATTAAAAAAATCAGCTATCTCCACCGCTGGACCGACCACTATTATTCGAAAAGTATAAAGCCAAAATTTCTAGACTTTACATATACATATGAATAATAATTTATATCAAAATAACTTCTAATAATTTAACAATAATTTTTTTTTATTCAATAACAATAATAAGCAATGAAATAGTATAAATATTATGTACATTCATTCATACATCCATTTGTATGTAAGTATGTAAATGATTTTTGTTTTTCATTCAAAAATATTAGAAGTAAAAATAATAAAAACTGTCAACAAATACAGAACAAACATAACATTAATATTGAATCTGCTAACAAAAATTTTACCGTTTAAATTTTACTTCATCAATCAATAATATGCATAAATATAGGTACATACTTATGTATACTAGTATTTGCCCGCTGCTCGAAAATCGAGCAAATCTAGTTTAAAATACAGGTGCATAGTGTACATCTTGTCCGTTTTCGAAAGCCGAAAGTTCTTGTCTGAGTTCGTGATGCGTAAGCGAGGATTCGTTCTGTTTCAGGGATGGATTGGGTGTTACAGCCGTACTACCACTTTAGCAAACCGCAAATTATTATTACCAACACGTTAAACTAAATAAGTACTTTAATGAAAATTATTTAAAGAACTATGTAAATGAATTATGTAAAATAATGTAAAAGAACTTTTAAATTATTAAAAACAAATCCTTAAAATTACTACATATTATACCAGGTATACATATATTAATAAGAGAGTCACATATAAAACATTTTATAATTACAATTACTTTTTTTAATTACATATTATTTTAAAATTTTCATGTAGACAACTTACGGCCCACGCTTTTATATGCACAGTAAGATGGCGCAGTAAAAAGCCAGAGAGTTCCAGTACGGAAAACATAAATATTTTTTATTGCATTAAAAAAACGTATTAAAATGTTTTGAATTCATAAATTCATATTTATATAATATGTATTATTAATTCTTATAAATAAATTTATTATAAAATAAACTCAAAAATTTATTATTATAATACCTACATATATCAATGGGCATTTACATGTTAGTTCTAAACTGAAACTCATAAAGTTGGCATTTAATATAAGACCTATTATTTTAAAAATGTTTCAATTCTAAAACTTTCAAATGTGCACCCCATACATAGCAAAATCCTATAAACCAAAAAAAAGTAATCATTTACTTTTAATTTAAGGAACAAACATTTTTTACTGTCTCTTAAATTTTCATATTGTTATTGTTAATATTGCTATGTCTCACGTCATGTCTGTTATCTGGTTGTACTCTGTAAATCAGTACTTGGTTAGTACTGTACTGTGCCACTCTTTCAATGACAAAATAATATTGATAATACGTACCACAAATCATACTCATGGGCATTGGTCATAAGAGCATAACTGCATAAAATACTACATTGCATTGAAATTTGAACTTTTTAAAATAATATATTAATATACATTTCATTCTCTTAAATTTTTCTTAACATAAAATATTAATTAGTTTAGTACTAAAATTGTAAGTTCTAAATTCTACTCTCATATTATTGATATTTTGTTTTTTTTTTTTTTTTATTTATTTATTCAATTCTCCAAGAGCCCAATCGCTCGTATTATTTCTGTACGCTAAAATTTTTATTGTTGTTTTTAAAAAATACTTATGTGCGTATATGTATTATCCTACTACAGCTAACACAATTATTTTTTTTTAACTTAAAAATTTCTATTTATTAATTTGAACCAAGTTTTGAACGTAAATATAATATGCATGTATACATAAACAAACATATATACATTCACATTTAATAAAAACGTTTCAAATTTATTGTTATTTGTTTTGAGCATGAAATTTAAGTTTAAAGCAAAAGCGCATACTTACATAATATGTATGTATTAATATTATGAAATGACGTTATGTATTCATGTTGTAAGTTGTAAACATGTATGGTTACATTACATACATACATTCGCTGATTCGATGTATTAAAAAGTAGAAAAAAATTTTTTTTTTATTCTTATTATACATGCATACATATACGTCTTTACATATTGTAAATCAAAATAGACTCCATTTTTTTGAAAAATTTTATTTTCTGATTTTATTAACAGCTTTTTTTTTTTTTTTAATTATATATGCAGAGTAAACGTTTTAGTTTAAATAAAATCACATCAATTCTTACGTATATAATGTACATAGGTATATGTATATGCATTTGGTGGTTAAAAAAAATAGACACTGTTTATTTCTATAAGTACAAAAAATTAAATTCGTAAATCGTAATTTTGATTTAAAACACCCCCCAAAAAATTTTATGCGAAAAAATGTATAAAATATAAAACATATCAACATATACATATGTATATATTATATAAAGAGCTTCTGAAACTTTTCATTTACGTAATTATCAAAAACAAAACATAAAATTCCAATAAAAAAAAACAAAAATTGAAATTTATTGCAAATTTAATCTAAGTACCTAATAATTTATATACTACTTACACATATGTATATGTACATACATACATACATATATTATGTCTGACAATTAAACTAAATTTAACTATTATAATTTTATTTATTTATTATATAATTAACTATATAGGTACATAATTATAATTTTAAAAAAATATAAATATTATTTTAACTATTATTAATTTAGATTATTATAATAACAATATAATTTCTAACTTAAATTTTTTTTATCAGTGTACTAAAAAAAACTGCTTTCATCCAAAACTTCCAAACAAAATATTTTAAAAAATTAAAATGTATTAATAAAATCCACCAGTTCAATCCAATTTAAAAAATTTTACACCCTCATATCATATTCATATAACCATATTCATTCTATACTAACTCAGTGTAAATATACAATACTAAATTATATTATATATGCGAGAGGCAAACCCAAACACATATTTACATTTTGAAGTATAAATAAGGACCTACCAGGGATGATATGAGAGTTTATTTGAGAGTATTGAATTCTTCGGAAGAAATAATACTGAAATTGAAGGCATAGTATTGAATGTTTTTAAAATACTTAACCTTAAAAAAACTATGTATTATAAAAAGAGTAAATAAATAAAAACTACCATAATAATTTATTTTATTGAATAGGTACTTTTATTTTATTAATTAAAAAAAATCGAATATTAAACAAACATTAATTTTATAGAACTTATAATAAATTTTTCAATTTTATATTTTAATAATTAATAGCTAATTTATAAAAAAAAATTTAATTAATAGCACATTACGAATTATGAAAGGAAAATAAATTATAACATAGAATATGATGAGTTTTTACAAATTATTTTTGTAATTAAATTCATAAATTTTATATTTAAAAGAACATTAGTTTCATAGTACATATTATGTATATTAAAATATTTAATTTTATATTTTAATAGTTAATAGTTAATAACTAATTTAGAATTATATATATATAGAATATTACAGACCTCTAAGTATTACTTTTATACTTTAAAAATAAAAAAAAAACAAATATCAGAAACATTTCATAGCACTGATAGTGAGTAACTTCATTACATAAAATATGATTAAAACGCCGTGAATTAGGCAAAAAGATTAAAGATGAAATACCATTAAACAAATAATAACTAATTTAGGAAAAACAATTTTTAAGTAATTATAGAATAGAGCATAGAATAATATAACATTTTACGAATTACTTTTATATTATAAAAAATATCTAATATTAGAAAAAAATCTTAATTTCATAGTACTCAATACTATGAAAAATATCTAATATTAGAAAAAAATCTTAATTTCATAGTACTCAATACTCATAGCAAATTAGTCAATTTTATTTTTTAATAATTAGACTAATGTAAAATTAATAATTATATACATAGAATATTATAAATCTTTAAGAATTACTTTTATAACTTAAAAAAAAAAAAAATATTAGCAGAAACATTATTTTCATAGCACTTAAAATGATTAACTTCATTATACATAAAATATGATTGAGTTTACTACTGATTAGCCTAATATAATTTGGTAAGAAATTATTCAGTTTTATAATCATTAAACAACTAATAACTAATTTAGCAAAAAAGATGTAAACCAGCACCAATTAATGTAGTTTCTTAGAACATTTTTTAATTAAACAAACAACTATAATTATACATTTCAACACTTCTTCCAAATTTAATAGTAAAATAATTTTATTATTTTACTGTACGTACAAATTTTACCGATTACACTTACGTACAATAAAATAACAAAATTGATTTTTTATTAAATATTGGAAATGAAAGTGTTCAAATGCATAATTGAAGTTGCTTCCACAATATTTTTCTTCTTCTTCAACTTCACAAACTTAGCCATTTTTTTCATATACGAGTACATAACATTATTTTAAAGAAAAGTTGATATAAAAAGAAATGAAAAATGTGCTTAAAAAGAATATAAAATGAAAAATAATTTTCTTTGAGAATAAATAAAATTAATGTAAATTGAAAAATGGATGATAATAAAAAAAATATATATACGTTCAAAATAATATTTAATCTAACAGATCTTTTTCGTTAATAACCTCATTCGTTACATTTTTCGAAATTAATCTTTTTGGAACTATAAAGTTATGGCAACACATTTCCTGTGATTTAAGTAAATCTTTCGTTTGAATAAGTGACGAAAGTGTAGTTATATGTAAACGGTTTCTACATTTGGTCTTAATAAGATTTTGTAGAGAAAATACACGTTCGACGTTAGCTGAAGAATGTGGAATGCATAAGATTCTCTGGACTACGCGATATACATTAGCAAAAAGAAATTCATTCAATTCATTTTTTAAATAACCAATTTCAGACCAAAATTCAGATATTGTCAATTTTTCGAATTTTTTTATTTCAGGATAATCAGCTAAAGATCTGTATTCTGTGTTTATATTTATAATCTCTACATTTTTAATTTCGTTTGGAGGAAAATTTTTTAAAAGTAATGGCACAATACTATTTGTTTGACCAGATATAACATGGTCTGGAGTAAATTTTGGAAACCAATTTAAAACATCATCCTCAAAGTTAACTTTTTTTCGTAAAGACTCACAAAATTTTATATAAAATTGAAGAACATTGTTTTTAAAAAAGAAAATTTCATGTTCAGCTATAGTAACTGAACTCAAATATACTTCCACCTCTGTGCCACAATACACATCTTTAAGAGGTATATGATTTTCATTCAAATTAAAAACATTAATTTTTGTATTATCTAAGATTTCTTTATGCAAAAAGTTTCTACCTATTTGTCTAAAAAGGAATTTTAAACGTGGAATAAAAATATGCATTCTTGGTTCTTCGGACTGCATTTCTAGATTGACGTTATTTATTAATTTTAAAACATAAGACATAAAAAGGAAATGTACTTTGATAATAAGATCTTTCAAACTATCTGATATAAACCGAAAACGATTTTGTTCATTTTCGTATCCACTTCCGCTTTCAAAATCCGTTAGAGTGAAATAGTAAGCCAATGGCTCCCACTGTTCCAATAATCTATCGATTACAGCTTGTCTAGATAGCCAACGCGTGGCACAATATTTGAGAATAACATGTAATTCAGATCCAAAGTATTCTTGGAATTTTAAAAAGTCTGCTTTTCTTTTTGGACTATTACAAAAATGATAGTTTATTTCGCGCAGTAATTTGTCTATATTTGGCGGCATGGAAGAAAATGCAGCCGACGAAACCAAGTTTAAAATGTGACATATGCAACCATTGACGAATAAGTGAGGAATGATGTTTTTTAATTTGGCCTGAACTCCGTTGGAAATACCCATCATTACAGAGCAAGTATCAGCAGTAAACCCAATCATATTTTGTAACGGTATATTATTTTTTTTAACACATTTATAATGCAGTCAAAAATTGCCTGTGCTGAAGAATCTAAAATTGGCGTAAGTTCTAAAAATCGATCCCTACATTTTCTATCATAAGTTCTTATTATCAAAGCAAGATTTTTTGATGTAGAAATATCTGTGCTCTCATCAATTATAAGAGAATAGAACTGTTTTTGAACTATCTTTGAAATTGAACAAACATTTTCAGGACCAGTTATCTCGGTTATTATTTTTTGAGCTTTAACTCTATGTGTTTGAAATTTTTTTATAATATTGGAATCGGTTACACTAATTTTTAATAATAAGTTTAAATGGTTGAGACATGTAAAGGGTAAATTGTGGTCCGCTATAAATATGCTTAAAAGTAATTCTAAACGTTTAGTAGCTTCATTACTTGAAACTTCACCTACATTCGTACTAACAAATTCATCTAGTTTTAAATTTTTCTTAGCTTCTTTTATTGCTAAATTATGATGCACACTATTTGCGTGTCTTTCTAGATGAGTTAATCCTCCTACTATATTTATATAACATATTTTGCACTTTTTGTTTTTCTTATTTAAATTAGTTTTTTCTAACCAAGGATATTTTTCCTTCCATTCATCTCGAAACGCAATTTTATATCTCTTTTTTTTTTGATTTTATATTAATTTCTGATTCAATTCTAAAAAAAAAGTTAGAAATAAGATAATCTTAAACTAAATACGTATTATTATACATTGATAGATAATATCTAAAATCATAAATATATAAATATAATAGGAAAATTTTAAATAATATAAATAAAATTCAACACTAATAAACGTAATTTTTCATATTATGGTTAAAAATTTTATATTTTTTTATAATACTTTTTTGAAGTTTAAAATAATTAATGTACTACATTTGTAAGAAAGCAAATATTACTAACAAACTGCCTACTAAACATATTAGGATTAAAGTTCATACATTCAGTTTTTCAAGAAAAGCTTTGCAAAAATAAAACATATGAAATTGCTTTGTGCTTTCAAAACTAGAAACCCTCAATGTACCTACATTTATCTATTTTTTTAAAATATATTATTCTTCCATTTTTAACAACTTAAAATTAAAAAAAAATTAAAATCATATCTATAAAAACAAAAAAATAATAAAAGGTTAAGTTCATTGTCAATAAATGCTTTATAAAACAATTCGACAGCAAAAACAATTGTCCAAGTCAAGTATATTAAATTAAGGTAGAATGGTTGAAGATACCAAATAAATATGATATACTTCGATTGATAAATTGAATGAGTGGAAGATTAAGGGCTTATTGATTTGATACTGCTGGTAGCCACACCAAATATTAATTAGGGTTAAAATAAAGTGTTCGTAAAAATAACATTTTAAAAATACTTTTGTAAAGCATTTATTGACAATGAAATTAGAAGTTTTTTTTATTTTTGTTACTATTTTTTTTTTTTTATGGATGAAATTACTTTTTTAAAATTTTAAGTTGTTAATAATGAAATAATAAAATATCTTAAAAAGAAATTTGAATAAAAAGTTGAAAAAAAAAATGTTTGAATGTCTAAATTCTGACAACACATGATAATTTAAATTTTCATACGTTTTTTTCCCTTTACTTTTGTTGGCAAACTGTAGGTATATCATTTTATTCTGATTTTTTTCTTTTTTTACTTATGTATGTCAACTTTAATAAAATGAAAAGTTCAAAAGTATACTTACATTTCAAGATCATCAGGTTCATCATCTTCAAATTCAACGTCTTCAACTTCATGGGTTTACAAGTTCATTATCAATATTTTTATTACTTTCATCTGGAGCAGATTCTCGTGAAGATCCTGGTTTATCCTGGTTCTGCACAATCCATCTTTAAATTTCAATAGGGTAAATTATAATTAGAATTAATTTTAATATAAAGGATATTTTACGATTCTTGATACATGTTGTTAATTTTACTTACTTCTCGAGGAAGCTCTCCATTATATAAAATTTTTATCAAACACAACAATTAAACAATTGAATTTATTTTATTTTCAACTAATAACAGGTAGGTAACAAACAACATAATAAAATATATAATTAATAATAATATTGTATTGTGTTGTAAACTTTGAAATAATCCAAATTTATGTTACCACAACTGACTATAATTTGAAATTTGAATATTCATGACAGAATTCAGTAACTGAAAATAATTATAAAACGTCAAAATTAAAATAGTTGCCCGTTGGTAGAAAACTCAATAAATATTTAAATAGTTGATAGAAAACACGAATAATAAACTGTCAAAACGAAGTGATGGAATTAATCAATAAAGAGTACTAACAATATGAAATTTTTCAGAAAGTACTGAAAAAATTAAAAGTACCTACTAAAAATAAGCGTGAAGTATTGAATATTTTTTTCAGATGCAAAAAAGTACTAAAAATTAGCGTGAAGTATTGAATGTTTTTTTCAGATGCAAAAGTATCGAAAAAGTTACAATAGTATCGAATATTACATCACTGGGACCTACCTCTAAAAATACTACTACGATTTACGAACTAATAAAAAGCATGTACTAAAAGGAAGGAAAAAATTAATATGTAAACACATAGAAAGACGTGTAAAAAATTACATATGTGGCAAAAAATTTTGATAAGCTGTATTTTCTAAACTACCACCCCGATCAAAAAGGTAAAAATAAATTTTGTTTTTCCTCCCCTCATTCTTTCTAATGATGCATAAACCATGTAAATCGGTCCAATAGTTTTCTCTGAAAAGGAACCCAAAAAACAATGCTGGCGTATTTATATAATGATATATAATTTTTAAAGCTAAAAAAAAACGAGGAAGATATCCTATTTTTATAAAACTTGATCATCTTTTAAAAACATTCAGATGTTTTAGTACCGACGTTAACTACAGAGATATATTTATGTAAATTGTGAAGTTGTATAACAGCTACTCGAATCTATTGCGCCTGGCTTCATTAAGTTCCAAGAAATGCAAGAAGCTTGAACCGGCTGCTTTAGGCCAACCAAATTTTACAAAAGTTTTTAGCATGTAACTCGACGCCTCTTCATAAAATTTCAGATACCGAGCTTCAATAGACACTGAGTTATATTCTCATTTAAACGGAGAAGTTGTATGGCAGCTATCCGAACCCGTCGCACCACCGCAACCAAATTTTGCAGAAGTTGTTGCCATAAAACTTTATCATCATTTGTAAGATTTCAGACCCCTAACTTTATTAAGGTCCAAGTGGTGCAAGAAGCCTGAACCAGCTGCTTTAGACCAACCAAATTTTACAAAAGTTGTTGGCATGTAACTCGACACTTCTTTACTAAATTTCAGATTCCTAGCTTTAACAAACACTGAGTTATTCTCATTTAAACGGAGAAGTTGTATGGCAGCTACCCAAACCCGCCGCACCACCACAACCAAATGTACTTTCATACACAATTTGTCTGTAACTCAAAAACCTCATACAATTTTCAATGTACATCATTTATACCTAAATCCATACTTACATATTATATTCACATTCATTCTTTACACAAAACTGAAAAAAACAAAAAAGAAACATAACAAAACAAAAAATATGTAGATAAATATGTACTTAACATTAAATAGCTACATACATAAATTTAAATACATATCTATACTATTTCATATCAAACTACATGTATAGCAATAGCGTGTATTGAATAGAAACATAAAAAACAAAATAAAACAAAAAATACGTATAGCCATAACGGGTCCGTATCGAAATCCCGTTTTTCCAAATCCCGTAAATCGAAATCCCGGCATTCAAAATCCCATTTTTTCTTTGTTTTTTTATACCCGTACGATAAGTATCGGGTATAATAAAATTACTCCTCCGTTTGTAACACCTCGAAATAAGCGAGCTAGATATACCTGCAAAGGTATGGATCGGATCTTAATCAATTCTGAGCCGATTAAGCCGCCCGTCCGTCCGCCAGCACGCTAACTCAAAAACTAAGAAAGCTAGAATCTTGAAATGTACACAAAATATTCTGGGAGCAATTTGTAGGTTCCCTATTTTTTTTGGTTGAGTTCCGATCAAAACTTCGGGTAGCTCCCAAACAACTAACTTTTAGATCTTCACAATTTTTTTGAAATAGAGCCATGAAATTTTAACTGCTGATAGATATCATAAAAATATTAATTTTATTCTTATTCTTTTATTCTTTTTTCTGTACCCCCACCCGTTAAGGAGCTACAGCCCCCCAAAGTTCGAAAAATCTCTATATTTAAATTGCTATAACACAAGCTCTATACGGTATATCTTCAATCTGAGAATTCCAAACGATAGGTGCTATTATGAGCTTTACAAACATGTATATGATAAGTATATACTTGTGCTATACGGTGTCTTAATTTACTGTTATGCGAAACTGAATTATTGCAAAATCCTTTAACCCTTCTTCTAAACTTTAAGTCTTCTAAACGGTTTAAGTTAGAAACTTAAAACTGTTGAAATTTTGACAGAAGTTAGATCTTTGAAAATAAGTATGAGTCATTTCAGAAATTTTTTTTGTATCATCCCCGTTTAGGAGCTGTAAAGGGTCAAAAACTGAAAATTTCCTATTTTTAAACACCTGTTAAAATTTTTTTGAAGTAATACATAAAAATTAAAGCTTCAACATTATACTTTTATTTCTGTTAACAACTTTTTTTAATAATATAGGGTTACTTTATAATTGACGAAAGTGTTACTTGATTTTTTCAAATTTTCTAATAAATTTCTTTAACGAATTTTTTGAATTTTGTTTTACTCGATAATTTGAAATTGTTGAGGGTATAATGCGTAGTACAAAAAAATGTAAATAAATAAACTACATAACGGTTGCTTGAAGAATTTTTATTTATATGATATTGATATACATATATACTTATATAATATCATGTTTATTTACATAATATCGTATATGTCACTGATGAATGAATGATAAGAGTATAGATGTATATTATATAGCGCCGTATTTTATTGTACTTATACGAAATTATTTTTTGGAAGGAAATATTTTTAAAGAAATCTTGCAATGTATGGCGATATATGTACTTATAACAATATAAATATATTATGTGCGCATTAATATAATATAATATTTAAAATTATATTTTCTATTTTGTAATTTAATATACATTTACCGCTTAGTAATAAATGGTACTATAGAATATTTGAAAAAGTTTTGGATTGATAATCGTTATGTGGAAGGTTAGAATCTGCTTTCGAAGAATGTATAAACATATAGTTTGAATATATATACACCCCTTAGTTCTAGAAATTATAAAATTCACCCAAATTATTTTAAAATACTAAAATATTAAAAAAATAATATTGTAAGCAGAGTGACAGGTTGTGAACATACTAACGGTTCGTACGGGTATCTAAGAGTTGACAAAGGCAACTGTATTCTTTCTCGTTTTTAAATAAAAATTCGACTTTTTCTGGAATTTTTTCATTAATTTTTTAATGCGTAGATACAAAAAGTAGAATGTTTGCCTTTTCCAGAATTTTTAAATTAATGGTGAAAACAAGATATTTGTTTTCAAGATTTATTTAAAAATTCTGGAAAAGGCAGATATTCTCCTTTTTGTATCTAACAGTGGCTACGTATAAAACAATTGGCTAAACATTACATTTGAGTTAATTGTGCCATCGATTTTTGTAATTTTTATTGAATATATATATTTTCTTGCATTGTTATTTTTGTTGAACATATGTATATACATACCTATTTTGTTTTTTTTGTTTTATATTTTTTCTAAAATGCTGTTAGAATAAAACTATTTATTTTTCTTATTAAAAAATTAAGATTACATATTATTTTATTAGGTAACTTTCAATTTTCAGTAAATAAAAAAAACATCTGGGTAATGGTAAATTATATAGGACATAAAATGTGGTAAAAAACAAGTAAAAGTAACAGTAAGTCGATGCAACCGACTTATTTATACCCTACACCTAAAAAATTCAAATTAAATTAAAAATCCATAAGTTATTTTAGTTAGGTATTTAATATAACTAAGCTAAAAAAATAAATGCTTTTACAACCTTTGTACAAAATTTCAGATTTCTATCTTTATTAAATTCGAAAATATGCTAGGTTAGGTTTTGGGAAGTGTGTGAAGGTACGCGGACTACCACCCCAATTCATCTCAAATTTTAGAGACATCAACAGGGTAGAACATTCTTATATCAAATTTCAAGTTTATATATTTGTTAATTTCGAAGATATGCTTGTTTGGTTTTAGGAGTTGTGTGGCAGATACCCGAACAACCATTCTAATTCATCTTAAATTTTGGACAAATCAGGGATTCAGGAAACAACAGCCTCGTGTCAAATTTGAAGTTTCTATCTTTATTAATTTCGAAGATATGCTTGTTCGGTTTTGGGAGTTGTATGGGAGCTACCCGAACAACCACTCCAATTCATCTCAAATTTTAGGCAAATGAGGGATTTAGGAAACAGCACCCTCGTATCAAATTTGAAGTTCCTATCTTTATTAATTTCGAATATGTGCTTGTTCGGTTTTGGGATTTGTATGGGAGGTACCCGAACAACCACTCCAATTCATCTCAAATCTTAGGGATATCAGAGATTCAGAAAAACACACCCTCGTACGAAGTTTTAAGTTCCTATCTTTATTAATTTCGAAGATATGCGTATTCAGTTTTGGAAGTTGTATGGGAGGTACTCGAACGCATGGTCCGATTTCGCCCATTTACAATCCCCGCCTTACCTTAGTCATTGTAAACCTACAGTATAAATTTCATCAAGATAGCATCATTATTTTTTGAGTTATCGTGCGTACGGACGGACGGACATCGCTAAATCGACTCAGGCGGTGATCCTAATTCAGAATATATATACATGTCTATACCTAACTCGCTTCCTTTTGGTGGTTACAAACACCATACCAAAGTTAATATACCCTATACTTAATGTGTAGGGTATAATGAATTTGAATTGTCGGGATTTTTTAAAAGTCGGGATTTTAATTTTCGGGATGTTGATATGGCGGGATTTTAATTGTCGGGATTTTGATATGGCGGGATTTTAATTGGCGGGATTTGGAAAAACAGGATTTCGATATAGCTATAGATACCTAACACTACGTAGCTCTATAAATATATAAGAATCTGAATTATGAGGGATTTTAGAGTTGGATTCAAAATCAGGATTTCCTCACTATTTATGTATTATACATATATGAATATACCAGTCTCTGAATTAGGAGGGATTTTATAGTTGGTTTAAAATTTGTGATAGCAAATAAGGCTGCCGATATTCATTTTATCGTTTAAATTAATAAATCAGCTATCTCCACCACTGGACCGACCACTATTATTCGAAAAATATAAAGCCAAAATTTCTAGACTTTACATATACATATGAATAATAATTTGTATCAAAATAACTTCTAATAATTTAACAATAATTTTTTTTTATTCAATAACAATAATAAGCAATGAAATAGTAAAAATATTATGTACATTCATTCATACATCCATTTGTATGTAAGTATGTAAATGATTTTTGTTTTTCATTCAAAAATATTAGAAGTAAAAATAATAAAGACTGTCAACAAATACAGAACAAACATAACATTAATATTGAATCTGCTAACAAAAATTTTACCGTTTAAATTTTACTTCATCGATCAATAATATGCATAGATATAGGTACATACTTGTGTATATATATAATTTTTAAACATATAAAAAAACGAGGAAGATTGCAGTAGAGTAGACTGTGTCAACTCTGGGATACCCGTATGAACGTAATATATCCTATTTTTATAAAACTTGATCATCTTTTAAAAAAATTCAGATGTTTTAGTACCGACGTTAACTACAGAGATATATTTATGTAAATTGTGAAGTTGTATAACAGCTCCCCGAATCTATTGCGGCTGGCTTCATTAAGTTCCAAGAAATGCAAGAAGCTTGAACCGGCTGCTCTAGACCAACGAAAGTTTACAAAAATTTTTGGCATGTAACTCGACGCCTCTTCATAAAATTTCAGATACCGAGCTTCAATAGACACTGAATTATATTCTCATTTAAACGGAGAAGTTGTATGGCAGCTACCCGAACCTGTTGCACCACCGCAACCAAATTTTGCAGAAGTTGTTGCCATAAAACTTTACCATCATTTGCAAGATTTCAGCGCCTAGCTTCATTAAGTTTCAAGAGATGCAAGAAGCCTGAACCAGCTGCTCTAGACCAACCAAATTTTACAAAAGTTGTTGGCATGTAACTCGATACTTCTTTACTAAATTTCAGATTCCTAGTTTTAATAAACACTGAGTTATTCTCATTTAAACGGAGAAGTTGTATGGCAGCTACCCAAACCCGCCGCACCACCACAACCAAATGTACTTTCATACACAATTTGTCTGTAACTCAAAAACCTCATACAATTTTCAATGTATATCATTTATAGCTAAATACATACTTATATATTATATTCACATTCATTCTTTACACAAAACTGAAAATAACAAAAAAGAAACATAACAAAACCAAAAATATGTAGATAAATATGTACTTAACATTAAATAGCTACATACATAAATTTAAATACATATCTATACTAATTCATATCAAACTACATGTATAGCAATAGCGTGTATTGAATAGAAACATAAAAAACAAAATAAAACATATACTCAAAACCTCAAAAATAAAATAATGAATATACCAGTTCCTGAATTAGGAGGGATTTTATAGTTGGTTTGCAATTTGTGATAGGAAATAAGGCTGCCGATGTTCATTTTATCGTTTAAATTAATGAAAGAAAAAAAAGGTTATAAAAACAAATTACAGAAGTAAAGAGATAATAAAAATAATAACAAACAACACTTTTTATTTTTGATTAATATATTTCATTTTATTTATTTGTTTTATTATTTTTAATTTTTAGATATTCTAAATAACTTATTTTATATCGTAATAATGTATATCGTATAATATATTACGATAATAATAATAATAATAATAATAATAATAAAATAATAATAATGATAATAATATTAATCATAATAATAATAATAATAAAAATAATAATAATACTAATAATAATAATAATAATAATAATAATAATAATAATAATAATAATAATAGTAATAATAATAATAATAATAATAATAATCAGGGCTGCAAACCCACAAAAATCGGTTTAAATTTTTTAATCAACATAACAAGTGCAGCATTATTTATTGCAAATCAAAATCTATTAATTTTACTTATGTATTATTTTTTGCTTTATTTTATTTGCAAGTGCATAGTAGGCACAGAAATTAGAAATAGAGAAAAAAATTCTTGAAGAAACATGAAAAAAACAAAAACAAATTGTGTTTACTTCTTTCTATTTGGAATGGAATATGTATGCTATGACTAGCTATACCAAAAGCAATACACATTTGGATATACAAGTAGAATATTATCTCTTTAAATAATTTTTGTAGTTGTATTTACTTACTTACATATATTTCTAGTAGGTATATTACTAGGTACATACATATTTAAATTATATTCAAGTAGAATATTATCTCTCTAAATAATTTTTGTAGTTGTATTTACTTACTTACATATATTTCTAATAGGTATGTTACTAGGTACATACATATTTAAATTGCTAAGCATAATACGTGTGCTTACACAGTACGCAAATATGTGGCTATGTAATTATTTTAGTATTTTGTTTTATATTTTTTTTATTCTCAGTTTAAAATAAAAAAACATCGTTGAATTTGATTGCGAATATGAAATGGTGAACCTGAACCAAATGCAAATTTTTTACTGGGTTCAGGTTCAGGTTCTGGTTAGTCAAAATGCTTGTTCCGGAGCGGTTTTGGGTTCGGGTTCGGGTACGGTTTGCAGCTCTGATAATAATAATAATAATAATAATAATATTGTATGTGAAGTACAATCGATACAATTAAGTAATGAATAAAACGTCATTCAAATGGACTCCACGATTTCTTTCGCAGGAACGAATTCGATGAACCCAATTTTCGAGCACTTTTTCCACTAAATCAAGTCGTATGTCAGGAATAGCACGTTCAATATAAACTTCTAAAGCTTGAAGACAGTCTGGTTTATTGCTAAAGACGAATGACTTCAAATAACCCCACAAGAAATGGTCTAATGGTGTTAAATCACAACTTCTTGGAGGCCATTCAATGTCTCAATTTCTTGAAATAATCGAATCTCTAAACTTTTCTCGCAATAATTTGGTTGTTGCACGTGCTGTGTGGCACGTAGCCCCGTCTTGTTGGAACCAGATGTTGTGAAAATCAACTTCTTCCAATTTCGGCCATAAAAAGTTGGTTATCATCGATCTATACTGCTCTCCATTGACAGTAACGATGTTACCAGCTTCATTTCGAATGAAGTACGGACCGATGATTCCACCAGACCAAAAACCACACTAAACTGTAAATTTAGCTGAATGTAATGGTTGTTCATGAATAATTTGTGGATTTTCTTCGCAGCAGAATCGACAGTTTTGTTTATTTACCGCACCACTCAGATGAAAGTGAGCCTCAGCGGAGAAGATGATTTTCTTAAAAAAATCGCTATCGTTTTCAAGTTGTTCCAAGATAAAATTAGCAAATTCACGACGTTTACGGTGGTTCATTATGAAATTGTAAACATTACTGAATACAATGAAAGAAAAAAGACAGATCATGACATACTACAAATGCCCGAAACGTCATTTAGAAATCTTATCACTCAAATTGAAAACCCTACACTAATACCAATAATAATAGCCGCTGTTACAGTGACAGTGGGGGTTGCCTTCAATAATTACCTCATGTAGTAAGGTATTATATAGTATTACATGTTGTAACTGTTCTAACGGCTATAGTCACTTAGCAAAATAGTAATAATAATAGACGGTTTCATTGTTTCCTTACAGTCCCACTCCCACTTCAATGTTTCCGTATCCATTTCCTATCCTTTCCTATCCCTACTCCCTAGCCTATATACTGCGTTCGCCGGCAAGGGTTTCATCCCATTATATTGGCTAAAGGGGAAAGTGGGTTTAGCCAGTAAGAATCTGACTCTACCAAGGGGGAAATTCTTTCAAGGGTGTCTTTGGAAGATTCCCACCGCCTTCAGAAAAAAAAAAAAAATTTATATGCAAATATACGTAATTAGGTGCGTATATTTTAATTATATACTGAATAATGCTTACAAATATTTATGTACATAATAATTATAATTTAGTAGTTCTTCTTTCAGACACACTAGTATTATGACACTCCGCTAAGTTTTGTTTATAAGTACATGTTTTGGTACGATTTTTCTATTTATTATAAAGGTTATCCAGATTTCTTTAATTACAGAAACTGAAATATAAAAATAAAGATTATTGTTGTATATTATTTGGATTTAACATTATTTAAAATGCTATTACTGCATTACTACATTAATATCGGAAACCTTATTTGCTATCACAAATTTTAAACCAACTATAAAATCCTTCCGGATTCAGAATCTGGTATATTCATATGTAAATAAATATTCTGAAAAAAGCGTATAATTCTAATTTTTTAGCCAACTCCAAAGGCCTTCTTAATTATATTTTTACATACTTATTTTAACAACAAAACTTTTAAAATTGTGGGGGTTGCCACCTCCAAACTCCTCCTAAACAAATGATCAAAATCCAGCTTCATATTGCCTCCGACTCTAAAGTGCATCCTACTTACATTTTTACACACGTATTCCAACAAGAAAACAAAAAGGCAAAATAAATATATGAGAAATAAAGTATGTAAATGTATTTTTTATTAAAATTGTTGTTTCAGTTTTGCATTTGTGTTCTCTGTTGGGACCAAATTTGCCAATACATACCATATTTATTATATACGCTAACTGTATAATAATAAATATTTTATTTTTTTTATTTTTTATTAAACAAAACCAAAACAAGGTCGTTACAAAATTCTTAAATTAATGCTTATAATTAAAATTAAACAAAACATTGACTTAAAACTAAATTTATAATAACTTAAATCATAAAAAAAGTTAATTTATTATTATTATTATTGTTATCATTAATTTATTACGCAGAAGTAAAATTAAAAAAATGAATTTTTTTTATTAACAATACCTAAAAGCATTAAATTACTATCTATAAAATGTACAACAAAAATGATCTAAATAAAAAGTTGTATTATACTGCAATACAATAAATGTTTAAAATTATATCATAATTAAAAAAAAAAAAAATTTTTTTTTTGCTTAAGTAAGAATTAATTGTCTAAGGTCATTAAATTGGAAAAATGTAGTTGTACAATGTGTTTGAAAGTTTTTCTGGAGATAGATGTAGAATAGAGATGACTAATATTGTTAAAATTAGTACAACATCTATTGGTGGGTTCATTTTTACCGTACTCTGTATTATGTTTGTAGTCCATTAAAAATTTAGTATTTCTAGTTTGCCTAACACTATCGTTAAGTCTACACTTGTTATTAAGAGATTGGATAGAAATACTATTATTCAAAATATCAAAAGTAAAGCATTGTGACAATAGTTGTCTACGTAAAGATAAAGAAAGCAAGTTTAATGAATTAAGTCTTGTAGTGTTTAAGGTAGATTAGCAAAATCAAAAGGGTTATATTGATTCCTTAATGCAAATAAAAGAAATTGCTTTTGAACTGATTCGATTCTATTGGAATGAACTTGAAAGGCTGGATTCCATATAATCTAACCGCATTCTAATATAGATCGAACTAGGGAACAATAAAGAGATTTAGTCACAGCTAAGTCGCTAAATTCTTTAGC
This sequence comes from Poecilobothrus nobilitatus, assembly GCA_947095535.1. Classification (NCBI taxonomy): domain Eukaryota; kingdom Metazoa; phylum Arthropoda; class Insecta; order Diptera; family Dolichopodidae; genus Poecilobothrus; species Poecilobothrus nobilitatus. Next base: position 1,670,993 of record CAMUPU010000001.1, on the reverse strand, counting down.
TCTTCTCTTAATAAAACCTAACATTTTATTAGCCTTTGAAACTATTAGATCATAGTGAAGATTATAATTAAGTTTATTATCGAGAAGAATTCCTAAATCAGTAATGCTAAAAACCCTTTCAAGAGTTACATTATCTATTTTGTAGTCATATATTAAAGAAGACCGTTTACATGTAAAGCTTATAACCTTACATTTCTGTATGTTGAGTTCTAATATATTTGACGTGGACCAAGCTTGTAACACTGATAAGCTTGATTGAAGTTTAGCTGCATCAGAATTATCTTTAACCACTTGATATATTTTTAGGTCATCTGCAAACGAAATGTGAGGTATATTGCTTAGATATTCCGAAAGATCTGAAATAAAAACATTAAACAGAAGCGGGCCTAAATGGCTGCCTTGCGGTGCATCGGAGGTGACCCCGATGGTGTTGGATAATACACCACGATATTTAACATTTTGAGTTCTTACTATAAGATAAGAATAAAGCCACTCAAGAAATGAACCCGAAATGCCAAAAGTTGATAGTTTGTTTAGGAAAATGAAGTGATCTACACGATCGAAAGCTTTGCTAAAATCAGTGTAACTTGCATCAACTTGGTACCCATTCTCCATTTGATTCAGGATTTCAGATGTATAAACCATCAGGTTCGTAGTAGTTGAACGACCTTTTCTGAAACCATGTTTTTATTCATTTAGTTTTGCATTTATGATAGGAGTAATTCTATCAACGACAATTTTTTCAAATAATTTAGGTATAGTCGAAAGGACCTCTATAATTTTTCACCGATGCTCTATCCCCTTTTTTAAAAATAAGGGTTAAGTGGGAGGATTTCCACTATTGTGAGAAAATCCCAATTGAAAGTGACTTATTGAAAATAAAATGAAGAGGGAAGATTAGACTGTGAGAGGAATTATGTAAAAAGATTGGAGGAATGAAGTCCGGACCAGTACTCTTTTTTTATATCAAAGCTCAAAATTGCTTCAAGAATATCATTTTCAGACACGCCTGTTAATAGCAAATTTGAGCTATTAGATAAGGAATTAGTCGATGTGGTAACTGGTGCTGTTGGACGATAAACTTGTTGAAAATGATCAGAAAAAAAGTTACAAATTTCTTTTGGGCAATCAGAAACCACATTGTCTTTTGATATCATTGAATTGGGATACCCAAATAATTTCCGTTTTGTGTTAACAAAATCAAAAAATTTTTTAGGATCAGTAACAAGTTTGTTGCCAATATCCGTGACATATGCTGTATTGGCTTTTTGTTTAAATTCAATTGCAAGTTGCTTATACATATTCAATAAGTCGTCGCATGGTGCTTGATGATGTTTAAGTTATTTGTATATTTTATTGCGCCGATTTCTCAAGTTCCTAAGATCTCTATCTAACCATGGTTCTGTTGTTTTATGCTTTTTGCGAATTTTAGGAACAAAGGCATCAATAATTTGAAACAGATTTGAGTAAAAGATAGAGATTAGTAAATTGATATCCTGTTGAACTAACAGTTCGTTCCATGTGATTAATGACCAAGCATAATTATTACTTTGATAGGCAACATTAAAAAAATCGTATACAATTTCATTATTGTAAGATTTGGCCAAGAGTAGGATAGAAGTGGAGAACTCGAAAATAAGTTCGTTATGATGAGCAGAGTTGGTAAAAAGATTATCAACATCATCAGCGAGTTTAACCGACACTCTATCATATGCATTTGAAAATGCAAGATCTAACCACTTATTATTACTATTAGGATAACTGATAATTTGTTGTAAATCGTTACCGTAGAACTCGCTAATAAGACCGAAGTCAATTTCGTCATGAAAGTTAACCGGTAATAACAAATTATCAGCGTCGTCAACGATGAAAGAAATAGAAGGACGATTAAAATCGCCAAACACAAAAATTGAGTCATCCTCATGCATTTCTGAAATAATATTGTGATATACACTATAAAAATCAGAATATGAGGAATTGTCAGAGTTCGGAGGGAAATAAACTATACCTAGGTATAAATTATTTGTACCTAATTTAATTTTAACAAATTGGTGATCGAAAGAGTGATGTGTACCAGTGATTAATGGTACACTAGATAAGTTATTCTTTACAGCAAGTAGAACACCACCTCCTCGCGAACAAATATAGGGTGTATATAGGGTGTCTTTGAAAATTTCACATGCATAGTGATTTTTTTGAAAGTTTGAATTTTTTTTTTTTTTTTTAATTCTCAATTTTAACTACAATATCTCAGAAACGGTAGTATAGATTAAGATGAAGCAAGATGTATGTATATTAACGATAGTATTATGCTCTACAATACTGTGGAAAATATAAATTACTTATGTAAATAATCGATTTCTTCATCATTTGTTGCATATACCGACAAAATTTCAGATCAGTAGGTTTATCCGCTCCAAAGATATGTTAAAGAAACTTAATGACCTAAGTCTGTTTTGAATGGATAAGCATATGGAAAAACATACAATGTTGCTGAGAACATACAATGTCTGTTAGAATGACAATTTTTCATGAATAAAAAGCTAAAACGATATAGTTTGTTTTTCTTTTTCTATTATTACACTTAAAACAAGAAATTAAAAGTTAAAACGAAGAAAGTCGACTTAGTTTGTTTTGTCATTTTCACATTCTATTTCAAGTTTAGCTTTTTTTCCACATAATATTTAAAAAAATTTTAAAGTATAACTGACTTTTGTTCTTTTGACAAATTTTTATTCGTTAAAAGTACAGTTATAAGTTCACTTAGTCTTTTATGTCAAGTGCATTGATTATTTCTGCAGTGAAATTAATAGTGAAAAGTTGTTTTTTTTTTAAAATAAAAAATAGCAAAGTAATAGTAAAATAGTATTTATTTCAATATTACGTCACGAATTTTAAAAATTTTAAAGATAAAAAAAATCCAACAAGATAAGGAAAGTAGAGTTTCAGTTTTGTTGTCAGGTACGTTTTATTTTGATAATAACAAAAGCAAAACGTTAAATTACGTTTAGTACAAACACAAAAAGTATATTACGTACAAGTACATACGTACTTGTACATACGTACATACGTACAAGTTTATCTACTGTATAGTTAAAATTAATACCTATAATTAATTTTATTTGTCAACAGATCTGAGAAATTATATATATATATCTTGAAAAGTACAACAAAAAAATTAGTATTAATACAATATATTCCAGGAGGGGCCTCGGTGGCCTAGTGGTAAGAGCGTATAAAATACGCTGTAAACACCGAGGGAATGTGGGTTCAAATCCCACACACGTTGTAAGAGTTATTCTCCCTTACGTTATTTACAGCCACACCTGAACAGGAAAGGATGTGTAATTTTCTGTCCACATTTATGTGGCAGAAAAATGCATTAAAAAAAAATAAAAAAAAAATATATATTCCAAGATTTTCAGTGGTAAGTAAAGAAATTATTTAAAATTTCGAAAAATGTTTTCAAGAAGTTGTCTGGATGAGTTTATTATTTTTCAGGGCCTGTTGTTTAAACCACCTTAAGTTGACAGCTGTCATACTTGTGATCTGCTAAAATCAAAAATTGATGTTGCGAAAAAGACTAATGTGGATATAAGTTTATTAAGAAGAGTTAGATGACCATTATTCAAAAGCGGATTTGGCCTACAAATTGAAGGAAGGAGATAAGAGTTTGTCAAAAAATGATGAAACTGTTAAAACACACACTTTTGATATACAAAAATGTCTCATATTGCGCTATTCCACGAGATTGGTTTAATTTTATTAGGACGAAGGGAAATAAGAAGAAATTTCAAGTAGTAGAACAAAACAGATTTTCTCAATTTTTCGTTATTACTAAAATAAAAATTTTAGGAAGGAAGTTAAATGACTACGCTATGAAAAAGCTCATTTTGGGAAAATTTATTACAAAACATCTTTAGATGACAAGGACGAACTTAAAGAATTAAATGTAACAAAAAGAGACATAAACACAATTATTATGCCTCACATACGAATTATAGACAACATTATTAAAATCGCTGAAAATAAGAAAAAAAAATCTTTTAGACATTTTGCCGTTAAAAGATCCATGTTTACATTCGTTTTATGAATTACTTCCCAATGAAGAAATGCTTTGCGACTTCTATCCGAACTGAACAGAAGAAGACACCGATGATGAAATTTGAGAGTTTATTGATTTACATTTTTTTATAAATTTTATATTACTTATGTATATTCATTTATATTTTTTATACTATGTATTATACCTGAATTGTTTTTTGTGTTATTTACTTTTTAAAATAAATAAAATCAATTTAAATAAATTTAAAATAAAATTTCATTTTCATCACGTTTTAACAAAAGTGAAAACTATCATTTATAATAAATATTTATGTATTCTATGGATTTGATATTTCCTTAGAGAAATGGTAACTAACCTTAATACTGAATTGAGTACTTACCTTGGTAACTAATGTCATAAGTTCGATTTAAAACATTGCTGTCAAATCAGATGTTTAAATAATTATTATTATACTTGATCTGTTACAAATGTTTCTATATTTACTTGTACATATGAAAACATGTTACATGTATCTAAAATTAATGTTTTTTTTTTTTAAGGGAGGTGGGAATCTTCCAAAGACACCAAGAATTTCCCCCTTGGTAGTATCAGATTCTGACTGACTAAACCCACCTCCCTCTTTAGCCAATATAATGGGAAGAAACCCTTACCTGCGAACGCAGTATATTGGCTAGGGAGTAAGGATAGGAAAGAATAGAAAATGGATACGGAAACATTGAATTGGGAGTGGGACTGTAAGGAAACAATGAATTCGCCTATTATTATTACTATTTTGCTAAGTGACTATAGCCGTTACAACAGTTACAACATGTAGTAGTATATAAAACCTTACTACATGAGATAATTATTGAAGGCAACCCCCACTATCGCTGTAGCGGCTGTTATTATTGGTATTAGTATTCTTATAACAATAACAAATATTCTTATATCTTAACAATAACAACAAATGGCTAGATCTCGCATTTTCTAATGCATATGACAGAGTGGAGATAAAACTCGCAAATGATGCATATAACCTTTTTACTAACACCACTCACCATAACGCAATCAGTTTTGAGTTTTCCACCTCTAGCCAAAACTTTCTCAAATCATATAATAATTCAATTGTATATGATTTTCAAAAATCGACGTTTTATTTATGCTTTATCATTAATCAATTGGGTCGATCTTTTATCTATGCAGGATATCAACTCATCTATCTATCTCTATTCTTTACTTAAAGATTTTTGAAACAATTAACGCTTTTGGTTGGTTGTTTCAGTGGTTGGAACACTGAACCTTGGTTAAACAGAGATCTAAGGACCTTGCGAAATCAATGCAACAAACTACATAAAAAAATTAAACATACAACTGAACCTAACAATAATTTAACAAATATGTACAACGATTTGCCTTGGAATTTAAACAGAAGGCTAATTTAGCTTATGAAAATTATGTCAATAATATTGGTAATAAAGTAATTACTGATCCCAAAAAATTCTTTGACTTCGTTAATACAAAGCATACATTATTTGGTTATCCAAATTCTATGTATAGGGATAATATATTTTCCTCTTGCCCAATGGACATTAGTAATTTGTTTGCTGATAGTTTTCAAAAAGTTCATCGTCCGCGGGAATCTTTTATTAATAACGATTCTTTAATTCGCAATTCATTAAATAACTTTAAATAACTCAAACTTATTGATTTCTGACTGTATCTTTCCGAAAGTGACATTTTCGACGCAATTGCGAGTCTTGACACGAGAAAAAGTGCGGGTTCAGATTTGATTTCACCAATTTTTTTCTATAATTGTGTTGTTTATTTAACTTTTCCTTTATATTTTATCTTTAATAATTCACTTTTATCAGGTACTTTTCCACATGCATGGAAATATTCTTTTCTTACCTCTATTCGCAAAAAAGGTGATAGAGCATCTGTTGAAAACTACCGTGGTATAGCAATTTTATCAACTTTACCTAAATTGTTCGAAAACATTTTTGTTGGTAAAATTGCACCAATTATAAACACAAAACTCGACGAGAAACAGCATGGGTTCAGAAAAGGTCGTTCTACCACCACAAATCTTATGATATACACATCCGATTTTGAATCGGGTGGAAAATGGGTACCAAGTTGATACAATTTACATAGACTTCAGTAATGTTTCAATACGATCAATACGATCAAAAGGTCACAACATCTTAGTAAAAAAACTTCCTACTTTTGGCATATCTGATTCATTTCTCAGTTGACTCCATTCTTAGCTTACAAAAAGAACTCAATATGTTAAATTGCAAGGTATATTATCTAACAAAATCGATGTTACTTCAGGTGTACGTCAGGGTAGCCATTTAGGCCCTCTTTTGTTCAATATATTTATTTCTGACCTATCCGGCAATCTAGGTAATATACCACACATTGTATTTGCGGATGACTTAAAAATCTACCAAGTAATTAAAGATCGTTCTGATATTATGCTTTTGCAATTAAAACTTAATACTTTACAAGAATGGTGCTCTTCGAGCAAATTAGAACTAAATATACAGAAATGCAAGTCCATAAGTTTTACATGTAAAATATCTTCCATCCTTCACGGCTATACAATTCAAAACCTTACCCTAGAAAGGGTATACAGTATTACTGATCTTGGAATCCTTCTTGACGATAAACTCAGTTTTAACTTACACTATGACTTAACCTACACTTACACTTACACTATGACTATGACTTCTTTTAACTTAAAGAAGAACTAAAGAATTAAACAACCTAGCAGTAACAAAGTCTCTCTACTGTTCTTTAATTCGATCTATTTTAGAATATGGTAATATAATTTGGGATCCAGCTTTTCAAACAAATTCTAATAAAATTGAATCCGTTCAAAAGCAATTTCTGTTATTTGCTCTAAGAGATCAATTTAATCCTTCTGACTATGCTAATCTTCCAAGTTACTTTATTAGATTTAAATCATTAAACATGCTAACCTTATCAGCTCGCAGACAAATTTTTTCATCTTGCTTCACCTTTGATATTTTAAAGAGTAACACTAATGTTCCTTATTTAAATAGCAAATTTTTATTTAATGTGGGGGTTAGGCATACAAGACACATTAGATTTTTAGTCGAACTCATAGAATTGAATACGGAAGAAATGAAGCAATAAAGAGATGATTCACATATTTTAACAAATACAGTCATCTCTTTTCTATATTCATTTCAAGAAACACTTTTAAATCTAAATTATACCAACATTTCTCCATTGCGTGACCTTATACAACATTTTCTTATTTTTTTTTATGTTTCAATATACACAAAAAACTAATTATAATTTCACACTTACTAAACCCATAATCTACATGCATTTAAGTTATTAAACTACGTTTAATTTTAGTCATCAATTTTGGTGTTATTATCTATATACTTAAATTTAAGTTTTTTTAGTTAATTAAATGCTAGATTGTAATTTATTAACACAAAAACATTTAAATGTGTAATACATAATATGTAAAAAAAATTTTTTTACTTCTTACAAATTGTGCTTTAACACTTTTAAATAATATTATAGTAAAAATTTCTTTATACTTATGATTATGATATCAAATTACATTTTTTTATTATGAATTTTAAGTATACAAATGTATACATACAAATTACTGCTTTTCGCTATATGTACTTAATTTATTTTTGTTAAATAAGCTTTCTTATACCTTATTTCTAAATTTAGCTTATAAAAAAGAAAAAAATAAATTAAAAAAAAAATAGCTTATTTTTGGTATTGTACAATAGTAAATACAATCTTAATTTTAAGAACTTTTGTAACGACCTTGCTTTGGTTTGAATAAAATAAAATAAAATAAAAAGAAAAAATATTATTATTATTTTACTACAGAGTAAGGGCATCAGTGGATTATAACGTGCAGCAGTATATAACACCTTATTGCATGATATAACCAAAGATAGCTCCACTGTAGCAGCTATTATTATTATTGTTATTACTACTATTATTACTTTTATTATTATTACTATTATTATTATTACTATTATTATTATTATTGTTATAAATTAATGTATATAAACATTTTAAATTGCTTAATATATGAGATTTGATAGGTCTGAAACTTGAATTATTAACAAGAAAAACAGTATAAGTCGATATATGCTGTATTTTTAAACTATTTCAGTAACGGAAAAACAACCTAACTTCAGATATCATTTCATATGTCACAAATATCGTTTTGGAAAAACAGTCTAACTATTATTATTTATTTGATTGTTTAACAAAATAATATTGGCAATAGTTTACCATACATTACATACGTCATATTAGAACTGTTGGAATTTTAAGAGTTTTTTAAAAAATCAAATCAAACCTTTAAAAGCGTTTTACTCGAAACGTCATTGTATTTATCAAAGCTGATCAAAGCCTTATAGCCGTAGCTGTCTGGCTCTATATTTTATTTTTGTAATGTCAAATCAATGAAAGTATATTATTAATATATTATATTTGGTTAAATTACAGATTTAAAAAATCAACAAATGAAAATAAAAGCACAACAAAAACAAAAAAAAAAAATATGTAATAATATTAACATTATGAAAATTTACTTTGCCTAAAATTTTACCTTCATTAAGAAAACAAAAATTTTTTATCTCTTTTTAAAAGTAACGTATACTTTCTGTATTTCTTAATTCGACAGTAGTTGTAGTTGATCTTTCAGATTTAAATATGTTATGTCATTTATATAAATTTTAAATAAATCAGGCCCAAGGATTAAACGCTGTGGGACTCCTTTTTTATTTATTTTTGACTGACTTAATATATCATTAACATGAACTTTTTGCTGTCTATTTTGTAACTATGATGTACAGAATTCTACTTGATTTAAATTCAAGTTCATCTTTTGAGAGTTTGACGTTTGACGTTTTAACATCCTGTACACAAAATTTTAATTCTCTTAGAAAAATATTTTAAATAATTTGTTTTATTTGCGAAATAATTCTTAACACATATTGCTTAAAACTTTATAAACTATTTTTTTCAATTTAAATAATATTTTTTAACTTATCACGTAAATTATTTCATTATATTATAAAAAGAGATCTTGCTTTTACGAAATTGTTTTTTGGCGCACTTAAATACAATAAAAAAAAAAAAAGTGTAAAAGAAAAAAGAAAAATAACTATAAAAATTTTTAAAACTATTTCTAAAAAACAATGGTGAATCAGTGTAATATTTGCAAAAACCGAATTGCTGGTAAAACCAAAAATAAAGGAATTCAGTGTGGTACGTGTGCCTTGAGTTTTCATGCAAGATGTGTCAATATATCTGATGAACTGTTTTATGCCATCATGTCAGGTAACGCTTATTGGAAATGTGTTAATTGTCCAACAACATCAAATGAGTCTATGGTGTTAGTTGATACTAACGAGGTTGATGAAAATGACAAAACTTCTAAAACATCAGTTGAATCTGTGATAATTAATAACAACAATCATAAGATAAGTAATGACGTAAGTTTTTACAATTCTCTTAATAATAATGCTCAATTAAGCCTAGAAGATGAATTAGAATCTTTCAATTGTACTAATTATACCCCAGAAGAATTAGCACAATTTTTAAAAAATCTAGGTGGTGTTTTGATCGAAATTCACAAAAATCAAAAACATTTAGCACTCCAGTTTGAAGAAGTTTTAATCAAAAATGCTGAATTATTGAAAGAAAATTCTAAATTACATGATCGTGTGAATAGTTCTGAAAATCACATCAGCATTTTGGAAAATAGAGTTAACAGTTTAGAGTATTTACATGATAAAACTCAGCAGAATTTGTTAAAAAATAATCTTGTACTAGCCGGTCTACCTTCGAATCTCATAAACCCCACAGAAACTGTTTTGGCGATCGCAAAAAAAAATTAATGCTAATATTGATAAAAATGATATATCAGATGTTACAACAATTAATCAAAAAAAAATTAATGAAGCTGGTCCCCAGAAAAAATTATGTATTGTTAAGTTTAATTCTGATATCCCAAAAAAAGAATTATTGGAAAAAAAACGACAATACTAGCATCTTTTTACTGTTGAATTAGATATGAATAATGATGGCAACAAAGAAATATTTCTACGTCACCATCTTACAGCACTACAGTCTAATCTTTATTATGAAGCTAAAAATATTAAAATCAAACATAAATTTCAATTTCTCTGGGTCAAAGATAGCACCATTTTCTTACGGAGAAATCATTCTAGACCAAAAGACTACCTTAATATGCTACATAGTAATGGATTTATAATATACAAAATATTGTCGAGGAACGATATCAATCATATTTATAAAACCTTCAATACCTAAGCACAATATCAACACAATACATTTACAAATGGTAAAATTAAAAAACTTAGTTATATGTATTTCTTTTATATTATTCTTTAAATTCAATTCTAAAATTTTTTTTTCTTATATTTTGTCAATATTAATATTAATAGTTTATACAAATTATTTTTCTTTTTTTCTTACATTAAATAATATTTTTTTCATCATACATTACACTAACCAAAAATATTTGAGAACAAAAACACGCTTATTTCTAATTTTTTCTTTTTTGCTTCTTTTATTTAATTACTTAAATAAAATTAATTTTACACTTTTTATTTCTTTATATTTTACATTTATTTTTTTACTTATTTACTTTTTTTATACATTTTATTTCTTTATATTTTACAAATAATTTTTTACTTTACAATTTTTATTTTTTTTTTACAATTTTACTTATTTATAATTTTTACAAATTGATTATTACATTTTTATTTCTTATCAAAAAAAAAGCAGGAACACAGCTTTTAGTTAATAATCACTTAAGAGAGACTGATATATCCATACATAGCACTATGAAAGTTTGCGATAATAGAAAAATAATTCTGACATCTATCTCTTTCTATTGCATTGATAATCATTTTATTGTTAAATCACAAATTTCTTTTTCTGATAGCACTATGAAATTTTACGATATTAGAAAAAGAATTCTCACATCTATCTCTTTCTATCACATTAATAATCTAATTTTGTTAAATTACAAATCATTTTTTTTCTTTTATATTTTGACCAACATTAATTAATGGAGGAGACTGGGATAGATAATTATCAAAATATTTTTGATTTAAACAATGACATTAAAGTGCAATATTATACAGACGAGGGCATATTATTAAACGATTCTTACAGTAAAAATTTTAATATTATATACTTAAACATACAAAGTCTTAGAAATAAATTATATGATCTAGAAGCGATAGTAAATTCTTATAGTATAAAAATGGAGGTGATTGTACTGTCGGAAGTTTGGTTGCATGAGAGTGAAAACATATTCTATAATTTACCAGGTTATGTTCCGTATTTTAGTAATAGGAAAAGGAAATATGGGGGTGTTGCAATATATATTAATAATAAAATTAGTAGTAATTGTATATATAATGAAGAATTTCAAAATTCTAATATTCTAGGTGTTAAGTTAATCAAACATAATATAAATATATTTGCAATTTATAGGTCCCACAGAACGAATTTTGATATATTCGTAGAAAAAATAGAAGATTTACTAAAACACAGGAGATCAATCTTTGTAGGTGATATAAATTTTAATTTTTAAATAAAGATACAAATACCAAAGACTATCTTAATATGCTACATAGTGATGGATTTATAATTCTCAACAAGATCTCAATTGAATACGCAACTAGAATAGGTAATACCACTAGGACAATTATAGATCATTTAATTTCTGATCTCATTGACTTGAAATACAATGTTCATGTGTTAGACACAATTTTATCTGATCACCAAATGCTTTTTGTCAGTATTGACTTCAAACCCATAAAAGAAAAAATCAACAGTCATAAAATCATTCTAGATTATGACAACATTGATAAAAATGAATTTTGGAACAATATGAATAACATAAATTCTTTTGATGATATGGTTTGCAAACTTACCGAATTGATTGAAGCAAATACAAAAACAATTCAATCAAAATTTAATAACAATAAAAGCATTTGGATGACAGCTGAAATTCGAGAAAATATGAAAATCCGCGACTTTTTCTTAAAATTCAAAAAAAAATATCCGAATGATACTCATGTCAATAACTTGTATTTACATTATAAGTCAAAAGTTTTTAAGCTAATTGTGAATGCAAAAAAGAACTTTTGCTCAAATCATTTCACAAGATCCTAGTAATGGTAAAAAACTGTGGAGTCTGTATAAGCAAATAATGTTCAACAACGATCAATCTTATAATAACCAAACCATTAAAACCATTAAGTATAATAATAATATATATTCTAATGAAGAGGAAATTGCTAACACTATGAATGACTTTTTTATCAACGTTACTAATGATTTAAACATTTCAGATGAACCTGTTGACTTCGAATATTTCGATTTCTTTCAATATAATGTAAACTCAACAACTTTTAGTCTTGATCTTACAACATATGAGGAAGTTAGTGAAGCTATCAAAAATCTTAAAGCCTCAGCAGCTACTGGATTTGATAAGATATCGAGTAAATTTGTAAAAAAATTCGCAAACCGATTGACTCCAATATTAGTTAAATTTATTAATTCATCTTTTAGTTCAAAAATATTTCCAAACATTTTAAAAACTGCAATAGTAACACCTATTTTCAAAAGCGGCGATGCTACAAATCGATCTAATTACAGACCAATTTCAATTCTTAGTACGTTTTCCAAAATTTTTGAAATAATCATTAGAAATCGTTTAAACACTTTTATGACAGTTAACTGTTTACTAAGTGTAAATCAGTTTGGTTTTGAAAGAAACTCGAATACAGCAGCAGCCTGTCTTAACCTAACCGATTTCATTAGTAAAAATATTGATTCTAAGAAATATGTAGGTTGTATCTTTCTTGATTTAAAAAAAGCTTTCGACTGTGTTGACTATGAGATACTTCTTCACAAATTTTCTCAACTAGGTTTCGCTGCAGAATACATTAGCTTTTTTAAATCGTACTTGTTAAATCGAAAGCAGAAAGTTCGATTAAATAATTGTTTTAGCAATCTAAAATCTGTAATTAAAGGAGTACCACAAGGTTCAATTTTAGGTCCCGACCTCTTTAAGCTTTATATAAATCATATTTGTAAACTAAGTTTGATAGGATCTTTGCAATTGTATGCTGATGACGCTGTATTAAAATATGGTTTAGGAAATGAAAATGAATTAAAACGAGCTATAGACTCTGACCTTCAAAAAATCAATATTTGGCTAAGAAAGCACAAACTTTCTTTAAATATAAGTAAAACTAAAATATTATTATTCCATAACAAAAAGTTTCAAAGCACCAATTTCACATTTAGTAATTCGACAATCAAAGTTGTCAATCAATTAACTATCTAGGTTTAATATTGGATAAAAGTCTAAAATGGGATGAGCATATTGACTACATATCTAGAAAAATTTCACCTTACGTTTTTATCCTAAAAAGGTTACGACATTTTCTATTAGATAAAACTTTATTTGTCATATACTCTTCTTATATTTTATCTAATTTAACATATCATAATCCAATTTGGAGTGGTTCTTCTCAATATCTTCTAAGGAAGTTAGATATTTTGAATAAAAAGGCTATTAAAACAATGCACCGATTGCCAACAAGTTTTCCTTCAGCATCTCTTTACAATTGCAGATATCTAAGTTTTGCTAATATATGTAAACAAGGTAGAATGTAAACCAACGGTTTTTAAAAGCGCACATTTCCAAAACTCAATACAAACTATTTAGAAGTGTGACTTACACAAAAATTTGAAAATTTCATGTAATAAGAAAAAATGTGAAAATAGGACATTTTTGAAATTTTGAGGGGCTATAAGTCCGGAATCCTATATAACTAAGAAAAGCCGTTAACACACGTAAAAATATGTTATTAAACCTTTAATTTTCATGTCTTGCCGAAGAAAAATGTTTACAGGTGCCTAAGTTACAGGTGTCTAAAAATAGCAAATTTTCCATTTTTGAGGCGTAATAACTCTTAAAGAGGGGGTGTTACCAAAAAATTTCTGAGGAAACTTATACTAATTCTAAAAGTTCTTTCTTGTCTCAAAATTTCAGGTTCCTATCTAAAGGGGTGCCGGAGTTATGAAAAAAGAAAGTGCATGCAAAATGTGGTTTTCACATAACGGTAAATTTAAATACTAAATTTAAAAAAAATGTATAATTTTGATATTAATTTACAAACATAAAAGAAATACCTGACGTTTTCAGATTGAAATCTTAAGCAGAACATAAGATATATGCATTTAAAAATAGGGCTTTTTCAAAGTTTGTGGGGCTGTAGCTCCGTAATGGGGGGGGGCTACATGAAAAAGTTGTTCCACAAAATTATTTTTTTTATGAGACCTATCCATGGTTAAAATTTTTTTTATCTATCTTTAACGGTGTAGAAGTTTTGTAAACAGACGGATGGACGGACGGATGGACGGACGGACAGAGTGAAACTAATAAGCACATTTTTTCAAAATTTTTTTGGAAATGTGCTAAAAAGAATTGTTTCTCACAGCTTTTAAAATAATTAACAATAAAATAAAACACCACTTCATTCTTAACCGTATGATCGATATTCATAATCACAATACGAGAAATAAAACTAATTTCTATTTATCAATTTTTAAAACTGAACAACGAAAGAAAAATTGTCTTTATAATTGTTTAAAAGCATTCAATGAGTTGCCTTTAGCAATAAAATCTATCAGTGAAATATGTGTGTTTAAAAAAGAAATAGTGCAATATATTATAGCAAATAATCAGTTGTAGTATCATTACATTTTTTTTTCTTTTTACGCATTTAGTTAAGATAATTTATAATTTATAATTTTAGTCTATTTTTTTTTTTAATTTTAATTTTGCGCTACGTCTTTGTTCTCAACTATTTGCAACTTTTGGAAGAATTATTAATTGTAAATTATGTAAAGAAATGATAGTCAAAAGTTTTCTGATTATTAAACAATTAATCGAAATCAAGATATTGTAGAAATATGAAATGAAATTGTGATATAAATTAGAAATAATGTCAAACAATATTTATAACTAAATAATAAGACCAGACAGCTAATACGCTACGGTCGTATACCATTATACATTACTTATATACAAATTAAATATTTTGTTTTTTAAATTACTAACTTAGAATTAAAGTAAAACTAAAATTGTATATAAACTTTAAAATTGTTTATTAAAATAAAGAAAAAAAAAAAAAAGTTTATATAACAGAATATAATCAATGGAATCGAAGGCCTTCTGAGAGTCAAGGAAAACACAGGGTACATAATTCCCTTCGTTTATATTTTTGGAGATAAAATGGGTTAAGCTAAGACAAGCGGTGGAATTTTGAATTTTTTTCAAAGGTATATTGTTCCTTGTTTAAGAAGTTATTTATTATCATGAAATAGTTAAGACGTTACTTAATAATTATTTCAAATATTTTAGAGAACGCGCTAAGTACTGATATCGGTCGGTAATTAGAAGTATTAGTTATATCACCACTTTTAAAAAATTGGTTCACAATAGCAGTTTTTAAGCAGTTTGGAAAGCTAAAATTTTCTTATCTGAAAACTTTTTAATAAAATTTGAAGAAATATTATCGTAACGAGTCGCGGCTGCCGGTTTTAAAGAATTAATAGTTAACATGACTTCTGCTATATTTGTTGGAGATAGGTTAAAATTGTAACTAAATGAAAAAACTAATAATTCTAATAAAACTAGTAATTTCTTTCTTTTACTTAAATCTTTTTCAAATTATAGACGCCTTTGTTCCTAAAATTCGCAAAAAACATGAAACAACAGAACCATGATTAGATATAGATCTTAGGAACTTGAGAAATCGGCACAATAAAATATACAAGACACTAAAACAATATCAAGCACCATGCGACGACTTATTGAATATATATAAGTAACTTTCTATCGCATTTAAAGAAAAAGCCAATGCAGCATATGAAAACTATGTTACTGTATTGGCAACAAACATGTTACAAATCCTAAAAAAATTTTTGATTTTGTTAACACAAAACGAAAATTATTTGGGTATCCCAATTCAATAATTTCTAAGGACAATGTGGTTTCTGCTTGCCCAAAAAAAATTTGCAACTTATTTTCTGATCATTTTCAGCAAGTTTATCGTCCAACAGCAACAGTTACAACTTCGGCTAACTTTTTATCTAATAGCTCGAATTTGCTAATTACAGACGTGTATCTTTCTGAAAGTGAAATTCTTGAAGCAATTTTGAGCCTTGATATAAAAAAGAGTGCTGGTCCGGACTTCCTCCAATCTTTTTATATAATTGTTCTCACAGTCTAATTTTCCCTCTTCATTTTAGTTTCAATAAATCACTTTCAATTGGTATTTTTCCACTTACTTAACTTACTTAACCCCTATCTTTAAAAAGGGGGATAGAGCATCGGTGGAAAACTATCGAGGTGTAGCAATCCTTTCCATTATACCGAAATTATTTGAAAAAATTGTCGTTGATAGAATTACTCCTATCATAAATACAAAACTCAATGAACAACAACACGGTTTCAGAAAAGGTCGTTCCACTACAACGAACCTTATGGTTTACACATCTGAAATCCTGAATCAAATGGAGAAAGGATACCAAGTTGATGCAATTTACACTGATTTTAGCAAAGCTTTCGATCGTGTAGATCACTTCACTTTGCTAAACAAACTATCAATTTTTGGCATTTCGGGTTCATTTCTTGAGTGCCTTAACTCTTATCTTTCAGAAAGAACTCAAAATGTTAAATTTCATGGTGTATTATCCAACACAATCGGAGTTACTTCCGGTGTTCCACAAAGAAGCCATTTAGGCCCACTTCTGTTTAACGTATTTAATTCAGATTTTTCAGAATATCTATGCAATATACCTCACATTTCGTTTGCTGATGATCTAAAAATATATTAAGTTATTAAAGATTTCTGATGCAGCTATACTTCAATCAAGCTTATCAGTGTTACAAGCTTGGTCCACGTCAAATAAATTGGAACTTAACATAGAGAATTGTAAGATTATAAGCTTTACGCGAAAAGGATCTTCTATAATAGATAACGTAACTTTGGAAAGGGTTTTTTGCATTACTGATTTAGGAATTCTTCTCGATAATAAACTTTATTATAATCTTCACTATGATCTAATAGTTTCAAAGGCTAATAAAATGTTAGATTTTATTAAGAGAAGAGCTAACGAATTCAGTGACATAGCTATGACTAAATCTCTCTATTGTTCGCTAGTTCGATCTGTCTTAGAATGCGGTTAGATTATATGGAATCCAGCCTTTCAAGTTCATTCCAATAGAATCGAATCAGTTCAAAAGCAATTTCTTTTATTTGCATTATAAATCAATATGATCCTTCTGATTTTGCTACCTTCCTAGTAGCAAAATCAATCCTATCAAATCTTCCTAGTTACATTACAAGACTTAATTCATTAAACATGCTTTCTTTATCTTTACGTAGACAATTATTGTCTTCATGTTTTACTTTTGATATTTTGAATAATAGTATTTCTATCCAATCTCTTACTAACAAGTTTAGACTTAACGATAGTGTTAGGCAAACTAGAAATACTAAATTTTTAATGGATTACAAATATAATACAGAGTACTGTAGAAATGAACCCAGCAATAGATGTTGTAATACTTTTAACAAAATTAGTTATCTCTATTCTATATCTGTCTACAGAAATACTTTCAAACACATTGTACAACTACATTTTTCCACTTTAATGACAATTAATTCTTACCTATGCAGTTATTTATTTATTTTTTTTTTAATTATGACATAATTCAAACACACTTATTGTAATGTAATACATTAAAATACAATAAATCGGTTTATGTTTTTTATTGGGATCATTTTTTTTATTTTTGTACATTTTATAAATTGTAATTAAACGCTTTTAAGTAATGTTAAAAAAAAAATTCATTTTTTCAATTTTACTACTCTACTTTATAATAAGATACCCAATTACATTTTATATGTTAAAAAAATTAATATTCAAAATGTTAAATTGCTTGTTACTATATGTATGCTATTTCATACTATATATATGTATGAAATGTATAGATATCATATTAATTGTTTTGTTAATACTTTTTTTTATCTGAGTGATTCATATGTATGTAAAATGAATTTGAAAATGTAGTTTGATAATGAATAATAACAATAATAAATTAACTTGACTTAACTTTTTTTAAAGTTAAGTATTAAAAGTTCAGTTCTAAGTCATTGTTTTGTATAATTTTAAATATAAGCATTAATTTAAGAATTTTTTGTAACGATCTTGTTTTGGTTTTGATTAATAAAATAAAATAAAAATAAAATAAATGAACGTGAAAAATTATTTAAATATTGGTAGTCATGAGGATCAGATGGGAAGTTAAGTTCATTTGTTACTTTCGTCGTCGTGTTTCGTCGTCATTAATGGCCAATCTGTTGTATTATTGTCACCAACCTACAAAAAAACAAATAACTCACAAAGCAAAACATTTTTAAAAAACAAAAATATTGCTATTTATCTGAGTTGATTTCTTTTTGAATCCATATGAGCAGCTATGGTTCATAGTGCAACATCAAGCTGAAATAATATAAAATATTTTTTTCTATAAAATCACATTAATATAATTTTAAAATTAAAAAGAACATATATTATTTTGTACTTACCAATGTTGTTTTCTAAGTTAAATGCTGTCAAACGATTAATTGTCAAAGTAAACATTTCACATCTCCTTTCTTTAAATGTCAACAAATTTGTTATACGAAACTATTTTTTATTATAATCGTTTATTTTATATTTCGTATTATAGTTTTATTATTATCGTATTAATTTGTTGTATAGAAAAAAAACGTCAATTTATTACTTTAATTTGCAGTATAACAAAAATGTTAATTTATTCCTTTTTTTTGCAAACTAATTCTGTAAATTAAGTCTGTAAATTAAAATTCTGTTGAATTTGAATCAATTCAAAAAAAAATTTTTTTTAGTTCAAACATTATTCTGTAATAGAAAATTTTTTGGTCTTTCGAACCGGATAATTGTAAAAAAGTGGTAATAGTTGTAAAATTATTGTTAGTGGTTAAAAAAATAGAATCTGTATAAGACAAAACATTTTTTTTCATATTAAATATATTAGAAAGTGAAAAACAGTAAAGGCAAAATATTTTTTTTATATTAAAGATTAGAAAGTGAAAAACAGTAAAGACAAAACATTTTTTTTTGTTTCATTGTAAAACTGAATAACAATTAAAAAAATTTTGAACTCTAATTTCAAAGAATGAAATAAAGTCCCAAAAATGTATTAACACCTCAATTTTTCATTAATTTTCATTGTGAAATAACACCACAAAATAAAAATCAAATAACGCCCTAAAACTATTTATAATTTGTATTATATATATTATTTAATAAAAAAAATTCAATTCTACAAAATATATATGAAAAGATCATCAAAAAACAAAATCGCATTCTATTTAAAATAACTCCCTATGATATAATCAGCAATGAAATAATCTCACCATCAAATGAAATAAGTCCTACCAAAAACTTACGAAATAATGCCTACCGGCATATATACTTCCACTCAATGTGGAATTTATTTGATTTTGAAATAACTCCCAATAAAGAAAATCAAATAAGTCCCAACATCAATATAATTTTATATGTAATTTTATTTTATCTGATATTCCGAGATTGCATGGACTTACTTTAGTGCTGATTTTTGAGTTGAATTGCAAAACAGAGTTATACGCTTTTCCCAGAATATTTGCGCGCCGACGTCGTCGCGATAGATCGTTCCTTCTAATTCAGAGTTTCCAAAAACAAAGTTATATGTTTTAAAATAAAAAAATTTCGACTTTAGTTCATTATACCCGTACGAAAGGATCGGGTATAATAAAATTACTCCTCCGTTTGTAACACCTCGAAATAAGCGAGCTAGATATACCTTCAAAGGTATGGATCGGATCAGAAAAAAATTCTAAGACTTTTGAGCCATGTCCGTCCGCCCGTCAGCACGCTAACTCAAAAACTAAGAAAGCTAGAATCTTGAAATTTACACAAAATATTCTGGGAGTAATTTGCAGGTTCCCTATTTTTTTGGTTGAGTTTGGACCAAAACTTAGGGTAGCTCTCGAACACCTAACTTTTAGATCCCGACATTTTTTTTGAAATAGAGCTATGAAATTTTAACTGCTGATAGACCTCACAAAAATATTAATTTTATTTTTAATAACTTTTTTTTGTAGACCAACCCGTTACGGAGCTACAGCTCCCCAAAGGTTCAAAAAAGCTCTATATTTAAATTGTTATAGCACAAGTTGTATAAAGTATATATTCATTTTGAAAACGCCAAACGATTACTACTTTCATTAGCTTTAAAAGTGTATATACAATAAATATATATTTGTGGCATACGGTGTCTTAATTTACCGTTATGCGAAACTCAAATTTTGAAAAATCCTTTAACCCTTATATCTTCTAAACGGTTAAAGTTGGAAATTTTGACAAAAGTTAGATCTTTGAAAATAAGTATGAGTCATTTCAGAAATTTTTTTTGTATCACTCGCCGTTTAGGAGCTGTAACGGGTCAAAAACTGAAAATTTCCTATTTTTAAACACCTGTAACTTGAACACCTGTTAAAATTTTTTTGAAGTTATACAAAAAAATTAAAGCTTCAACTATACTCTTATTTCTGTTAACAACTTTTTTTAATAATATAGGGTTACTTTATAATTGACGAAAGTGTTACTTGATTTTTTCAAATTTTCTAACAAATTTCTTTAACGATTTTTTTTTGCATATTGTTTTACTCGATAATTTGAAATTGTTGAGGATATAATGCGTAGTACAAAAAAATGTAAATAAATAAACAACATAACGGTTGCTTGAAGAATTTTTATTTATATGATATTGATATATATACATACTTATATAATATCATGTTTATTTTCATTTCGTATATGTCACTAGTGAATGAATGATAAGAGTATAGATGTATATTATATAGCACCGTATTTACATACATATATGTATTTTATTGTACTTATAAGAAATTATTCTGTCAATGGAATATTGAAATATTTCATAGCTCTATTTCAAAAAAAATGTGGGGATCTAAAAGTTAGGTGTTCGAGAGCTACCTTAAGGTTTGGTCCAAACTCAACCAAAAAAAATAGGAAACCTACAAATTACTCCAAGAATATTTTGTGTAAATTTCAAGATTCTAGCTTTCTTAGTTTTTGAGTTAGCGTGCTGACAGACGGACGGACGGACGGACGGACATGGCTCAAAAGTCTTAGAATTTTTTTCTGATCCGATCCATACCTTTGAAGGTATATCTAGCTCGCTTATTTCGAGGTGTTACAAACGGAGGAGTAATTTTATTATACCCGATCCTATCGTACGGGTATAAAAATATAAAAGAAATTAACCTTGAAAATCAACAAATTAATTTGTTTAATGCAGTGAGTCTTTTATTCTTAAGTAAAAAAACTATCCAAGAAGAAGTTAATATGTTAGATGTAAGCGAAGTTCAAAATCTCCAGTTAAAGTACTTAAACGAGAAAAAAAATATAGTTGAAACTTTAATTAAAAAATATAATAAACTTTTATTCAGGGAAGGTGATAATTTAACAATTACTAATACTATATAGTACATTAAACAAAAACAATACAAAATGAGCAAATCAATTCGAAATTCCTCGTCATGAAACCGAAATAAGGAAAGAAATGTACGATATGGAAAAAGAAAGCATTATTAGAAAAAGCAATAGTAGATATAGTTCACCAATAATGTAGTTCCAAAAAAAAAAAGATAAATCTGGAGTTCAACAATTTGTAGGATGCCGGTAGGATCATTGTAGATTACAGAAAATTGAATCAAATAACCGTAGATGACAAATATCAACTTCCACATGTTGAGAGTATTCTTGACAAATTGGTAAAAGCTCAATATTTTAGTACTTTAGATTTGCCTAAAGGCTATCGTCATCAGATTCTTGTAGCAGAAAACGATACTGAAAAAACAGCTTTTGTAACTCCTGCTGGTTTATATGAATATTTTTATATGCCGTTTAGCTTGAAAAATAACCCAGCCACTTTAAAACGCTTGATGAACGAAATTCTTAGAGAATATATTAACCAAATTTGTGTCGTATATCTTGATGTTATATTGATATTTTCAACAACATTAGAAGAAAAATTTAAAATTGAATCAAATAACCGTAGTTGACAAATATCAACTTCCACATATTGAGAGTATTCTTGACAAATTGGGAAAAGCTCAATATTTTAGTACTTTAGATTTGGCTAAATGCTATCGTCATCAGATTCTTGTAGCAGAAAACGATATTGAAAAAACAGCTTTTGTAACTCCAGTTGGTTTTTATGAATATGTTCGAATGCCGTTTTGCTTGAAAAATAACCCAACCACTTTAAAACGCTTGATGAACGAGATTCTTAGAGAATATAATTATATCTGTTCAAGTTAGTTTTTAAAATTTTAAAATAAAACACGTTGATTTTAATTTTAAAAGTCTTTATTAATTTGCTTCAAGAAAAGAACTACTTAAAAATAATATTTTTCAATACATTCATTTTCTTAATACTAAAAAGGTTTTACATTTGAAAAATGCTGATTTTGCATTATCATCGTTTTTCGATAATTGTTTAATAATTTTTTTTTAGTTCATTTCGTACATATTGAGTATTGACCTCATATGATGACGAAATGCACGATTAATTAATTTATTAATCATGTTTAAAAAAATGCGTTTACTTATTTATACAAAAGTTAAAAAGCAACTATCGATTATGAAATACGGCACTTATGTTCAAGTGAGTTTAAAAAAAATAGAAATGAAAGTGTGCAAGTAATAAAATATGAAATTAATAGTTTTTATTTTAGAGGAATGAAGTTTGTTGTCCCTGTTGAGTAATTCCATCGCTTTGTACAATATTGTATGATTGTACAATAGTGATGATCTTATCAGTATGGGATGGTGTGGATGTAACTCCTCCCTCCCTAGAATCCGACTCCCGGCAGATATCATTTAAATTAAAGATTACCTTTGATACAATGAATTTGAATCACGATTTCAAACGAATGAAATTTCAATTCGATTTCAATGAAAACGAGGAAGAATACAGTTGACTTTGTCAACTCTTAGATACCCGTGCGAACCGTTAGTATGTTCACAGCCTGTCACTCTGCTCACAATATTATTTTTTTAATATTTTAGTATTTTAAAATAATTTGGGTGAATTTTATAATTTCTAGAATTATGGGTTGTACATATATTCAAACTATATGTTTATATGTACATTCTTCAAAAGCAGATTCTAACCTTCCACATAACGATTATCAATCCAAAACTTTTTCAAATATTCTATAGTACCATTTAATACTAAGCGGTAAATGTATATTAAATTTACTAAGTACAAAACAGTAAATATAATTTTAAATATTATATTATATTATATTTAAATATTCCATTGACAGAATAATTTCTTATAAGTACAATAAAATACATATATGTATGTAAATACGGCACTATATAATATACATATATACTCTTCTCATTCACTCTTCTCATTCACTCACATGATATTATATAAGTATGTATATCAATATCATATAAATAATAAAAATTCTTCAAGCAACCGTTATGTTGTTTATTTAATTACATTTTTATGTACTACGCATTATATCCTCAACAATTTCAAATTATCGAGTAAAACAAAATGCAAAAAATTAGTTAAAGAAATTTGTTAGAAAATTTGAAAAAATCAAGTAACTCTTTCGTCAATTATAAAGTAACCATATATTATTAAATAAAGTTGTTAACAGAAATAAGAGTATAATATTGAAGCTTTAATTTTTGTGTATTACTTCAAAAAAATTTTAACAGGTGTTCAAGTTACAGGTGTTTAAAAATTGGAAATTTTCAGTTTTTGACCCCTTACAGCTCCTAAACGAGGGGTGATACAAAAAAAATTTCTGAAATGACTCATACTTATTTTCAAAGATCTAACTTCTGTCAAAAATTCAAGTTTCCAACTTAAACCGTTTAGAAAAACGGTAAATTAAGACACCGTATGCCACAAAAATATATTTATTGTATATATACTTTTAAAGCTAATAAAAGTAGTAGTCGTTTTCAAAATGAAGATATACCTTATACAACTTGTGCTATGACAATTTAAATATAGAGCTTTTTTGAACCTTTGGGGAGCTGTAGCTCCGTAACGGGTGGGGCTACAAAAAAAAGTTATTAAAAATGAAATTAATATTTTTGTGAGATCTATCAGCAGTTAAAATTTCATAGCTCTATTTCAAAAAAAATGTGGGGATCTAAAAGTTAGGTGTTCGAGAGCTCCCCTAAGGTTTGGTCCAAACTCAACCAAAAAAAATAGGGAACCTACAAATTACTCCCAGAAAATTTTGTGTAAATTTCAAGATTCTAGCTTTCTTAGTTTTTGAGTTAGCGTGCTGACGGACGGACGGACATGGCTCAAAAGTCTTAGAATTTTTTTCTGATCCGATCCCTACCTTTGAAGGTATATCTAGCTCGCTTATTTCGAGGTGTTACAAACGGAGGAGTAATTTTATTATACCCGATCCTATCGTACGGGTATAATAAACGAATCTGCAATTACACTGGTATACCATTTCCTTGTATTATCAAAGTTAATTTCTTCAATGTGTCTGGTATTAGTTGTATGACTCGCGTGCAAAGTATCCAGATCGATTTCATTTATTGTACTATTTTCTTTACGTTTATTTCACGTTCGACGTACGGTAAAATTTTGTTTAAATAATATTTAAGTTCAGTATCATTTATTTTAAAATTATTTATTGAAATTATACAATTAGAAAATTTTATTATGTTGTTACCTCTAATTTTAATTTTATTTTGTGAATTACAATTATTGAATAAAAATGTTTCATTTAAGTTTTTTGTTATTAATACATTTTTGTTAATTATTTCTATGTCACTAGTATCATTCTTATGATAAGTACAAATCATTTTATCTATAGTTAGTCAGATCATCATCTGTAGATACACTTATCATTAGTTCTGAATGTAAAATTACTTTATTCTCTAGATATTTAAAAATTTTTTGTTTACAAATAATAATTTTTTCTATTTCATTACTTAATTCTAAGTTTTTATTTTTATTAGGAATTTTTACAATATGGGTTTTGTAACATAGATCTGTGGTAAAATTAGGTACTGAGACAATAAATACAATTTTGTTTTCATTAAGTGCTACAGTATTTTTTATAAACGGTAATTTTTATAGTGTTAGTTATATTAAAATTGTTAATTTCCTCATTTGTCAAGATATTTTTTGATAAAATTTCTAATTTACTAGAATATTAATTATTATTTCTTTAATATTAGATATTTGTTTTGTAAGTAATTTTATATTACTATTATTTAGAACCTTATACGAGAATATACCCATTCCATTTTGTAGTTCATTAATTTCGATATTAGAACATGCAATTACATTAAGAAGACAAAATAGAAGCATGCTGAAGAAAATAGTTCCTAAAGTAGTAATAAAGTATATAATTTCAGTTTTACTGATTATCCATAATTTATAATCATTAGTATTGTTATCTGTTAGTAAAAAAAAAATATTAAATCTATGGGTCAAAGTGTAATTACCAGTAAAAATTGCTGAAAAACTAATCCAAATTATTACTCCGATTACCAGTAAAAATTGCTAAAAAAGTAATCAAAATTATTATCTTAAAATAGTTGGAGTGTCAGATTGACTTAATTGAATTATTTTTAACTTATTATTATTGCTTATTTTTTGGTTAGTTTTCATGCTTAAATTTTTTTTTGAATTGGCTGATATATCTAGGTAAGATTTCATTATTAATTTGAAAATGATTCTCACTTTGATTTTTTAATTGAGTTTTTTTATAATATGGCTGAAGTTTGCTGACCCGGTTAAGTTTTAAATAATTTGATGATTTTTTTTTTTTTCATTAAGTTTCTTTAATTTTTTAGTTTTGGATTTTATCAGTCTTTTTTGGATAATAGGATATTGCGCGGACAAGATTGTACTATTAATGAAATCAAGGGGTCTTTAATTGGTTGAGGAATGGATTGTTTCGTTGTAAGTTTTAACAGCTTTGACAACAGGATATTCATCTGTTGGTAAGCCTTCTTCTTTTTCAATTGTCTGTAAAATTCTAAGATGTTCATTTAGTCTATTGTGGAATCTTTCTATATCCGCGTTACTACTATGGTTATTTAGAGTAGCGAAGTGGATATCAATTCCTTCATTGTTCAAGTAATTTTTAAAATTTAAACTATTAAAACCTTTTTCTCTATCTGTGACTATTCTTTTGGGTGTACCAAGAGACACAAGATATTTCATAAGTCCATTTTTTAGGTCAGACCAATTCCTTGACTTTATAGGCAAAACTTGCACAAGTTTGGTAAATTTATCTATAAAGGTAAGGTATGGGTCTCCTTTGGATTACATTAATATTTCTGTGGTTGGTTTTTACATGTTGATCAAGAATGAGTTCTTACAATGCTTGGCGATATAAAATGTCACTGAGTAAGAGTCAGCATTTTTTTAATTTTAATAATTTGTTTTTTGAAAAATATTTTAGATATGTATTTTGAAAAGCGCTGTAAATATTAATATCTTCAATCAAAATCCCTATTATTCCTTTACTTTTCATTACTTTTTTTCCTTTACTTTCCTTTACTTTTTTATTTTTCATTAAAATTTTTAAAGATCATATTCCAACTTTAAAAATTTTAATGAAAAATTCTTCATTAGGATTAGGATGTATAAAGATTTTTCGTTTTCTATGATTAATATTCAATAATTTAAAGTTTTCTTGGGAACCTTTCTTAATAATAATTTACGTTTTGTAAAGATTGATAGGTGAATCTGATATGGGAATATATTCGGAATTATCTTCATCAGCTGAATGCATTGTAGCATCAGTTGATCGTATTTCGTCAATTTCCATGTCGCTTGAATTATTTTCATTCGAATTTAACCTATTTAAATTAGATTCATTTAAATGAATCTCGACACGCGAGAGAGCATCAGCAACTTTGTTTTCCCCTCCACTCAAATATTCTATTTCAAAATTAAATTCTTCTAACTTGATTTTCCATCTTTGCAATTTGCAAGTTCTTTTAAATTATGAAGCCACTGTAAAGGTTTATGGTCTGTTCTAATGGTGAATTTGCGACCAAAGATATACGGGCGAAAATATTTAGTAGCCCAAAGATTTGCAAGCAATTCTTTTTCTATTGTTGAATATTTACACTCATGTTCATTGAGTGTACGTGAAGCGTAACAAATTGGGTGGTTATTCTGTGAAAGAACAGCACCGATAGCAAAATTGCTGGCATCTGTAGTAAGTAAAAACATCTGTAGTGTTTTGAAAAATCGGGATAAACTAATGTTGTAATTAAGAATTTTAATTTTTCAAATGCTTCTTTCTATTCAGCATTTGTGATGTTAATATTTTTCCCTTTTTTTAGACAATTTGTTAGTGGTTTTGAAATTTTGGCGAAGTCTTTAATGAATTTTCTGTAATACCCAACTAGTCCTAAAAAACTTTTAATTTGTTTGTGCGTTTTGGGTATTGGAAATTTAGTTATAACCTCTATTTTATTTGGATTTGGTTTAATACCATTTGTCGTAATGATCAAGAAACTCAGTTTCTAAAGTGACTCGTAGTAACCGTTATAGGTACTAAATGCGGTTTTCTTTATGTCTTCTTCTGCGATTTCGATCTGGTGGAAACCTTTGGCAAGATCAAGCGTTGTGAAGTACATAGACCAACCTAATTTATCTAAAATATCCTTCATATTAGGTATGGGATATTTATCACTGATAGTAATTAAAGTAAAATTAACATTTTTTGAATACAATCATTTTCTTAATACTAACTCTGATTTTGCATTATCAGCGTTTTTCGATAATTGTTTAATAATTTTTAGTTCATTTCGTGCATATTGAGTATTGACCTCATATGATGACGAAATGTACGATCAGCTAATTTATTAATCATGTTTAAAAAAATGCGTTTACTTATTTATACAAAAGTTAAAAAGCAACGATCGATTGTGATATACAGCTTTTAGGTTCAAGTAAGTTTAATAAAATATGAAATTAAGTTTTTATTTTAGAGGAATGAAGTTGTTTTGTCTCTGTTGAGAAATTCCATCCCTTTGTACAATATTGTTTGGTACAATAGTGATTGCCTTATCAGTAGGGAATGGTGTGGATGTAATTATTTTTTGGTGTGGATGTATTTATTATTTTTTTCATTTTTAGTTGTTTTATATTTTATTTTTAAATTTTTTAGCTCCACCCTAATACCAAGATGATCAGAAATATCGTGATGAAATAGAGAAACATTGACTTCAGCGTTATAGTCATTGCTTATAAGATCATCAAGACATGTTTTTGATTTAGGTCTAGTAATTTCTTTATGGCAAAAAAAATAAACATTGGACTCAATTACCGCTTTTTAATTACGAATATTTCGAATATAATTGTTTAGTATGTTGTAGTTAAAATCTCCAAAAATTAAAGTATTCATATTTTTTACGTTTTCATGATGTGATTCAAGTTTATCAAAGACTTTTGAAACAATATTGACTGAATTTTCTGGAGGTCTGTTGACAGCAATTAGATTGTATGTATTTCTATTGTATTTTTTAGCTGCTGAAACAATACTAGTGAATTCATCACAATACACGTCACACGTCGTCAAGTTTCGCTACATGATAACACCTTTGTATATCCCTTAATATTTATTAAGTCAGCCTCGGTTTTTTGCAGCCATGTTTCACTAATAATAATTATATGGATAATATTTTTAAAGTTATCTAATATGTATGTTATACTATCAAGTTTAAGTAAAGGACTTTTAATGAACCATTATTCTTAAAATAGATGTTTTCAATATTAAATATATTTGTTTTTATTTGGGTATTCGAAGGTAAATTATAAACAAAATTATTTGACATTTAGGTTAGATTCTTTTAAAACTATTTTAAAAAATTATTTTACTAGTGGAATCTTTTCTTATAAGTATTTTACCATCTTTTACCCAAGTAAATTCTATAATATTATTTTTCTTTAAATCTCTTGCTAATCTCTCTAAAAAATTAGTATATTTTTATTAAATACCCTTTCTTCACTTTTAGATGCGCACTTCCAATATTTTTCTTCTTAATCGCTTTTATTTACTCTTAATTTTTGTATTACAAAATTTAACTACTATTTTACGTGGCTCACCTGACTTTTTTGTATCATTGTTAATCCTATAAGCTCGTTTGATATCACAGTCTCTATTCTTTAAGTGAAACTCCAGCTTCAGTAGCTCTTTTTTTACTATAGTTGATTTATCCTCTGCAATATCATTGATAACTACTAATAATAGCCACTAATTTCTATGTGTTTGTTGATTTTCTCTTGTTTAATTTTCTCTAATTCAATTTTGTTGCATCACTTTTTAGTTTAATATTTTCATTCCGTAGTCGCATATTTTCTTAACTTCTCAATAAAATTAACTTCTCAATAAAATCTTTAACTTCATTAACTTCGCTTTTTAGGTCTTGGAAGTCACTAGACTGAGTTTGTTGGCTGATTTTGACATTTCATTTTCATTATTTTATTATTGAATCTCTTTTTTATTAAGGATATTATAAGGTGAAATTTTAATTCGTTTAGTTTTGGATAGGAATGAAGGTGAAATTTTAATTTGTTTAGTTTTAGGATAGGAATTAAACAAGGTAACGAGTAGTTTTCGTGTGAAATAATAGGAATTTTAATTATTTAAGTTAGAGTGCTGAAGGTGTAGTAATTCATAAATATTCGAAGAACATATTTATTATATTAATAGATCCTTGAAAATTATTATGCATTTCTTTAGTTTCTTCTGCATTTGAATAATAGGAAAAATTATTGGTTTAAAAAACATACAGAAAATAGAAGTAATGAATATCTGAAATACAAATATTCTTACTGGTTGAATAGATTAACTTCGTTAAAAAGAAAAAAAAGAAAGGAATATGACAATATACAATTTGAAAAAGCTGCGGTTGACTCTAAAAAAAATTGGTTATATATAAAAAATATATTAAGAGGTTCCAATATGAAGAAAAATAAATTCTTTTCTGATCAAATGTTTAGTCAAAATCAAAAACAAGAAAAAATCGATAAATTTAATGAATTTTACTGTAAAGTCGGAGAAAATATGGCAAAAAAATTTGATTCAACATATTTTCCAGATATAAAAACAGCTACAAAATTCAAATTTAAACTTAGCAATAAACAGAAAACAATGAAATTAATAGACAATCTATCAAATACAAATTCGGTAGGACCTGATGAAATCTCAACCAGGGTAATTAAGTCATGTAAAGAAGAGTTAGCAGAATACATTAATAAACATATAAATGCATCACTGACCCAAGATGAAATGACAGTGTTAAAATCAAACAGAGTTATTCCCATATTTAAAAATGGAAATAAATCAGATATTAATAACTTAAGACCGATCTCGATTTCCTCTCCAATTAGTAAAATAATAGAAACTTTTGTAAATGAACAGCTAACAGACTACTTGAACTTTGCTAATTTAAATTCCAAGAGCCAATATGGCTTCAAAAAAAATCAAACACTCAGGCGACTATCTTTGATATGATTTTCAGATTAAAATTCAGGATTGGATAAAAACAAAAAAGTGTTAGTGATATTCTTCGATCTAAAAAAGGCGTTCGACTCTATAGACAGAAAAATACTACTTCGAAAGCTTTACGAATATGGAGTTACTGGCAGTGAATTCATATGGTTTCAAAATTACTTGCGTGATAGGACACAATATTTGGAATATGAAAATTTTAAAAGTAATGTCGAAAGCATAAACTACTAGGTTGTCCGAGGTAGTTGCTTAGGACCAACACTTTTCTCATGCTACATTAACAGCTTATTTGATAGTGAACTATATGGCAAAACATTCCTATACGCTGATGTTCTAGCTTTGGTTTTTTCGGAAAATACAATGGTTGACCTACAGAATAACATTAACTAAGATATGCTAAAAATAAGGAGTTGGATGAACATATATAAATTATTAATAAATACAAGTAAAACCAAATATATGATAATTAAAAGTAAAACAACAAGAAGAATAGATATTAAATACG
The DNA here is from genome assembly GCA_947095535.1 of Poecilobothrus nobilitatus. Taxonomy (NCBI): domain Eukaryota; kingdom Metazoa; phylum Arthropoda; class Insecta; order Diptera; family Dolichopodidae; genus Poecilobothrus; species Poecilobothrus nobilitatus. Next base: position 1,639,669 of record CAMUPU010000001.1, on the reverse strand, counting down.
ACAACTGTAATATAGAAATGGTTGGTGAATACAAATATCTTGGTGTTATAATTGACTGTAACTTAAACTGAGGTCCACAAATCCCTGAACAAATCAAAAAAGGGCAGAAAAATCGCTGGAATTTTTAGACTAATCAGTCATAGAATTCCAGATAGTTTTAAAAGATCTGTATATTTCTCTATGTTTCATAGCATCATTGCATACGGCATACAAGTATGGGGAAACACTTATCAAAAAGATATAAAAGCTATACAAAATATTCAAAATAAAGCTATAAAAAATCTTTTCGGATATAAAATGAGAACCTCTACTAAACTTATACACAGTAACCACAAACTATTACCAATCAATCTACTGGTAAAATGCAAGCTGGCAACTCAAGCACACTTGATAATTAACAACAGCATAAATACAGTAATCATACCAGAACCAATTATTTGCTATCACCATTACAATACCTGAACAGCTGTTAATATATATTAAGATCATTTCTTCTAAAGTCAAATTCAACAATTATGATGTCATCTACAATTTAGCTTATAATTATTTTAACGGTTTGCCTAGAAAAACAAGTAAATGTAACAGCAAGTCGATGCAACCGACTTATTAATACTCTACACCTGAATAATTCGAATTAAATTAAAAATCCATTTTGACAGCTGCTTGAACTTCTTCCCTTTTCTGTCTTATTCAACTCGAACTTCAAGAAAAGAGGCATCCTTTTGGGATATGCTTGACACCCTTGTAAAAAATTTCAAGTTTTTATCTTTATTCATTTCGAAGATATGTTTGTTAGTCCTTCGTAGACGTGTGTCAGGTACCCGAATTACCAATCCAATTCATCAAATTTATCTCAGGGACATAAAGAAAACATGCCAGAACACCATTGTACTAAATTTAAAGGTTCTATTTTTGTTGGCTTTGGAGATATGCTCGTTTGCTCTTGTGCTCGTCCGGAAGTTTCCAAAATACGAACCCATGGTTCAAATTCTTTAAAATGTCAGTTTCCAATTTTACAGAAAAGGAAACATAACAGAACACCTTTGTACTAAAAATAAAGGTTCTATCTTTGTTGGTTTTGGAGTTATATTCGTTTGCTCTGGGGCTCGTTCGGAAGCTTCCAAGATCTGAACCCACGAAACAAATCCTCCCAAATTTCAGAAACATAAATAAAACACGAAAGAACACCACTGTACCAAATTCAAAGATTCTATCTTTGTTGGTTTTGGAGATAATCTCGTTTGCTCTGGGGCTCGTTCGGAAGCTTCCAAAATCCGAACCCATGGAACAAATCCTCTAAAATTTCAGAGATTTAAATCAAACATGAAAGAACACCATTCTGCTAAATTTAAAGGTTCTATCTTTGTTAGTTTTGAAGATAATCTCGTTTGCTACGGAATTATTCGGTAGCTTCCAGAATCCAAACCCATGGACCGATTTTGTCCAGATTCGAACTTAGTCTTCCTTTCGTAATTGGTAACCTACTATATAAATTTCATCAAGAGAGCTTTACTAGTTTTTGAGTTATCGTGCGAACGGACGGACGGACATCGTTAAATCAACTCAGGAGGTGATCCTGATTCAGAATATATATACAGGTCCATATCTAACTCGCTTCCTTTTGGTGGTTACAAACTCCATACCAAAGTTAATATACCCTTTACTTTAGGTGTAGGGTATAATAAAAAATATGAATGAATTTAGTATATTTAAAAGAAAAAAAATTAATGAATTCTTTTTGTCACTAATTTAGTTTCATATTAATCCGTAATTTACAATTTAATTTTCATAAACAAATTTTTCAAAATCTTTCTTCGCATTTTTTTTTAATTACTTAATTGTAAACTTGTTTTGTTTTTTCTTTTTATAATTTTTTTTAAATATTTGTAACTGATATCAAGCATTATTATGTTATTTTGATTTAATTATACATATGATGTACTTATCACAGTTATTGTATGTATATATTTGTATATACTCTTCACGAGCGTTAAAGCTCAATTGAAAAAAAAAAAAACAATTTGTTTTGGTAAAAAATCTATGTAATTAATTTGGTTTAAATATTGCAAGTATGTAATTATTTCTAAGTCTTTATGTATGGAGTTTTTTGTTTCGTCTTTGAACCATTTTAAATATTCAGTAATAGCTTCTTGTTCTTTGTTAACATGTTTAGCAATTTTTTTATATTCGTTTAGAGTTTCCGTGTTAAATTGGATTATACGTAACAATTTGTTATACCTAATATTATTTTCGTTGTTCCCAATTGCAATGGTATCAAACCTTGTCTGTTCGCCAGATCTTGTATTAGTATTATTCGTCCTATTGTTACTTGTACCATTCTGATGTAAACGTTTTTTCTTAATTCTACATTTATGTAATTTTTTTTTTCCAGTTAATGTTGTTATTTTTCTATTTGTTCTAACTTTTTGTTTTGAGAATTTAGCAGCTAGTTTGTTTCTTTTATATTCTTTCCTATGTATATTTCGTTTTCGTTTAGATCTACTGGTTCTTCCCTACTTTGGTTTAGTTTATCTATCTTGTTGTTCATGGATTTCATTATTTCTTCTCTAATTTAGGGATATAAAATATTTTGAAATTTGTTTAGTTCTTGTAGATACTCGTGTTTGTTATTAAAAGAAATAGCTTTATTGAATTTAGAATTTCTCCCACGAAATAATTAGTACGGAGTTAATTTGGTAGTAGAATCTATTGCATTGTTATAGGTGATTAAAGTTTCGAGTAATATATTTTCATTGTCAATTTCAAATTTGTTTTATTTAGATTTTTGGACTATTAATCTATAAATTTCTGATGAGTTACTTGCTACATGTTTGTTGATAAGATGTTAAATGAAGTTCAATATCATATTGGTTTCAAAGGTCTTTAAAAATATTGGAATTGAATTCATTTCCTTGATCACAAAAAATCTTACATGGAGTGCCATAAAGGCTGATAAAATGTTTAACATTTTTGACAATTATTAAGGTATTTCTAGAATTTAGTGCGTATGCGGCAGCAAATTTGGAGAATTTATCGATAATCGTTAAAATTTAATTATGATTTATCGTATATATAGGGTTTTCCAATTTGAGGGATATGACTTCTTTTAAAAAAAAAACACACTAATTAATAAGGAAATTCAAATGATTTTTATTTAATGTGAAGTACAATCGATACAATTAAGTTCTGAATAAAATGTCATTCAAATGGCCTCCACGACTTCTTTTGTCGGAACAAATTCGATGAACCCAATTTTCGAGTAGTTTTTCCACTAAATCAAGTCGCATGTCATGAATAGCACGTTCAATATTAACTTCTAAAGCTTGAAAAGAGTCTGGTTTATTACTAAAGACCAATGACTTTAAATAATTCCACAACAAATAGTCTAATGGTGTTAAATCACAACTTCTTGGAGGACATTCAATGTCATAATTTCTTGAAATAATCGAATCTCTAAAATTTTCTCGCAATAATTTGGTTGTTGCACTTGCTGCGTGGTACGTAGCCCTGTGTTGTTGAAACCAGACGTCGTCAAGATCAACTTCTTCCAATTTCGGCCATAAAAAGTTGGTTATCATCTATCTATACCACTCTCTATTGATAGTAACGGTGTTACCAGCTTCATTTCGAAAGAAGTACGGACCGATGATTCCACCGGACCAAAAACCACACCAAACTGTCAATTTAGGTGAATGGAATGGTTGTTCATGAATAATTTGTGGATTTTCTTCCCACTAGAATCGACAGTTTTGTTTATTTACCGCACCACTCAGATGAAAGTCAGCCTCGGAGAAGATGAATGAATGATTTTCTTAAAAAAAATCGTTACCGTTTTCAAGTTGTTCCAAGACAAAATCAGCAAATTAACGACGTTTACGGTGATCCATGATGAAATTGTAAACATTACTGAATACAATTAAAAAACGAGGAAGAATACAGTTGCCTTTGTCAACTCTTAGATATCCGTACGAACCGTTAGTATGTTCACAGTCTGTCACTCTGCTTACAATATTATTTTTTTAATATTTTAGTATTTTAAAATAATTTGGGTGAATTTTATAATTTCTAGTACTATGGATTGTACATATATTCAAACTATATGTTTATATGTACATTCTTCAAAAGCAGATTCTAACCTTCCACATAACGATTATCAATCCAAAACTTTTTCAATTATTCTATAGTACCATTTAATACCAAGCGGTAAATGTATATTAAATTTACTAAGTACAAAACAGTAAATATAATTTTAAATATTATATTATATTATATTTAAATATTCCATTGACAGAATACTTTCTTATAAGTACAATAAAATACATATATGTATGTAAATACGGCGCTATATAATATACATATATACTCTTATCATTCATTCACTAGTGACATATGATATGTAAATAAACATGATATTATATACGTATGTATATATATCAATATCATATAAATAAAAATTCTTCAAGCTACCCTTATGTTGTTTATTTATTTAAATTTTTTTGTACTACGCATTATTATCCTCAACAATTTCAAATTATCGAGTAAAACAAATGCAAAAAATTTGTTGAAGAAATTTGTTAGATTATTTGAAAAAATCAAGTAACACTTTCGTCAATTATAAAGTAACCCTATATTATTAAAAAAAGTTGTTATAATGTTGAAGCTTTAATTTTTGTGTATTACTTCAAAAAAATTTTGCCAGGTGTTCAAGTTACAGGTGTTTAAAAATAGAAAATTTTCAGTTTTTGACCCCTTACAGCTCCTAAACGGGGGTTTTTGCAAAATTTGAGTTTCGCATAACGGTAAATTAAGACACCGTATGCCACAAGTATATATTTATTGTATATATACTTTTCGAGCTAATAAAAGTAGTAATCGTTTGGCGTTTTTAAAATGAAGATATACCTTATACAACTTGTTCTGTAACAATTTAAATATAGAGCTTTTTTGAACCTTTGGGGAGCTGTAGCTCCGTAACGGGTGGGACTACAAAAAAAAGTTATTAAAAATAAAATTAATATTTTTGTGAGATCTATCAGCTGTTAAAATTTCATAGCTCTATTTCAAAAAAAATGTTGTTTTTTGCCATTGTGTTCTTATATGATATCAGGTTTTCAATTAGTTTATTTTTAATTTTATTATACGGATTTTTTAATTTTATTTTTGGTGTGCTGTATGTAATACTAGTTTTAATTATTATACCCGTATGAACTATGTTCAAGGGTATAATAAATTTGCCATTACGTTTGTGACACCTTAAAGGAGTCGAGCTAGATATAGTGTCAAAGGTATGGATCGGCTCAGAATCGAATTCTGAGTCGATTAAGCCATGTACGTCCGTCCGTCCGTCCGTCCGCACGATAACTCAAAAAATAAAGGAGCTAGGGGGCTGAAATTTTTTTTACGTCACTTTTGCAAAATTGTTAGTTTTGCTATTTAAATCCAACATTTTCGGTCGGCGGGTTCGAGTAGCTGCCATACAACTTCTATTTTTATATAGAAATAACTCAGTATCTATTCAAGCTAGGTTTCTGAAATTTTGCAAATGATGATCAAGTTTTATGGCAACAACTTCTGTAAAATTTGGTTGTGGTGGTGCAGCGGGTTCGGGTAGCTGCCATACAACTTCTCCGTTTAAATGAGAATAACTCAGTGTTTATTGAAGCTAGGAATCTGAAATTTAGTAAAGAGGTGTCGAGTTACATGCCAACAACTTTTGTAAAATTTGGTTGGTCTAGAGCAGCCGGTTCAGACTTCTTGCACCTCTTGGAACCTAATGAAGCTAGGCGTCTGAAATTTTGCAAATGATGATCAAGTTTTATGGCAACAACTTTTGTAAAATTTGGTTGTGGTGGTGCGGCGGGTTCGGGTAGCTGCCATACAACTTATCCGGTTAAATGAGAATAACTCAGTGTTTATTGAAGCTAGGAATCTGAAATTTAGTAAAGAAGTGTCGAGTTATATGCCAACAACTTTTGTAAAATTTGTTTGGTCTAGAGCAGCCGGTTCAGACTTCTTGCACCTCTTGGAACCTAATAAAGCTAGGCGTCTGAAATTTTGCAAATGATGATCAAGTTTTATGGCAACAACTTCCACAAAATTTGGTTGTGCTGGTGCGACGGGTTCGGGTAGCTGCCATACAAAATCTCTTTTTAAATGAAAAGAACTCAGTGTCCGTCCGCACGATAACTCAAAAAATAGAGGAGCTAGGAGGCTGAAAATTTTTTTACGTCACTTTTGTAAAATTGTTAGTTTTGCTATTTAACTCCAGCATTTTCTGTCCCCGGGTTCGGGTAGCTGCCATACAACTTCTTTCTTTAAATAGAAATAACCCAGTGTCTGTTCAATCTAGGTATCTGAAATTTTGCGAATGATGATCAAGTTTTATGGCAACAACTTCTACAAAATTTGGTTGTGGTGGTGCGACGGGTTCGGGTAGCTGCCATACAAAATCTCTTTTTAAATGAAAAGAACTCTGTGTCCGTCCGCACGATAACTCAAAAAATAAAGGAGCTAGGAGGCTGAAATTTTTTTTTTACGTCACTCTTGCAAAATTGTTAGTTTTGCTATTTAACTCCAGCATTTTCGGCCGTCCGGTTCGAGTAGCTGCCATACAACTTCTTTCTTTAAATAGAAATAACCCAGTGTCTGTTCAATCTAGGTATCTGAAATTTTGCAAATGATGATCAAGTTTTATGGCAACAACTTCTACAAAATTTGGTTGTGCTGGTGCGACGCGTTCGGGTAGCTGCCATACAAAATCTCTTTTTAAATGAAAAGAACTCAGTGTCCGTCCGCACGATAACTCAAAAAATAGAGGAGCTAGGAGGCTGAAAATTTTTTTACGTCACTTTTGTAAAATTGTTAGTTTTGCTATTTAACTCCAGCATTTTCTGTCCCCGGGTTTGGGTAGCTGCCATACAACTTCTTTCTTTAAATAGAAATAACCCAGTGTCTGTTCAATCTAGGTATCTGAAATTTTGCGAATGATGATCAAGTTTTATGGCAACAACTTCTACAAAATTTGGTTGTGGTGGTGCGACGGGTTCGGGTAGCTGCCATACAAAATCTCTTTTTAAATGAAAAGAACTCAGTGTCCGTCCGCACGATAACTCAAAAAATAAAGGAGCTAGGAGGCTGAAATTTTTTTTACGTCACTCTTGCAAAATTGTTAGTTTTGCTATTTAACTCCAGCATTTTCGGCCGCCGGGTTCGAGTAGCTGCCATACGACTTCTTTCTTTAAATAGAAATAACCCAGTGTCTGTTCAATCTAGGTATCTGAAATTTTGCGAATGATGATCAAGTTTTATGGCAACAACTTCTGCAAAATTTGGTTGTGGTGGTGTGACGGGTTCGGGTAGCTGCCATACAAAATCTCTTTTTAAATGAAAGAACTCAGTGTTCGTCCGCACGATAACTCAAAAAATAAAGGAGTTAGGAGACTGCAATTTTTTTTACGTCACTTTTACAAAATTGTTAGTTTTGCTATTTAACTCCAGCATTTTCGGCCGCCGGGTTCGAGTAGCTGCCATACAACTTCTTTCTTTAAATGGAAATAACCCAGTGTCTATTCAATATAGGTATCTGAAATTTTGCAAATGATGATCGAGTTTTATGGCAACAACTTCTGTAAAATTTTGTTGTGATGATATGACAGGTTCGGATAGTTGCCATACAACTTCTCTTTTTAAATGAAAATAACTCAGTGTCTATTGAAGCTAGCTATCTGAAATTTAGTGAAAAAGTGTCGAGTTGCATGCCAAAAACTTTTGTAAAATTTGAATGGTCTAAAGCAGCCGGTTCAGGCTTTTTGCATTTCTTGGAACTTAATGAAACTAGGCGCAATAGATTCGGGTAGCTATCATACAACTCCACAATTTACATAAATATATCTCTGTAGTTCGGTACTAAAACTCTGAATGTTTTTAAAAGATGATCAAGTTTTATAGAAACAGGATATATTACGTTCATACGGGTATCCCAGAGTTGACACAGTCTACTCTACTGCACTCTTCCTCGTTTTTTCAATATTGTTAATGTTATTTTCTATTTCTAAATTATCTAGCTTTCTATTGTTGTCTATATTTATTTTTGAATTTAAGAGTTGAGTTTTCTGTAAAATTTTCCCTAATTAAATAGCATTGTAATTCGTTCTAGCTTTAATGTAATGTTTCATCCATTTGGAATTTTTGTTTATTTTCTTTTTCAAGGATCAAAAGTACTGCTCTTTGATCACTATCATAGTCTATAGCGTTTAATCTTTCTGCAAAGTTCAATGTCAGTAGTAGGGATATGGCGGAGCCACATGGTGGAGCTTTTATACATTAATAAATATATCATTGGTTTGTGTCTATACTATATTGTTAAATAATTGGTTTATATATATACTATATTGTTGAAAGATGGTTTGTATCTTTACTATATTGTTGAAATTTTGCTTTGTGTTTATACTTTATTGATTATAATTATTTGTAGAGACAAACCAATTATTTATTTATCAACGAATAAATATATAGCTTTTTCATTGGCGGAGCCGCACGGAGGAACTTTTATACATTGATAAATATATAATTGGTTTATTTCTATAGTCTATTATTGGAAATTTTGCTTTGTGTTTATACTATATTGTTGAAAAATTATAATTATTTAATAAAAAGGTTTTTCAACGGTTATTGCGCGTGGAGGAGCTTAGTACTTTGGTTTGAGCACAGAATTATTTTAATAAATAAAAGTTAAATGTGAACTTGAGTTAAGTGTGATAAAATACACAATAAAAAAAAAAAAAACAAAATAAAAAAAAAATGTCTTAACTAACAAACTTAGTATTAAAATATTTATATGAAAAGTTTAGGAATTTTAAAATTAAAAAAAATGTTTTAAATAATAAACTCAGTACTAAGCTTGATTTAAAGTTTATATGAAAAATTAAAATAATGGTTTTAAAAAAAAAAAAAAAAAAGCTTAATGAACTTAATTTTAAATTTGTTTCAGAGTTTATTTTTAAAAATAAAAAAAGTGAAATTTTTGGTTTGTGTTTATACTATATTGTTGGAAAATTATAATTATTTGATAAAAAGCCTTTTCAACGGTTATGCCACCTGGAGGAGCTTAGTACTTTAGTTTGAACACAGAATTATTTTAATAAATAAAAGTTAAATGTGAACTTGAATTAAGTGTGATAAAGTATACAATTAATGTTGAAAAAAAAAATTGTCTTGACGAACAAACTATTTATATGAAAAGTTCAAGAATTTCAAAATTAAAAAAAAAAAATTTTTTTAAATAATAAACTCATTACTAAGCTTGATTTAAAGTTTTTAGGAAAAATTAACAACTTGTATCAGAATTTATTTTTAAAAATAAAAATAAAGTAAAATCAAACTCAGGTTGGTAAATTTTAATTCAAAACTAGTTTTAAAAAATGTTTTTATTGTTAATATTATATATAGAATATGTGTATACATATTTTTATGTGTATATATTATATATTGTATCACATTATGACTAAATAATATCTTGCTTTTACGATAAAGAGAAAAAACAAAAAATGTTTATACAAATATTTTTATTTTCAGCTGGCTGTATAATATGATTAAATAATATATATCTTGTTTATTTATCCATGAATCATACGTTTTATTAAAACCAAGCCATCTAACTAAAACTTGATTTCCTTTTCTTTTTATTATTTTTTCCACAAGATATGCATTTTTATTTTTCACCGGTGTAAGTTCAAGTTCATAAAATGAACCAGAAATAGGTGAATTTGTATAATCAAGAAAATATCATGTGGGTCTGGGTCAGTACGTTTTATTTTAGCAATGGTAAAAATTTCTGTTGACCAATTAGGTTGATAACCTTTAGCAAAATGATTTTTAAATTTAATAATACGAACATAATCTCCAACTTTATATTTTGTTTTTCGAAAAACTTTTAACTTATTGTAGACAGTTTTTAATAATCATTTTTCGTTTTTTTTTGTGACTTTTTTAGGTTGAAGTTTAATTGTATGGTGACATGTTGAATTATATTTTTCAATCAGTTTTGGTAAAATAGACAACCATTTATAGTTTCTTCGAAAACGAAACTGTTTCCACATTGAATTCTTTAAAGTACGATTAAATCGTTCTACTATAGACGCTTTCAGTTCGGAATAGGTATGGACGTATGGTATTGATTGATTTAATGTTTATGCATAAGTTGTTTAAATTATTTATTGAAGAATTCCTTACCTTGGTCTAATTGTATATTTTTAGGTGTTACATCTGCTTGTTTAAAAACTTTTTTCATGGCAAGTGTAACGTTGTTAGCAGTTTTATTTTTAAGTGGTTCAGCATATGCATATTTTGAAAAAGTGTCTATAATCGTTAATAAATACTTATATCCACAATTAAATGTTCCATATGGTATTATTTCCACTAAATCGATTTTCCATGTATCATTTAAACCTTTTTGAATATATTTTCGTCTTGGAAACTTTCGTCTAGCAGGTCTATGTATTTCCGAAACTATTTCTGCTCTTGACATTATGTTTATACCATTCAATTAATTGTTCTAATTTTTCTTTGTAATTTTCTATAGCATTCACAAGCGTCTGGTCCAGAAGTAGAATTATCATAAGCCCAAGAACATGTAGTGAAATGAATTCCATATATTGAAGTAATTTGTAAGACTTTAGAAAATTTTTCAATGTATTTATACAAGTATAAAATATGACGTTTATGTTCACCGAGGTAACACCGAGGAATAGGTATTTAAGAACTCCTGTATTTTCATAACGAAGAATAACTAAGTGGCGAAAAGATAATCTTTTCTTTATATACTTTTGAAAATCAGTCTAAACTTTTAGTATTACATTAATCCTACAAACAAAATATTAGCCTTTCGTCATCCATTTATAATGATGATACCGGGACCATCTGGTTGTGGAAAAGCAACTTTTATATGTAATTTAATAAAAAATATAAACCAATTTATATACCCTAATGTAGAGAAAATAATATGGTGTAACCCAGAGCTCTCTGCTATACCAAAAAATATAAATTTCCCATCAATACAATACAATAAAGAAATACCAAAATAGCTTGGTAATAATGAATCTACATTAGTTGTATTAGATGATTTAATGTTAGATACAGCTAATAAACAAGTTTGTAAATAGCTCACTAAGGGATGGTGATTTGATCAATTATTTTAATTACACAAAATGTATTTCACCAAGGAAAATTTTCACGAGATATTTCTTTGAACTGTAAATATTTAGTTTTGTTTAAAAGCCCTCGAGATAAATCACAAATTTTTCCACTAGCCAGACAACTATACCCTGAAAATGTAAAAGGGTTCTTAAGAGTATATAATGAGTCAACATCAAAACCATATGGTTATATTGTGCTAGATTTAACACAAGATATTAGTGATTTATGTCGCATTAGAAGTAATATATTTTCAAAAGAATATTGTATTTGCTTTTGTGATACGGGTTATTTAAGCAACTGTCAAAAGTATGAAACGAATGAAGAAAAACCAACATATATTACATGTACTAGGAAAGTGTAACAAGAAAAAATTTCGTAAAAATATTCTTAAATATTGCGATGATGATATTATACAAACTATTGCTGAAATTGCAATCAATATATTAAATGGTAATAATAAAATATCACTAAAAGTATAAAAGCTAAACGAAAAATATTAGTTCAACATGGTGGATTTTTACCAATTTTAATTGGAACTATATTATTTGGTGTAATAGGAAAACTGCTCAGTAAGACATAATGCAGCGAATGATTGTTATGCCACCAGAAATATTTTCAAAATTTAGTAAATTAATTCAAAATGATAAAAACTTGGATTTATTAGATCAAAAAATGAAAAAAGTTTTATATGATAAAAAATTAAAACCACTACAAAAATGGTACTTATATCGTCAAAATCTTATGAAATATGGAATTAACAAAAGACATATAAAAAAATTACCACAAAAGGTATTTGATAGAGGTACACAAACAAAATTCTTTTCTAAGCGAAATGCATATACAGAAACTAAATTACCTGAGTACAAATCAACAACTACTCAGTCAGACTTTTTCCCGTTACTTACTGATGATGTGTTTGAATATGACCCTAAAAAAGAGCAATCGCATATGGATGTTGATTATGAACAACTTATAATTATGAGGATAATGATGAAGAAAATACATTTAAAAAATTAGTGCAAGATGAAACACTTAAAAATGAAAAGCTAGAAAGACCACCTCTAAGCTCTGATTATCGCATATTTGAAACACCAAATGGTGATGTCTTCACAGTTGCTGTGCCATCTCCTGACAAAAAGAAAACATTAAGATCAGCCGGTAGTTCAATTTCTCCCAGTATACTTTCACAGTTTCCTAACACAAAAAAGCGAAAACTAAAACCTTTAGTGCGAAGTCCAAAATTAAGAACTTTAACAACACCTGCATGGACAACATATAAATAGTTGCATTTATCTATTTATAAGAAGTTAACAATTATAAATGGTCAGGATGAATTCTATATAACATTGTTCAGCAATGATAATTTAAAATTGTTTTGTGATAACAGTTTAGCATCATTTGAAAACAAACTACCTATTCATGTTGATTTGAGAAATGGAAACTGGAAAGTTGGTCGTACAGAAATTTATCTAAATGATTTTCTACAAACAGATGAATTCAACAAAGAGAAATGTGCAAGGATTAATATTGGACAGTATAATGCCTATATAACAAACATTGAAAAACCTCATGAAAAAATCAAAGTAACCAAATCGGAAATATATGATGATTATTTCATCTGGCTGGGATATTTTTAAAAAAGATGCTATAAATACAAATAAATATAATCTTGGTGACATAGCATCCGGAACAAATATAAAAGAGGCAGTAATTGATCAAGGCAAAGGTGGTATTAAAAATTTACGAAAATCGGTAGTTAATTAATTACATTCAATGTATGGTGGAAAAGAAAAACGGAAACCTATAAAAAGACCGGTAATTTGTAAAAAAACGCATTCGAAGCCTAAGCGACGAAAAAAGCAAAACAAAACATCTGATATTTTTAGCTAAAAATGGAATGCATGAAATCTGAACTAGACATTTTTGCTTCTTTAGCAGTACAAACAAGTATTTTACGTTCAAAAGAGGTAGCGTACAATCCTTTAGCCTCATTAGAAGCATTACCGTCAACCATTGAATTTGTATCACTTTGAAACGGAGATACTTATCGCGATTTATCTTCAACATATATCAAACTTAAAATTCAAATATTAAAAAAAGATGGATCTAATTGGAGTACAAACGATAAAGTAGGAGTAGTATGTATATGCCGTTTCAGCGCCAGGAGGAGCTTTTATTCAACAGTTCTCCTAAATGTATGCAATAAAATTGTGATAAGTAAAAAGTTTTATGCTTTTGAGTATTTTAAATTAAGCTTAACGGTTAGAATATCAGTTATGTTTAAATTTCAAATTAAAACAGTAATAAGCTAAAGATAAAGTGCTTACTGTTCTTAATTAAATATGAAAAGTTTTTAAAGTTTGGTTTGGTTTAAGTACAAAGTTAATATTATCAAAGTATAAACTTGATTTAATATTTCCGTGAAAATTGAAAAAAAAGTTTTATAAATTAAAATAAAAAACAAATTTAAGCTATTGAGCTGAATATTCCTAATTAGATATGAAAAGTTTTTTAAGTTTGGTTTATTTTTAATATTATTAAAGTTTAAGCTTGATTTAATATTTCTGTGAAAAATGAAAAAAAAGTTTTGTAAATTAAAATAAAAAATAAAATAAGCTTAAGCTATTGAACGGAATATTCTTAATTAGATATGAAAAGTTTATTAAAGTGTAAGCTTGATTTAATATTTACGTGAAAAATTAAAAAAAGTTTTATAAAATAAAAAAATAAGCTTAAGCTATTGTGTTGAATATTCTTAATTAGATATGAAAAGATTTTAAAGTTTTGATTTAAATACAAAGTTAATATACAAAACTAATATCAATGTTAAAATGCTTCTTCTTCTTCCAAAACGCTTGGTTATGAAACTTAAAACTTGATTTAAAATTGCTGAAATATTTTTATATGTGGGAAGCTATGAAAAGTTTTTCAAGCTTTTAGTTTGGTTTAAATACAAAGTTATTATAATCAAAGTTTAAACTTGATTTAATATTAACCTGAAAAATTGAAAAAAAGTTTTAAAAATTTAACCATAAAAAACTTAAGCTATTGTGTTGAAAATTCGAAATTAGTTATAAAAAGTTTTAAAAGTTTAGTTTATATTCAAAATTATTATTATCATTAAGTTTCAGCTTAATTTAATAGTTACTTACCTAAAAATTTAAATAGAAAACTTTTTATATTTAAAATAATAATAAGCTTAAGAAGTTAAACTGTAGTGCTGAGTATTAAAAAGATAATATGAAAAGTTTTTAAAGTAGGGTTTAAATACAAAACTATTATTAGGAAAGTTTAAGCTTGGTTTAAAATTTACTTGAAAAATTAAAGAAAAGTTTTTTAAATTAATAATATTAAGCTTAAGCTATAGTGCTGTTGAAAATTTTCAAACAGATTAGAAAAGTTTTCAAAGTTAATATTATTAAAGTTTAGATTTAGATGAATTAATATTTAACTGAAAAGTTAAAAGTTTTTTATGTTTTCAAATTTTAAAAGTTAAGCTGGTTAAAGTGAAGATATGAAAAGTTTATAAAGTCTTGTTTAAGTAATTATTAAAGTTAAAGCTTTTGGTTTAATATTTATCTGAAAAATTAAAAAAAAAGTTTTTAACAAATTGAAAGACACTTTTAATGTGTGTATAATATTTTTTTTTTTAAACATCTTTAAATTGTGATTTTTATTATTAATATTAAGCTAACAAAAATTTGATTTTTTAATTTTGTTTTTTTATAACTATTGCTCAATGGCATAATGCCCCCAAGCATATGTTTTTATATTATCTTCAGTTACATATCTTTTATTATCTAATGAACTTAAAGCTGCTTTATTTAAATTTTGTGTATAAATTGTATGTAAATGTGATCTAAATATTTTCATTTCTTTTAAACAAGTTTCATTTTTTAACAAACAATTTTTATAATTATCTAATGTTAAAGAATTGACAACATATTTCTTTATTCCTTTAGCTTTTTTAATAGTTTTATTTTCATATGTTTGAAGGAAATACATTTTAGATTTTAATCCAATAAATTCAGAAACAATTTTTCCATTAAATTCATCTTTAAAAAAACCCAGAACTTTTTTATTCATTAGAGGAAAATTAAATAAATTGTCGGATGGATAATCTGATGTATCAAAACCTTTTGGTATTTCATTAAATATGTCAGCGTAAAAATCATCTGTCTGTATAGTATAAATAAAACTGTCAGTGTCTGTATAATTTAATAAAGCCTTACTACCATATTTAGGTTTAATATAATCATAATGAAAATCATACATAAGAATTTTAGATTGTTCGAGTACCGTAAATCCCAAATATATAGGTTTGTCATAATATATATTTGTATGATTAAGCTGAATGGCTATCAAGTTTTCAGTAAATCTAGAGTGGCTATGATAATTTGGTTTTGCTATTAGCGCTCGAGCACCTAAATGTCTTCCTTGACTTTCCCAAGACGTAGCTATTTTGACATTTTTTCTTTTATCTAGATTTTCCATTGTTTTACCGAAAACAGCATTATTCATTAATTTAAAATAATCTTTTTCAAAAACATTTTTAGCCATTGACCTGTGTGCGTTATTTAAATCAATATATTTTTTTAACCAATTGCTTTATGTGAATTTTAGTACTCTATAAATTTTTTTGAGAATCATGCCGTTTCGAAGACATTGTTTTAAATTTCGATAATGGATAATATATCTTCGTTTGTTTGTTAAGTCAACTAACAGTTTAGGAATTTTACCTTTCGGTGGAACTTTGTTTTCAGCATAAAAAGGAAAATCATTGTGCAAATCATGTAAATGTTGAGGGTAATCTAAATCCACTTCTAAAACGTAACCAGTTTGCGAATCATCGGCAACTGAAAGCACATCAATATTTTCAGGAGTATCAACCCACTGAAAATCTTTATGTGGTAAATATTGTATCATTGCCCACCCATATAAATTGTTAGCATCTTCATATACTATGTATTTAGAAGGTTCGTTTTTTTATAAGATTCCCACATAAATTTATTATTTGCTACTGAATGTCTTTGCTACTGTCTCACTGACTAATTCCACCACGTATATCTTTTTTAAAAAAATTATACATATCAACATCAGTTAACAACTCTAACTTGATATCAGTGTATTTTAACATAGCCGCCCATGACAAACCTGGTGTAGTGTAAAAATTTGCAGGATCTAAAGAATAGATTTTGGAGCATATTTTTCGGAAGTTTTCAAAAACATCAGTCAAAATAAGTACATCTGTTTTAAGGTAAAGTTTAAGATAGTCCCATAAATTTTGACATTTAAACGTATTCCATACATTAACTGTATGAATGTAGTCTTCATCGGAACATGGTGTGTTTGTCATTTGATAGGTAAAATTGTCTTGTGACGGTAAACATGTTTCGTCAAGTCGTTTAATGGAATTTAAATACTCATAGGGAAAAACCTCCTTTCGAGTCATAAGTATAAATTTTTCATTATTATTGAATTCTTTTTTTATATGAAACAAATCGTTTTCATTTAAATTTTTACACAATGAATCAAGGCTAGAAGCCATAAATCTGAAGCTATCAAGAAAACGTAAATAAAATGAATGATTATTATCTATTGTAATTTTTTTAGATAATGAAATATAACGTTCTTTATTCAAAGGAATGACACAAATATGTCTATTCACTTCGTTTAGCTCTTTAAATAAAAGATGACAATCATAGCCGGAAAAATTGTGAAAGAATATTGGGAAAAAATTTGATCGCCTATACAATAAGTTGCAATAAGAATGAGCAGGACCTCTATAATTACCAGTAAAGTGACAATGGTCTCTAATTCTATTATTAAAATCTAAATGCTTACCACATATGTGACACGTTTCTTGAACCAATTGTTGCAGCTGCTCATCCAGTGTTAGTGGATTCATCGGCTTTGAACTCATAAAGAAGGTTGAATATAATTCACTGCATGTTTCCGTCAATGATTGGATAAATTCCTTAGCACAGTTAGCTCCAACAAATTCTTTGAAACAGCTTAGACTATCATTAAAAGAACACTTAATGTAGTACGAGAAAGCTACTGGAACATGTTGATGAATATTTGTTGTTGAAGACATCATGGGATCAGGATTGCATGTTGCAATAGGCTGTAAAATACTCTCAGCATCAGCATAAATAACAAAAGGTGTTTTCAATTGTTGTTGATAATTCTTAAACTCTAGTGTACTTTTTTCAACAGAAGGAAGCTTTGTAACTACTTTATTGCATTCGAGTATGTGTAAGTCACGTTGTTGTAATGTATGAAAATGTTGCAAGCATATTACAAATACATATTACATATTACAAATATAAATTTGATGAGTATTCTTTGTTACAGATCGACTTATCAATCTTGATAAATGTTTTATGTAAACAAAATGAAATTTTTCATCCTTTTCCAAAAGCAATAAATTGACATGAAACTTTTTTTCACATTTTGTCAAATAAAATGGCCCTACAACCTCGTATTTCTTATTAATGACTTCCAGTCCAAACAAATTTATGCTTATGTCATTATTAAGTTCTTCGAATAAATTTAATTCAGACAATTTAGCTGGAAATTGCATATTACCAAAATTAAGTTGTAAAACATCGCCAAACTCAAGCTTGACTATGGGTTGAGAAATGGCACTAATTTTGTATGAAGATGTTCGTTTTGCATGTTCAGCACAAGTTTGTAAGGCTGATACCAAACTCCACTTAAAACAGAAGTTATCATTATTGTTGATATTAATGCAGGCTTTTTTATCTTCTATGTTTTTTGGTAACTTAATATAACTAGAAACGCGGATTGGTTCATATTTATTAATATATATTTCCACGTGTAAAATTCTAATCAACGCCCAGCCACTATCCTTTTCTTGGAAGTCTTCTGCTTGTTGTTGAATAACTTCTTTAGCATTTTCAAAAAAATCATTAAGATCGTCTGTCTGTGTAATGCTAAACATTCGAGTTTGAAAAGATTTGATTGATATATTTTCAAACTCTTTTTCTGTTGGTTTTATATATTCGCCGAAAAGTTCAAGATTTACCTTAATGGCATTGTGCTTTTTTAGAGATTGTCTCAACAATTCAATTATATTGGTTTGAGCCTTTTCTAAAAATTGTGATGGGTTTAATATGCCTTCATCATCATTATCTCTAATAAATGTTTCTAGTCTATTTTGAAAACATTCATTAATACACCTAACATTAGTTTTAATGACTTCTGATGCATTTTTCTTATGTTTATTTGTCCGAATGTGGTAGTTCCACAAATTATTTGAGATGGTTGTTTTGCACTTCTCACAAAATTTTGTATTTTCATAACTTTCTCTGTGGTTATTTATATGATCTAATAAAATTCTTTTTCTACTAAATGTTTTTTGACATAATTCACATTTATGATTTAATTGTGTTCTACATTTATGTCTTTTTAGATTATCCGATCTTGTAAAAATTTTTTTACACTCATTACATTCTAATTTCATTTTTTTATTTGCTGAATTCATTTTTTTTTTTTGTTTGTTTTTATTTATGTAAAACGTTATTATTTCGTAACAAAAATTATTGCTAACTAAAAATGGATTTTAACATAAGATCATATATATATTTTTAAAAACCACCACCGGGTAAATACATTTAAAAAGCTCACTATGAATTTACTTACTGTAACTTATTAATTCTGCAACAATGTTGCATCGTATTAGCATATTAACTGTTTTTTTTATGTTTTTTTTTTTTTTTTTTAGAAAGGCAACCTTACTATTCTAATCATAAAAATAAATAAATCTATAAAAAGTTGTTGAGACACTACATCAACTGTCACATCCTTGACAACTATTTAATTTATATTATATTTTTCAAATACTGCAACAATGTTGCATCGTATTAATATATTAACTTATTTAGAAAGGCGTGCTCGCATTACTATTCTAATCATAAAATAAAATAAATCTATAAAAAAATGTTTTTTGGCACAGCGCAGCTGCAGCAACCTTCATAACTTTTTAATTTATACGATATTTTTCAAATACGGCAAAATTGTTGTATCGTATTAGAATATCAACTTTAAAAAAAAAAAAAAAAAATCTTTTACAGATTTAATATCAATTAGAGAAACAAAAACAAAACAAAACAAAAAATTGCTTAATTGCATAATGAGTTAGTTATTTGGTTTTTTTTTTGTTTTTTTTAAAGTTAATTTTATGTTTTCAAAAACAAAAAAAAAACTTGTGATTGTATACTATATAGTAGGGATGTGATATATAAAGTTTTTCATATATAAAGACAACAATTTTCCTTTAATATCATTAGAAATTATTTACTTTATTAAGTATATACATAACATTACAAAATAAAACAAACAATATGGTAAGATATTTGTTTTCTTTTTATTTTTAATTTTCTATTTTCTATTTTTAAATATGAAATAGGCTGCCTTTTTAAAAAATTTAATGGAATTGGGAGTGGGTTCAAGTGAAAAATATCAAAATATTGATATTTTACAACAGAATAAAATATACGAGGTGATTTCCTGGCGCTTTTTAGAGACGAAAAGAAGTCAAACGGTGGTGCTTTGCGAGGTAGAAGATCCACTAACCAATGAAAAAATTATATTTTTCATGCCGGACAGGTTTTCAAAAAAAGTAACAAACGAACCAGAATTAGAGGAATTGAATAGAGCGCAGTTTTATTTCAAATTTTTGGGACGGGATAAAGACAGACGAAATATGGCATTATTTCAATTAATTCCATCGATTGATATTGAGTCACAAGAAAAATTTTTGAAATAAATAAACTTTAAGATTAAAAATTTAATTTGCTTTTTTTTTTTTTTTTTGTTGATTTATTTTGAAAGAAAAGGAAAAATTGTTTTTTTTTTCAGATACTTATGAAGGTGCAAAGGTGTCAGAGGTCCGTATTCACGACTAGTCTCGGTCTTTGAAGGTCCAAAACTGTCTTTGAAGGTCCGAAAACGGTCTGTGAAGGTCCGAAAACGGTCTGAAAAAAAATTTTTTTTTCAGATACTTATTACAGTGCTTAGGCGACCCCTTGGCGCAAAGGCCCGTATTCAAGACTAGTTTCGGTCTTTGCAGGTCCGAAAACAGTCTGTGAAGGTCTGAAAACGGTCTGTGAAGGTCCGAAAACGGTCTGCGAAGGTCCGAAAACGGTCTGCGAAGGTCCGTTAATGGCTTTAAAAATTTACTGCTCTTTAGTATAGGTAGGTATCCCCACTTTTGTTTATGAAATCAGAGTTATAAATAAAAGACTAGGTTATTAGTTTTTTTTTTATTATAATAAAGAACAAAATGAATAGCAGCAACAACAACAACAACAACAACAACAACAGCGGCAGCAGTAGCAGCAGTAGCAGCAGTAGCAACAATGGCAATAGGAAAGCTATAGTTGATTTACAATTTGTTATTGGAAATATCAAACAATATTTTTTGAAAGAATTTTTTTTGATAGCTGATGGTTCTCTAATACCAGTGTTATTTATGTTTAAAGCACCGTATTCATTTGAAGAGTTAAATAGTGATGTTAAATGGGAAAATGGGTACAACGAAAAGAACATTAATAACTTGAATTGGAATGATGGCTTTATAGAGTATTTAAAAGTTAAAAATGTCTTTGAGGAACATCTACCAACATTATTTGATGTTGTTTATGTAAAAGGTCTTAAAAAAAGCAATTTTTAGACACTTTTATTTCAAATTCAGTAAAAGTTATTAATTTAGATAACAAAATTCCATCTCTACAAAAACTAAGGAATTACATCACCATTTGCCCTCACCATCATAATACAGAAAATTTGTTGCAAAGATGTGCTGTAAAAAATTGTATAAACTTGTACATGTATTTAATAAAAGATAATAATAATAATAATTGGCTTTAAAAAATATTTGTTTTATTTATTATTGAAGAATATATTTTTTCAGACATAAACAATGGTATTTCATAAAATAGTCTAGAATAATTGCACTGAGCTATATGTAAATTCATAGGAATGTAAAAATCTTCTTGTTCCAATTTCAGTTTATTCCTTTCAATACATCTGTCGAAATACTTGAATACATATTCCCGTACATTTAATTCAGCTCCATTGTTATATGACATCACTGCTTGTATAAATTCCAACATAAGGCAAAAGCGGGTATACTCATCTAGTTCCAATGTTAGTTTTTTAGTTTGCTCTGTATGATTGAATTTGAGTGGAAATTTATTTGAATTTAATTTAGGTTGAATGTTTGTTGTAAAATCTACATAAAAAGCATGCCACTGCAAATAATTCATCTCGCTAATGACTTTGCGATGACGTTGGAAAATTATTGTTGCAGCTAAATTTTCAACATTAAATCCAATTTGTATTTTTATTGTTTGTTTTTTATCCAAATAGTAAATATAGCTTAATAAAAGATTTTTTTTGTTGTTGTTCGTCGTTATCGTTATTGTTGTCGTTGTTTATTTGTTTTTCGACAAATACTTCAGCATTTGATGTTGGCTCCATGTTTTTTAAACTATGTTTAGTTTTCTAGCTTGAAAGTTTTGTATTTATAGCTGTTATCGTATACATTTTTTGAAAATTTTCCGAAACATTAATTGTATTTTTTTATCGTTTTTGGGTGGGGCGGCGGACGACATTGTGTTGAATAAATTAATAAAATTTTTCATACTTTTGCAGTTACATCGCATCGATAAATATACACAACAATATTGTCCACAGACTGATGTAAGATGACTTTGTAAACGCTTATTGTTGAAAACAAAACATTTTGATTGATTTTGTAGAAATTTCACAATCTCATTGTGGAATGGTGGATTTCCAAATGAATCAAAATATTCTGCACAACCTTAAACTGGCACGAAAATTGCTAACCAATGTGTTCTTTTTTTAGCAGAAGTGTCAGTGTTTATTACTAAAATACCTGGTTTAGAAATCTTTTGTGGTATTAGATCAAGCGCAAAAACTCCTTTGAATAATTTACGTGTTGCACTATTACATTTCAGAACTTTCGTTATCTGAAGTGTGTTCATTCTTTTGCAAATGAGAAATATCAATTAGTCGAGTATTTCCACTTATGTATGCTGTTAAAAATTCAGCTTTAAATTTTCCATTTGTTAACACTATATCGAATTTTTCAAGCAAATTTATTATTTGATTAGTTGTTTTTTCATTGTCCATATGTCCAAAAGAATAGTTCTTGAGGTCTATTCTTTTTAAGTCTCTGGAATTTATACTTTAATTATTTTACAATAGTTTTACATTTTTCTTTTATTCCAACCACAGCAAGGTTTTTAACAAATATTGTATAGCTGTCGTCCGTACAGAACGATAAATCTACTAGAGCGCACGTCATTTTCAAGTGATTAAAAATGGTTCACTAAACTGCCTTTTATATGTTTACGTAGACGTTACGATTTTTATCAATTTCGATACTGGCGTCGAATTCCGCAAACACAATGCATGTTAATGTTGAAGTTAATGGAGAACCGAGTCTTGCTTCAATCTTTACAACTCCCTGGTTTAATAAACTCTGGCATTTATCAGTTCCAGAGCCGTCTGGTGATAAATCAAAAGCTAGTATTGTATAACCTTTTGCAAATAGTTCTTTTGAAATTTGATGTCCTCTATCAGAATGATGTATACCTGTTCCGCTAAATAATGTTAAATATGCACGAGAATTGCAATTGTTATTCGATGTAAAACTTGTTTCAATTGCAGAGTTTGGTGTAGGCACTCCATTCACATACAATTGAAATTGTGTGAGATTTTGATGATCGAAATGGTATGGATTTTTTGATCTTTTACCATTAAAATTTTCATTATTAACCATACAAAATACAAGAGCTTTTGGTATTTGCCCTATAAATATATTATCCAATGATATGTTGGATGTGTTAGCTGGAATTGTAAAGGTTTTGATTGCACTTCTAACATAAAAATATTTTGCATTAGCCTTTTCCAAAACAGTATTATGTGCTATTAATATGCTAGGATTAATTGTTAAATGTTTCATGTTCGAGAATTTTCAAATAACTTTCATCGTTATCGTTAAAGAAAATAAAAAAATCTTGTTTTTCTAATGCCAGAGCAATTCGAATGTCAACGTTAGTAGATAGGTAGGCACTTGGGCCAGACAGGTCAGTAGGTCAAGGTCACCCGGAAGTAGGTCAAGGTCACCCAGAAGTAGGTCAAGGTCACCCGGAAGGCCAGACAGGAAGTATGTCAAGGTCATTTTAAAAGTAAGTCAGACTGGCGGCGATCGTCAGTTGTTTATAAAGATTGTATACTTGGTTTAAGTAATAGGTATGGAGGAAAATAGTAGGAAAAAAAATGCTTTTTCATACAATGTAAAGAGAAAAAAAATGTACCTATACGTTTCCTTAAAATTTAAAAAAAGTGCAAACTGGTTTTTTACATCTTAGATGAAGAATCAACAAAATTAATGCAATTTTGAGATGCATTTTTTTTCTTTTTTTCTTGTTTTTTCTTTTTTTTTATGAAGTATTTAAAGAAGAGGAAATAAAAACCATTAATTAATTGCGAGTATCACCGTATAAGATTTTATTGTTATGTAAGAATGTTGACAAAAATATGAATAAAAAGAAAACAAACAGAAAATCAAAAATATCTAACATGTGGTTTAAGTAATAGGCGTAAATGGATATAGTAAGAAAAAATGCGTTTTTATAAAATGTAAAGAGAAAAATTTAAACAAATTAAGTGTACCTATGCGAATTTTTAAAATTAAAAGAAAAAAGTGCAAAGCTGGTTTTTAAATCTGAATCAACCTTGACCAAATTGATATTTTGAGATGAATTTTTTTCTTTTCTTTTTTGTTCTGATGAAATATTTAAAGAAGAGGAAAGAAAAAATTATTAGTATTTTAAGATTTTATTGATATGTAAGAATGTAGAACAAAAAAGATGTATTCTTATGTTGTGTTAAAAAAAAATAAAACAAATTTATTTATATGTTTGAAATAATTTTTTATTTAAAAATATTTTACAATTTTATAGAAATCTGTGCTGTTTTAATCTAACATTTTTTCTTTTAAAAGATACATATATACATTATAACAATTTTTAACAGCACATCTGAAATTGTTGTTTAATAAGTGTATAGGACAATTTGATTTAAAGTTATCAATCTTTTGTAATGACGGCAAGTTTCTGCTTAAATCTTCTATTTTATCACTGTCAATGTACTTTTGAAGGAATAGTTTTTTTTGTTCTCCTTTAACATAAATTTTTTCAGCTGACTCTAAATAGTGTTTTAATATGCATTTTACATCTAAATATTCAACTAGACCGTTATTCCATTTAAGTCCATTTATTTTATTTTCGCAATACTGGTTATTATATTTCATATCCGGACTAAGTTCCTCTGAGGGGTACGGTGCTTTGAAGTGATAGACAGTTGGAATTAAACTTCCTTTTTCAAGTATGGCTAATTCTTTTAGGAAATATTGCTTTTCATTTCCTTGTAAAAATTGTAGGTCAACTATGAGAACTCGTTTAACCATGTCGACGGTTTGTGTAAGAATACTCATTAGAATAAATAAATTTACATTTATATTCACTTCGGCAAAAGAGCTTTTCATATAAATATAGGTTAACAGTGCTATTTTTAACTAATACAACTATGCTATTTCATCCATTTACAATGATGATAGCGGGGCCATCATGCTGTGGTAAAACCACTTTTATTCATAATTTAATAAAGTATAAAAAAGAAAATATACAACCACATATTAATAAAATTATTTGGTGTAATCCAGACAAAAATGCCGTTCCAAAATATTTAAAAGATGTGGAATATAGTAACACTATTCCGGATTTTAATGACAATAAAGAACCTTTGTTAATTATTATCGATGATATGATGTTAAATTCCCATGATAAGTATGTATGTGATTTATTTACTAGAGGATCACACCATAGAAATTTATCTGTAATATTTGTAACACAAAATGTTTTTCACCAGGGTAAATTTTCAAGAGATATTTCGCTTAACTGTAAATATCTAGTACTTTTCAAAAATCCAAGAGATAAATCGCAGATATTACCTCTAGCTCGCCAAATATATCCCAATCAAATCAAAGCATTTGAAAAAGTATATAATGAAGTGACGTCACAACCATACGGGTATATATTAATAGATCTTACTCAAGACGTTAATGATATATTTCGATTAAGAAGTGATATATTTGGAAAAGGTTTGTGTTTTTGTACAAGAGATCAATTAGAACAATTTGGCAAAGAATATGAAACGTTTGAAGGTCAACCGTCATATATTGCACCTATTAAAAAGCTCTAAACCGAAATTTCAGAAAGTAATTATAAAACATTGTGACCCTGAAGTAATCAAAACATTTTGTGAAATTGCTTTAAATATTTTAAAAGGTAATTGTAATCTAAGTAAAAAATCAACAACCCAATTACGAAAGTATAAAAAGGAATTGAGATCCCTCATTTGCCGCCAAAAATCTATAAATAATAAAAGAAAAATCATTATTCAACGTGGTGGATTTTTACCTACACTTCTTGGTGCAGTACTATCAGGGTAATCGGAAATTTTATAAAATGAATAATACAACATTTAACAAAATGATTATACTAAAACCCGAGATTTATGAGAAAATGAAACAAAATGCAGACTTTGAATTAAATGAGTTGGATAAAAATATGAAAAAAATATTGTTAAATAAATATCTAACAGACACTCAAAAATGGTATTTATACAGACAAAATTTATTTAAAATAAGAAACAAAAATAGAGTACTTCCTAGAAATAAAGAGGAGAAAGTAAAAATTACGGAAACAAAAGGTACTCAAACTCGTGCAAAACCAATGTATATAGATGCGGAAGCTCAATCGCATTATCCTGAATATAAGAATGTAGGAATACAAGTTGTTCCTGAAGAATAAGAAGTATATGAAAAAGAAGCTGATGACGAAGTATTTGATGATGAAATTCAGGAAAATGTTTTAACAAAAGCATTGTCAGCTGCTTCAGTTGGAGAACGCCTTAGAAAAAGAAAATCAATTAGAAATCAAAATGTACAAATTTTTGAAACTGATACAGGGGTCATTATAACTGTTCCTTTAGATAGCCCAAGCCCACCAACGAAAAAAGAAAAAACTATAAATAGCAAAGAGTTGAATAATTCATCAAGACGTGTTTTAAGGTCAGCAGTAGGTAATACTCAAACAGAACTTAATTTTCCAATTCGTAAGAATAAATCCGCAAGCTCATGGACAACATACAAGTAAATGATGAATTTTATGCCACTTTACTCAGTGATTCATCTATGAACTATTATCCAGAAAATTCATTATCATCTTTTACAAATAAAATGAATAAATACATGTGTGATTCAAGGTGGAAAGTCGGTATTTCAGAAATGTATGTTAATGATTTCGTTCCAAATGTGTATGGTGAAGAATGGGAAAAAAGTACTCAAATATTTATTAAAGGTATGCAGAAAGATATGATAGGGGTTGGAACATCATATATTCCATACATAGAAAAACAAATGATATGCGACTGGAAAGTTTTTCTACTACCAACACTAATTCAAAATATACGCCCACTTAATAGGTTTACAAGAAAAGAAGTTGAACGACAGTTGATTTGGGGAATTTTTAATTTTATAAACGATGAAGTTCATTATACACAACCAATAAAAGCTGAGGAGATGCCTAAAAATTTAAGTTACACCACAATATGTGTTACTAAGCCTAAAATAGATATAAAAATAAGAGCAAATTACGCTTATACCCCTCGAAGGACTTTTGACAACATGTTTCAATCAAGTATCTTTTAAAGTTACAGATTTTAAAAAATATAAATCACGTGTAATAGAAGCTTTCAAAACTTTTATAGATAGTGTACAATTGATTCCCACTAGTAAACCAGATATGTTTTTTATATACACAGATATAATTGAACCGCAAAAACTAGGTGATAAAGATATAAGGTGTTTAAGATCTGTTAACATACAAAATTCTTTCACTGATACTGTAAAAGAATTTAGTAATATTCAATATTGCAATGTGGAGAAATCATTTAATAACATTTCATTACTTTTATGTGATAAATATGGATACAAAATAAACTTTTCCAATAGTTCAATTCCAACAAAAATTGTATTACATTTTAAAAAAGTATAAATAAAAGCGATTTTACAAAACTATATATTATTTTATTTTATTCATTATGGAGAGAGCGTACTACAAATATTATTTAGTTCAATCAGGAAAAGGTCTTGAGGATATTGGTCCTTTGTTACACTCAATTGTACCTTACCAAAGGGGACGAGGGTTAGGGAGCTTTTTCGGTGGTCTTTTTAGATATTTAAAACCAATATTTACGTCTGGAGTTAATATATTTAAAAAAGAGGTTATTAACTCTGGTATTAATGCATTATCTGATATTGCCACAGGGGCAAATGTAAAAGAAGTGGTTCAAGATCGAAGTAAAGAGATAATGAAAAATGTAAGACGAGGTGCAGTTCGGAAACTCAATGAAATGTATGGACAAGGCAAAAGAAAACGAAGAAAATCTATAAAAAGACCTCTCATTAATAATTTAAATTATTTTACGTCGAAGCGACGCAAAGTTAATAACAAAAACAAACAAAAAGATATTTTTGAATAATTATGATTGAATGTATGAAATCAGAGCTTGATATTTTTAAAACACAGCCTATTCAGTCAAGTATTTTACGATCTGAAGAAGTTTCCTATAACCCTATTGCTTCTTTAGATAATCCGTCTGTCATAGAATTTGTTTCACTAGGGCACGGTGATACATATAGAGACTTGTCTTCGACATATCTAAAATTAAAAGTACAAATTTTAAAAAAAGATGGAACTCAATGGAATAAAGATAAAAAAACTGATGGAACACCTATACAACAACCAAGTGTGGTTAATAATATGTTACATTCATTAATAAAACAATGTAATGTTCAACTAAATGGAAAGAATATATCTCCATCAGATGGCAATTATCATTACAGAGCTTATATTGAATCATTGTTAAATTATGGTACGGATGCCGCTACAACGCATTTGGAGTGTGGTGGATGGATGCTAGATAAGCCAAATATAGCAAAAACAGATAATAGTGGTTCAAAAGAACGTCAAAAATTATACCAAAATAGCAATGTAGTGGAACTTATGGGGAAATTACATTTAGATATGTTTAACCAACCTACACTTCTCATAAACAATGTCGATGTTCGAGTTGTCCTAACATTAGAAAAACCAGATTTTTACCTCTTTGCAGATGATACTGATGAATCTCAACTGAAAATTTTAGAAGCCACTTTATTTATGAGACATGTAACAATTAATCCTAGTGTGCTATTAGCACATAATGCTGTATTGGAAAAAACTAATGCCAAATACAATTACAAACGGGTAGAGGTAAAAACTTTTACCATTCCACAGAATAGTTCATCAATATCACTTGATAATGTTTTTATTGGACAGTTGCCAAACACAATCATTTTTTGCATGACAGAAAATACAGGTTACTCTGGAAAAAGGTCAAAAAACCCATACAATTTTAAACATTTTGATATTTCACAATTTGTGTTAAACGTAAATGGTGTTGAAATACCTAATTCAGCAATTGAAACCAGTTTTTCAGATGAAAATAATTGCTGTACAAGAGCATACAGTACACTTTTTTCGGGAACTGGAATTTACCATAATGATAAAGGTCATCAGATAACAAAAACCATGTTTAGTAATGGGTTTTTCATTCTAGCTTTTGATTTAACTCCAGATTCATCAGGAAATGAAGTGTGTCAAGGTCTACTAAATCAAGGTACAGTTAGAATTGAGGCAAGACTATCAAAACCACTTACATCTACACTGACTGCTATTGTTTATGGAGAATTTGATGCAAGTTTACAAATTGATAAAAACCGAAATATATTCTCAAACCTATAAATAGCATATATAAAAGTAAATTTGAATATTTGACAAAATGTCACTGTCTTGTGCACTTCTGGATGTAACATTTTGTAGTGATGATAATAATACCTTGTTTGCGAAAGATATTTGTATAGTTGGTTTTAAAGAACCTTGTAAAAAGTTTGTAAAAGAGCTCAAGTATAAATTTCCAACTAGGGATTTTATAAATGATAATTTTGATAATTACTCTTTTGGAACTGTGTACAACGATAAAATAAATAAAGAGCTCTGTCAAATACTAGAAAAATTTGATGTTATTATAACAAATAAAAAAATCAAAAAAGAGTTTTTATCTAATTATATTAAAGAAACAACTAAAGTATATGACTTGAATCAATTTGATTGATGAATACCCTAGAGATAAGTGACGTATTAAGATGTAACAAACACACACGTAAATTTTTTAAAGGAGTTTTTGCTCTGGATCAACTCCCCAGAATAATTGAAAAACAAACTTTTTTAATTGTAAACACTGATAAATCAAAAGATCCGGGAACACATTGGTTAGCTATTTTTAAGCCAAAGAATGGCTGTGTTGAATATTTTGATTCGTTTGGTAGAAAACCAGATAAATTAGAAATTTTAAGTTACTTAAAAAATCAATGTATAATTTTTAATAAGAAACAGTTACAAAGTAACTATTCAGATGTTTGTGGGCAATATTGTTGTGTTTATACATGGTATAGATGTTGCGGTTATAGTATGAACGCTTTTTTAAAACAATTTAATAAAGAAAATCATATAGAAAATGACAAAAATATAATAAATACTTTTCACCATATATTTGAAAATTATAATATTTCTCAATCATGTCTTCCTAAGAGATATAACATTTAATAATAAACTTTAGTGTAATTAAAATAATGGAAGAGCAAAGTCCTAGCATTAATTTGTTGCTGAGTTATACATACTTTCTCAACAGAAGTCACACATTAAAAATAGTTGTCGGATTTGACACAGATTTTTTTGAAGTTGCAAGTGTTTTTCATTGGATTGGAATGAAACCAATTATTTTAAAATATCATGAATGGTGTAAATTTTATGACCTATTTCATAAAAAATTTTCCAAGCAGTCAATTAAAAATTCAAAATTATGTTTACAAAGTGGATTAAAATCTACAGTAGGACAGAATCTTAGCATTAACAAAGAGGAAGCTGACGAGTTTTACAGTTTGATTGATTTCCTACATGCAGTAGTTGCATATAATAAAACTGCAGAGCCAAATGTAAAGGAATATGTTAAAAAATACATAAAGAGCTGTGAAGAAAAGAATGTTGCAAAGTTGAAAGAAGAGATTTATATTCCGGTTCAAAAATTTAATATACGATGTAATTTTTCTCGACTCTTTTATGAAATACCTGTATTTTTACAAAAAAAAAAGATATTAAATAAAACAATTTTGTAACTATATAATTTGTTATTTATTTCATTATTTATAAATTAGGTATAATTTGTTATTTTATAAATTTGGTATAATTTCTAAATAATCTGGATCTCCTTCTTCATCACTGATATCCCATTAAAAATCATGCCAAGATCTAAAATAGTAAAAAAAATTCATATAGATCTGTAAAGAAAAGAATGTTACAAGGTTAAAAGTAGAGATTTTTATTCCAGTTCAAAAATTTAATGTATGATGTAATTTTTCTCGGCTCTTTTATGAAATACCTGTGTTTTTACGAAAAAAATTAAATAAATCCATTTTATAACTACATATACATATTAACATTAAGTACATTTAAACATGAATCTGAAAAATAAAGCAACTAAATAAAAGAAATTTATACCTTTTTTGAAATTTATATTTATTTATGAATAATAAAAACTTATATAACTATAAACCAATTTACATCTTTTATTGGTAATTTGCATATATTTTACCAAACGACTCAGATATATCTATAATATTTAAATTTAAATTTTTATCTTTATATACAAAATGTTCTTTTTCTTTTATTTCTTTTACAAAATCTAAATTCTCAAAAATATCAGAATATTTTTGAGGTACAAATATAATTAAATTGCGGGTCTCAAAGACCCACTTAAGACCATAAATGGTCTTTATTTGCTTAACATTTATTATATGATATAGAGCATCTTGCTCCATATCTTTAGTTTTTAGGAAACTTTTTCTAGTTTCCACATTTTTGTTATTAAAAGCTTCTTTGAAGCTTTTTTTTGTTGGTGGTTCTTCTTCTTGAAGAAGAATGATTTCTTCTTGTTGTTGTTGTTGAAATTGTTGATGTTGTTGCTGTTGTGGTTGTTGTTGTTGTTGTTGATGATGATGATGATGATGTTGTTGTTGATGAAGTGGCTGCGATTCCTGTTGAGTTCTTATTCTTTTCCGTTTAATTGGGGCTAACTCCTGTGTTGGCTCTATTTGCTGAGCGTAGGCGAAAATTTCTGCTGTGTTTTCCATTTTTGCTTCCTTTTTTCTGTATTATTATTATGTTGAGCTCTGTCTTTGAATTGACATATCTTAAGAAAAATTCCACTTTATTTATACTAAATTTTTCTTCTAAAAAATTGTATTATCAATGTTTAGAAATCAAAATCCTTAAGAAAACTAATTAAAAACAAAAAGTTGTAAAGTAAGTTGTTTATTAATGTAATAAATTCTAATTGATAATAATAAAACTATAATTTTTTTATATAACATTTTTCGCAACATTGTTGCATTTAACAGTGTTCTAAATTTAAGAAAAAATCTTTTACATAAATTCCAATTATACTTTTTTATGAAAGAATATTATTTTTTATTTACCTATTCCTAAATTATTTATTTTTATTAGTAAATATTTTTCTATTTTTATTTTTTCTATTACCATTTTTACAACATTTTTACAACATTGTTGCATTTAATAGTGCTCTAAAGTTAAGAAAAAATTTTCTACATAAATTCTTATTACACTTTTTATGAAAGAATATCATATTTACTTATCCATTGATTATGACTATTATCAAAACCTAAATATTTCACATATACTTTATTGCCTTTTCGTTGTAAAATTTTTTCAATTAAATAAGCATTGGGGTCTTTGACACTAGTCAGTTCCTGTTCATAGAAGCCACCACGAACTAATTTATTTTTATAATCTTTTAAACTATATGTAATCGGGTCTGTCTTGTTTTTGAAAACTATTTTAAAAACTTCAGTTGAATAGTTAGGTTCATATCCTTTTTGAAAAGTACCTTTAGACCTTGCAATTCTAACAAAATCACCAACATTAAATTTTCCCTTATTAAATATTTTAGGGTAATTATAAATTGAACGAAGAATTTGTTTTTCATTTTGTGATGTAACTTGGTTTGGTTTTAACTTAATTGTACTATGTTTTGTGTTATTATATTTTTCAATTAGTTTTGGTAAAAATTCTATCCATTTAAAATTTCCTTGTAAACTAAACTGTTTCCACATAATTGATTTTAATGTTCTGTTAAACCTTTCACAAACACTAGCCTTCATTTCTGAATAAGTATGATAGTGATTTATTTTATAGCTTTTCATTAAATTTTGGAATTTTTTGTTGAAAAATTCTTTTCCCTGGTCAGAATGAATATTTTTTGGAGACTTCCCCTCCCTTTTAAAAATCTTTTCCATACTTTTAACTACGTCATCTGCTGCCTTTGATTTAACTTTTTCGGCATATGCATATTTTGAAAATATATCGATAACAGTTAAGAGAAACTTGTATCCATTATTTACTTTTTAATAGGCCGACATATCTACAAGATCAATTTCCCATGTATCATTTAACCCTCTTTGAGATATTTTTCGTCTCCGAAATCTACGTCTAACTGGACGATGAATTTCAGATACTATTTGTGCTTTTGACATTATTATTGAAGAGTTAAACTGCAAATGTGAATTTGAATAAAATCAATAAATATATATATATATATATATATATACTGATATATATATGTAAATAATTTTTTGGCTATATTCTGAAAATTAAAAACGGTAAAATTAAAAGATTTTGTTTAATGCTGTAATTTAATAGTTTAATACAAAATTTTTACAATATTTACTATTAACAATAATTTTTTTAATTTTTTTCTTTTTGAAGCCATAAGGAACTGAAGTATAATCATCTGCAAAAACTCGTTTTCTGGAATTTATTCGATATGACTTTATTTCAGGAACAGTGATGACTCTGTGATCGTATGTTCGGCGAATACTAGGAAATGTTATATTTATTTGTTGAAAGTTGTTTAATTTTTTAACTAATTGTTTCATAGAGCCAAAATTTATTTCTTGTGAAGCGTTGTAATTTAAACGAATACCTTTCACTTTGCAAACAGTTTTGGTACTATATACCTTTCACTTTTCGCATTTGGAGTTGGTACTATATATTTTGTATGCATAGTTCTTTGCACCACCACTAACAAATTCTGTAATATAGCTTCCAATTCCATATTCTTCAAGCTCATCTGTCATATCTCCTATGAAAACTCCAGTTGGAGGGTTATATTCTCCTTCACGTGCTACATATATTATTGAATCTGTATCGTAATACAAAACTCGTTCTTTTAAATTGTCTAAGTAAGAATACAATTTTAAACGAGCTTGTGTGGTAGTGTAAGCAGCTATGCAAACGTTAACTGTTGATAATGATTCAGCTGTTTCTTCTTTGTATTCCCAATTTACCAAAACTGTTTTTTCGTTTATTGGAGTTATTTGATTTACATTATTCGAAGGATCAGTAAGAATAGTAAATAATTCATAAGGCTCATTTATTATTTCAGTTTTTGATTGATTTTCTCTCTGTCCAAATTTACCCCAGAAAGAGTTTAACATTAACTTAGCTAATGATCTAAGTCCAGGATTTTTTTCTATATCGTTAAACTGTAAATTTATGCCTTCTACTTTCGAAAATTTTTCTAAATATTTGCACTTTTCCTTTGGTGTTTTGCAAAAGCTAGGCCAGCCAGAAGCTTCTTGTTTAATTTTAAGGAACTTGTTCATCATTTCTGTAAAAATTCCTTGTTGTGATGTAAGGGGATTAAATTGTTTAACAGTATACTCCCATACCTCGTATATTTCCACAATTTTGTATCCCTGTTTAACAGCTTCTCTTACTTCATCTATAACCCACGTTCCTAAAATTGACCTACTACGATTGTCATGCGAGCAGGCATCATTATTCATTTCCAAACTACATGTTTGACAGCAGGAAAACATTAGCTTATTATTTTGATTTATAGGCAAAACCGGGTGATAGAGTTTTTCTGGGGGAAGTATCAATGCCTTTATTAATCCTTCAGTATCATTTAAATTTAATTTATTGCATTCAATTTTTCCAACATGAACTTTTGGATGACCCACTGGGAATTTTCCATATTTACACACCCAAGGATATAGTGAGCATATATCTATATACATTATTTTTTCACCAGGCGCACATTTATAATATGTTCTTGTGTTTCCTGTTCTACCGCCATAAAACGCATCACGTGGTTTTAGTGGTATCAAACTTTCGTTCTCCAATTTTGCGAAAAATTCTATGTATTCTTTTGATCTCATTTCGTTTCGAAATTCACACTCCCACTTTTCAATTACTTGATAACCTATAGAGCTTAATTTATTGGCTTTGGATAATGTAGCCTCATAACGTGTTTCATATTTTTTATTATTATTATTTTTGAAACATTTTGGATGGCCATGGTAATAACAGCCATAAAACTCAAATATTTGTTTTGTGTCTGTGCAATATCCGTCAACACGAAGACCAAAAATTACTTTTTCCTTTCCGTTACCACTATGCTGAATTTTTATTTTTCTTCGTTTTTCTTCCCACATTAACCATTTTATGGCAATGATTGACTGGTTTTCTGATAAGCGATATCCTTGTTTAGGTATAAGTCCAATTGTATACGGTTTTAAAAAATTCCTTCTAAAAACCAAATTACACGCTGATGCAATTGTAGTGGCCTCTAAAAATGGCTCAACCTTACATTCTTCCAAAAATAGCTGTCTGAATTTAATACAGGCTGCTGTCAAAATTTTTACGTCATTCATACAATATTCTACAAGTTCCTTTTAGAGGTTAAAAGACTTGTTTTTATTTTCTTCATACCATTCAAGAAATTGTTTTCTTTCTGATGCACTCATTGAATTATAACAGTAATATTTCCGATCGGGTAACTTTCCATTATATTTTATATTATTTTTACGATTAAACATATGAGGAAAATATCCTTTTTTTAAATTTATATCTAAATCAAATGCCTTCGGTAAACTAGATAACGGCATTGGAAAATAGTTTAGTGAATCAATAAATTTCACGTTATCTAACAGCATTAAAATTATCTTTGTTCCCCTCATAATTAGTTTTGGTTTGATGATGGTTTTCTCTAAGATATAGTTTAATAAAAACTGATTATCAAATGCTTGTCCGTTATGTGCAATAACTACAACTTTATGAAATATCTTTCTTTGGTTGAGTATATATTCTAAGAACATTTGTATTGGATTTTGTTTCAACACATGTTCTCGAAGTCCACAAAAATTGCATCTTTCAACATTAGACAATATACAATGCGTGCAACGTTGTTCAAAAATACATAAATCAGGCTGATGTTCAATTATATCCCCTATTGCAACACCTTCATGAAGTTTCTCCCCGATGATATCATCTTGTTTCGAGATCGTAGAAAATATATAATATATTTTTAAGTTCAGCTAATTCTTTACACGGTGTAATAAAGCATTGGTGGTCTGAAGCTACATTCATATTACAGTTTTTACACAAATGTCCATAGCATATATGATTTACATCGGTTCTGTATACTTTAAAGCATTTTGTACAGGAATTTATAAGAGTACAAATAGATTTTTTATTTGTAGATGATGTTGCTTTATGATTATCAAAACAAGTTTGACCTTTAAAACTTCGATTGCATACATCACATTTAATATTTGGAAAATTTACGTCACATGCTGGAGATGATTTACAAAAGAAACACGACTGTTTACATCTGTGAGACAATCTATTGTTATACGGAACATTACATGTTTGGCAAAAGTAATCACAACTAAGTGCTGCTGTTAATGATGTAATTACATTGAAGTGACCTTCATCGTATATCAAATTCAATCTTTTTTCCTTATCTTCTTCACCTTGAAAAATAATTGATTTTCCTTTTCCTCTGAAATCAAAAACTACAATTTGATATTTAGAGAGGTACAGTTGAAATTTTTTGAGCTCACTGATACTAGCTCCTTTTGCTGGGATGCTTACATTTGAATTTCTTATTAGTTGTAATGCTGCTTTCAACTGAAGTTGACCTGTGTCTTTTCGCATTTTACAGTAGTCAACTGATTTTTCTATGAATGAGATAGCAACAACTAACGCACGTGGTAAGCATAAATTATCTTTGTTTTTGATTGAAATTATGCCTCTTCTTTTATTACATTCTTCTTCAAAATTGTTGTATCTTTTTCCTCTTCCACTTCCTGCTGGAAGTCGTATATATGTAACATTTATACAGAACGTATCTGTAGATAATCCTTCGGAGTTGCTTTGAAAAATGTTTGAAATAACTTCCCAAATTTCCGAAATGTCAAGATCTTTTGCTTCTTTAAAATTGATCCAGGCTGGACAACGTTCATGAAAACTTTGGCATCCAAAAGTGACACCAATTTTGTCAGTAGGATCAACATTTTCAAGTAAATTGCTGAATAATTCTTCAATACCGGTTTTAATCCAATCTATTGGATCTTTGTTGTCTGGTACTGCATTTATTATAAACTCCAATTTTTTTCCAAAAATGTTGAATCGTTTTACATTCACTGATTTTATTGATTTTATTGTGAATTTTTCTGTATTCATTTTAATTTCTTTTTTTTAATTTCCGATTTTTATTTTATTAAGACAACCAATCGCGAACGTTTCTAATCCTAGAATTTTCACTCTATTAACAATTTTTTAACTTTTTACACAATTTATACATAATGTCTTGCTTGTTACTTTAAAAAAAGCAATTACTCGTAACTTATTTTGAATCGCTTTTATTCCTTTGTTTTTTTTTTCAACATTCTTACATAACAATAAAATCTTATACGGTGATACTAAGAATTTTTTTCTTTCATCTTCTTTAAATACTTCATAGAAAAAAGATAACAAGAAGAAATAAAAGCATCTCAAAATTGCATCAATTTTGTCAAGGTTGAATCTTTATGTAACATTTAAAAACCAGTTTGCACTTTTTCTTTTAATTTTTTTAAAATTAGTTTTAAAATTTTAAAGAAACGTAGTTACACATCTTTTTGTTCTGTTTTCATTTTTCTCTTTAAATTTTATAAAGTATTTTTTCTTATTCTTTTCATATATGCCTATTACTTAAGCTAAGTATACATAAACAAGAAGTATACCTGTACCACGTTAGATATTTTTGATTTCTTGTTGTTTTCTTTTTATTCATATTTTTTTCTTGAACACAGAATAAATCTGTTTTATTTTTATATTCTTGTTTTCAAAATAGGCGACAAATACAATTAACCTGACTTGATTTTTTTTCTTTTTTTATTCTTACAAACAAAAAATATCTTACATGACACACCGACAATAATCATTAGTTTTTTTCTTTTAACTTCTTTAAATAGTTAAAGTAGAAAAAAAAAAAAAAAAAACAACACAAATAGTTAGGTACATCTAAAAACGCATAATTTTTTTTCAATGGTTTGATCATTATGTAGACATAAAAACAGGTTTGCACTTTTTCTTTATGAATTTTAAAGATGCGTTGTACCTTTTTAAATTGTTCTATCTTGTACGTTTAAACTTTTTTTTTGTTTTTTTTCCTTTTACATTCACTAACCATTTTTTTGTTTCTACTTTTCATATGCGCCTATTACTTATAACTTAAGCCAAGTATACATCAATAAGAAGTAGACCTGTACCACGTTAGATATTTTTGATTTCTTGTTTTTTTTTTTTCAACATTCTTACATAACAATTAATTAATGGTTTTTCTTTCCTCTTCCTTAAATACTTCATAAAAAAAAACGAAAGAAAAAACAAGTAATAAAAAAACAACAAACAACAACATCTTAAAATTTGCAAGCATAAAAAAAATATTTTTCTTACTGTTTTTCCATGTTTACCTATTACTTAAAACAAGTATACAATCCTTATAAACAACAAGAGTTGTCTGACGGTCGCCGCCGCCTCTCTGACCTAATTTTACGTCGTTAACCTACTCCTGTCTGACCTAATTACAGTTTGACCTACTTCCGGGTGGCCTT
This sequence comes from Poecilobothrus nobilitatus, assembly GCA_947095535.1. Classification (NCBI taxonomy): domain Eukaryota; kingdom Metazoa; phylum Arthropoda; class Insecta; order Diptera; family Dolichopodidae; genus Poecilobothrus; species Poecilobothrus nobilitatus. The sequence continues at coordinate 1,601,232 of CAMUPU010000001.1, read as the reverse complement.
CACCTACTGACCTGTCTGGCCCAAGTGCCTACCTATCTACTAACGTTATTTAAAAGTAATTTGGAAGTGTTGAAGAAATCTACATGCAATTTTCCGATTAATTCTACTATTGTAGAATTATTGTACAATTTTTGTCTTGATTTAGAACCAGAATTGCTAAAATCATTTACATTTGGTTTATCCAATTCCCAACCAGATGCTTCCAAATGTGTTTGACTGGAATCTCTACCATAATTTAGTAAAGTAGTTAAGTATGCTTTATAATGGTATAAGGAGTCTGAAGGAGTGATGTTTTTTCCATTTAGAGTTACATTACATTGTTTAATTAAAGAGTGTAATAAGTTATTTACAATACTGGGCTGCGGGGCTGCTCTTACATCAGTTCCGGTTCCTACTTTATCATTTGCACTCCAAGCTGATCCATCTTTTTTTAATATTTGAACTTTAAATTTGATGTAGGTTGACGATAAATCTCGATATGTATCTCCATTTCCAAGCGAAACAAATTCAATAGTTGACGGTGATGCCTCTAAAGAAGCTAAAGGATTGTATGCTACCTCTTCTGAACGCAATATAATTGTTTGTACTGGTAATGATGCAAAAAGATCAAGTTCGGATTTCATGCATTCCATATTTAATTGAATATATCAGAGGTTTTAATTTGCTTTTTTCGTCGCTTCGACTTTAAATGTGTCTTTTTAGAAACTGCTCGTCTTTTTATACCACTTCGTCTTTTTATGGCTTTTCGTCTTCCACCATACATTGAATGCAGTTGATTAACTACGGATTTTCGTAGATTTTTCATGCCACCTTTACTTTGATCAATTACAGCTTCTTTTATGTTTGCACCAGATGCTATATCACTTAAAATATTTTTACTTGTCTTCACAGCCTCTGTTTTAATTAAGTCCCAACCTGATGTAAAAACCGGCTTTAAGTAACGAATTAAACTTCCGAATATATTTCCAAAACCACGACCTCTTTGAATAGCTGGATAAAATTGTAATAAAGGTCCTATATCGTTGATTCCTCCACCTACTTGAGAGGAATAATATCTCACGTAAGCTCTTTCCATGTTTGATATGATATCATATTTGAGTAGTAGTATTTATATTGTCTTCGGGCAATCAATGCTTTATAAAGTGTAATACAATTTTTGTTGGATAGTAACTGGAAACAAAATTTATTCCATCACTGTATTGGTTGCAAATTTTAATCGCTATAGTTTCAAAACAATTTTTTTCTGTAGGTATGTAATGGACATTTTCAAATTCAATATTTGTAGATATTCTGCAATTTTCTATATTGATAGCTCTTAATGCACGCACTTTGCTACTTCCAAAAACAGATGATTGAACTATATCTGAATAAATCATCACCATTCCATTCAATTCGTCTTTATTATTAGCAACAGCTAATTTGAATAGTTCAGGTAATTTTGTTTTGAAACTTTTTATATTTTTTTTGTTTTGAAATAGTTCAGTTAATAATGTTTTTACGTTATAGCTATGATTAACTTTTATATAGAAACTATCTTCATCAAAAGTTTGCGATATACGAATTAAATCCTTTCCATTAGATTCTGACATTTTTTTAAATACTACATCATCATAATTGAGATATATGTCAAAATATATCTCAATCAAAATTGCATTAGAGATATATGTCAAAATTTCATTAAAAAATTCTGTAAAAACCTGGTTTCGAGTAAATCCTGGATTAGGAGTTATATTTTTAATAAGTGTTGGCAAAAAATTAAACTTCCAATCATCCAAATGTAATTCCGAATCGTCATATGAATAATATGTGTAACCTATAGATTTGGTTACTTTGATTTTTTCAAGAGGTTTTTCAATGTTTCTTACATAAACATTATACTCCCCGATATTAATAAGAGCACAATTCTCTTTGTTAAATTTTTCCGTTTGTAGGAAATCATTCAGATAAATTTCTGAAAGACCTACTTTCCAGTTTCCGTTTCTTAAATCAAAGTGAATAGGCAGTTTATTTTCGAATGAAGCTAAAGTGTTGTCTGGAAACAGTTTTAAATTATCATTACTAAACAATGTTACGTAGAAATCATCTTGACTATCCATCTTTGTTAACTTCTTCTAAAACATAAAATGTTGCACTATTTATATGTTGTCCATTCTGGTGTTGATGAAGTTCTTAGTTTTGTACTTCTTAGTAAAGGTTTTAGTTTTCGTTTTTTTGTTTCAGGAAACTGTGAAAGTATAGTTGAGGAAATTGAACTACCGGCTGATCTTAGTGTCTTCTTTTTTTCAGGAGATGGTACAGCAACGGTAATTACACCACCACTTGGTGTTTCAAGCATTCGATAATCAGAGCGTAGAGAGGGTCTTTGTATTAGTTTTTCGTCTTTCAGCATTTCAGTTTGAGCTAATTTTTTAAATGAATTTTCATCATCTAAGTCGTAATGTGTTAAATCAATATCCATATCTGAATGCTCTTTTTTTGGATCATATTCAAACACTTCATCAGGAACTAATGGTACAAAATTAGTCTGTGCTGATGTTGATTTGTATTTGGGCAATTCAGTTTCTGTATATGCATTTCGTTTAGAAAAGAATTTTGTTTGAGTGCCTGTATCAAATGTAAGATTATTAGCCTTTTCTGGTAATTTTTTTGCGTGTCTTTTGTTAATTCCATATTTGAGGAGATTTTGATGATATAAGTACCATTTTTGCAATAGTTTTAGTTTTTTATCATATAAAACTTTTTTCATTTTTTGATCTAATAAATCCAAGTTTTTATCATCCTGAAACAATTTACTAAATTTTGAAAATATTTCTGGTGACATAACAATCATTCGCTGCATTATGTTTTACTGAGCAATTTCCCTATTACACCAGATAATATAGTTCCGATTAAAGTTGGTAAAAACCCACCATGTTGAACTAATATTTTTCTTTTGGCTTTTATACTTTTCTTAGAACAGGCTAGAAATCTTAATTGTTTTTTATGTTTTTTTAATTTTGCTTTTTGTGCTGGTGATATTTTATTATTACCATTTAATATATTGATTGCAATTTCAGCAATAGTTTTTATAATATCGTCATTACAATATTTAAGAATATTTTTACGAAATTTCATGTTGTTGCACTTTCCTAGTACACGTAATATATGTTGGTTTTTCTTCAATCGTTTCATACTTTTCACAGCTGCTGTTATTCAAATCACCCGTATCACAGAAACATATACAATATTCCTTGAAAAAAATATTAGTTCTAATACGAAATAAATCGTTAATGTCTTGTGTTAAATCCAACACAATATAACCATGAGGTTTTGATGTTGACTCATTATATACTCTCAAGAAATCTTTTATATTTTCCGGATGTAGTTGTCTAGCAAGAGGAAAAATCTGTGATTTGTCTCAAGGGTTTTTGAAAAGCACTAAATATTTACAATTTAATGAAATATCTCTTGAAAATTTTCCCTGATGAAAAACGTTTTGCGTTAACAATATAATAGATAAATTACGATGGTGTGAACCTTTAGTAAATAGCTCACATACGTGTTTATTTGCAGAATCTAACATTAAGTCATCTAGAACAATTAAAGTAGGTTTATTTTCATTACCACTAAATTCTTTTGGGATACTCGTATAAAAGTCTATATAAGGAAAAGCTAGTTTTTTTGGAATAGCAGAAATTTCTGGGTTACACCATTGTATTGTTTTCGGATAAATCAATCTATCAATATTTTCTATTAAATTGCTCACAAATGTTGTTTTTCCACATCCAGATGGTCCCGCTATCATCATTGTAAATGGATGAATAAAATTAATCATTTTTGGTATGTGTCTGATAAGAAACTGAATTTAAAATACAATTTAGAGATAATATAAAAGCAGCGAACATATTCTTAGTACAGTCATTTTGAATTATGGAAGTAGAGGAGTTCTTAAATATTTATTTCTCCGTCTTATTAGATGATCATAAGAAACTAATATTACATCTATATAAACACATCAAAAATTTTTCTGAAGTCAATAAATACACGTCAATTTATGGTACTCATTTTGCCCTTTGTCCGTGGGCATATGATAATTCTACTTCTGGACCAGATACATGTGAATGTCATACAATAGAAAAATATAAAATCACTTTGAAAAATTTAATTGAATGGTACAAGAATAATGTCGAGGTTACAAGTTGTGTCAGAAATTCATAGAGGAGCTAGAAGATAATTTACTCGAAGAAAATTTTTTCAAAAGGGTTTAAATGATACTTGGCAAATTGATTTGGTTGAAATGATTCCATATGCCAAATTCAATAAGGGATATAAATATTTATTAACAGTCATAGATACATTTTCAAAATTTGCGTATGCCGAACCAGTTAAAAATAAGAGCGCTGATAATGTTTTAATCGCAATGAAAAATATTTTTAAGCGTGCTGGTCAAAAACCAAAAAATTTACAATCTGATCAAGGTACGGAATTTTTTAACAAAAAATTTCAAAATCTAATGAGGTAAAATAAAATTAACCATTATCATACATATTCAGAGCTAAAAGCTTCAATTGTAGAACGTTTCAATCGCACCCTAAAAAATACGATGTGGAAAAAATTTAGTTTACAAGGCACATATAAATGGTTATCTATTCTACCACCACTAATAGAAAAATATAATTCAACATATCATCACACAATTAAACTTCCACCTAAAAAGGTTACAAAGCAAAATGAGAAATTGTTATTAAAAACAGTCTACAATAAAATAAAAGTATTTCGTAAAGGAAAATATAAAGTTGGAGATTTTGTTCGTATTAGTAAATTTAAAGGTATATTTACAAAAGGTTATCAACCCAATTGGTCAACAGAAATTTATACAATAGCGAAAATTAAAAGACCTGACCCAATAACATACAATTTACTTGATTACACACAAAAACCAATAAAAGGCAGTTTTTATGAACCTGAACTTACATCTGTTAAATTTCCTAATGTTTATCTTGTAGAAAAAATAATAATAAAAAAAGGAAATCAAGTTTTGGTTAGGTGGCTTGGCTTTGATAAAAAACATGATTCGTGGATAAATAAACAAGATATTATTTAATTAAAAACAAAAAAACAAAAAACAAAAGACAAAATGCAATGCTGTTATTTATTAATAAAAACAACTTTATAAAACTAGTTTTTTATTTTCAACTTGAACTCGATCACGTTTTTTCATAGCTTATATTATTAACAATATAATTTCAATTATTTGAATCAAGCTTTTATTGAAGTAAAAACATTACAAAACATTTCATTTGAAGAATTATTATGTGTTCAAATCAAGTTTTTAAAATTTTTTTTTTAATTTTCAAGTAAATCAAATTTAAACTTTAATAATAATTTTGTTAAAATTTTAAAACATAAAAAACTTTTAATTTTTCAAATCTAAACTTTAATAATATTAACTTTGAAAACTTTTCAATAGCCCTATATAGCTTATGCTTATTATTAATTTAAAAAACTTTTCTTTAATAATTTCAAGTAAATTTTAAACCAAGCTTAAACTTTCCTAATAATAGTTTTGTATTTAAACCCAACTTTAAAAACTTTTCATATTATCTTTTTAATACTCAGCACTACAGTTTAACTTCTTAAGCTTATTATTGTTTTAAATATAAAAAGTTTTATATTTAAATTTTTCTGGTAAGTTAATATTAAATCAAGCTTAAACTATATGATAATAATAACTTTGAATATAAACCAAACTTTAAAAACTTTTTATAACTAATTTTGGAATTTCAGCACAATAGCTTAAGCTTATTATGGTTATATTTTTTAAAACTTTTTTTCAAATTTTCACGTAAATATTAAAACAAACTTAAACTTTAATAATATTAAGAATAAACCAAACTTAAAAAACTTTTCATATCTAATTAGGAATATTCAGCTCAATAGCTTAAACTTATTTTTTTTTTTTTTAATTTATAAAACTTTTTTTTCGATTTTTATGCAAATATTAAATCAAGCTTAACTTTGTATTTAAACCAACCCAAACTTTAAAAATTTTTCATATTTAATTAAGAACAGTAAGCACAATATCTTAAGCTTATTACTGTTTTAATTTGAAATTTAAACATAACTGATATTCTAACCGCTAAGCTTAATTTAAAATACTCAAAAGCATAAAACTTTTTACTTATCACAATTTTATTGCATACAGTTAGGAGAACTGTTGAATAAAAGCTCCCCCTGGCGCTGAAACGGCATAATAAAAGCTTTAAAAAAGCTCCTCCTGGCGCTGAAACGGCATATACATACTACTAGTAGGAATCGGAGCTGAAGCTAGGATAGCTCCACAACCAAGTGTTATAAATAATTTATTACACTCCATCATCAAACAATGTAATGTAACACTAAACGGAAAAAATATTACGCCATCTGACTCATTGTATCATTACAAGGCATATCTAACAACTTTACTAAATTAGGGTAGCGATTCCAGTCAAACACATTTAGAAGCATCTAGATGGGAGTTAGATAAATCTAACATCCACGATTTTAACATTAGTGGATCTAAATCAAGACAAAAATTATACAAAAAATCTGCAGTGGTAGAATTAATGGGGAAACTACATATAGATTTTTTCAATACTTCAACACTGCTTTTAAATAATGTCGGTATTCGAATTGCTCTGACATTAGAAAAACAAGATTTTTTCCTATTTTACAATGATATAAATGAAAGTTATTTAAAAATTCATGAAGCTACTTCATACATGAAACATGTTACTATCAATCCTAACATATTGCTGGCACATAATACCGTATTAGAAAAAGCAAACGCAAAGTATCATTATAGAAGAAACGAAATTAAAACTTTTATAATTCCATCCAATACTTCAAATATATCATTCGACAATGTTTTTATAGGGCAAATTCCTAATGCTCTTGTAAATTGTTTGGTAAATAATGAAAATTTTAATGGGAAAAGATCAAAAAATCCATACTATTTTGATCATCAAAATCTTTCACAGTTTCAATTATATGTAAATGAAGTGCCAGTACCTAATTCTCCTATAGAAACAAATTTTTCAGCTAATATCTTTTATAATTCACGAGCATACTTAACATTATTTAGTGGAACTGGTATACATCATTCCAATAGAGGACATCAGATTACAAAAGAAATGTTTACAAATCAGCAGATGGATCAGCAACCGATTCTTGTCAAAACCTTTTAAATCAGGGGACTGTAAAAATTGAAGCAAAACTTAGTTCACCATTAAACTCAACATTAACATGTATTGTGTTTGCAGAATTTGAAGCTAATATAGAAATTAGTAAAAATCGTATTGTATACTTAAACATACAAAAGTATGATTAGTATTTCGTTTCCCATCATTATACAATGGCTTGTGTTTTAGTAGACTTGTCATTCTGTACAGACGACAACACAATACAATATTTGTAAAAAAGTTTGCGGTAGCTGGAATAAAAGAAAAATGTAAAACTATTGTAAAGGAATTAAAATATAAATTTCCTGTCAGAGATTTAAAAGGAACAAACATCGAAAATTTTGGACATATCGATAATGAAAAAACAACTGATAACTTAATGAATTTGCTTGAAAAATTCGATATAGTTTTAACAAATGGAAAACTTAAAACAGAATTCTTGACAACATTAATAAGAGGAAATACTCGTCTAATTGATATTTCTCGTTTATAAGATAATGAATACACTTCAGATAACAAAAGTGTTGAAAAGTAATAGTAGAGCACGTAAACTATTTAAAGGTGTTTTTGCTCTCGGTTTTTGCCGTTTGTAATTATCCTTTCAAAAAATAAAAGCTAAAATAATATAAAAAATCAAAATTTAAAATTATTTAAGATTAGTTATCTTATTAAAAAATTTAATAAAAAAAGAAAAAAATAAAAACAATTCTCAAAAAAATAAAAATAAAAAAGCAATATAACTACCGATTGCACCCTCTCAAGGATAGCCATCATGCCGTCGAAAAAAAAAAAAAAACTTATTAAAAGAGCCAATAAATGTCAGATTTAAAGAAATCCTAGATAAAAGTGATAATAAAGACCAACAAAAATCTGCAAGTGGTGCAAGCCGTATCGAAAATTTAATTGAACAATTAATAAAAGAAAATAATGAACTACGGAGAGCTTTAAAAAAGTTTCTTCCTTCATCATCATCTAGTTTACCAAGAGACAACTCAGACCACTATAGTTCATTGATGGATTTAACCAATGAATACAGCGAAACCGAAGAAGATACTAGCGGCAAATCAGAGCCAAAAAATGTTGAAATTCACTAGCAGGATACATTTGACGTGCTTAACCTCAAAAAAACATCAACAAAAAAAGATAAAATGGAAAAAATATCCTCAACTATTAATGTTTCGCACGAAAGAGGTCAAAAAATGCCCCCAATAAATATGTACGACACTAGAGTTGTTAAGTTAAAATGTCTCATAAAAAACAAATTAGAAATAAAAAATTTTGTTATAAAAGAGCACAATGAAAAACACTCATCGTTGTATACATACAGTATTGAAGATTTTAAAAAAACTCGTGCTTTACTTGGAGAGGGTAAAATAGACCACTTCACATTCACACCCAAAACTGAAAAAAAGAAAACCTTAATCCTAAAAGGTCTGAATAGTTTATGCTCACCTGAGGAAGTTCTCCACCACTTAAAAGAACGTGAAACAGCAAATGTAAAATTTGAAAAGGTTACACGATTAACCACCAAATATTCAATTAACAATGGAATAACTCTACCACACTATATCGTTCAAGCTTCAGCTGATAGCTTGACCAACGAAATAATGAAGATTAAAGTACTAGATTTTCAAATTGTACGATGGGAAAAATTAATAAAATCCAATAATTTACAATGTACCAAATGTCAACGATTCACACATTCAGCGGCTAATTGTTCTATGCAGTTGAGATGTGTCAAGTGTGGCGAAAATCATAGCCCAGATCAGTGTTCAATTTCTCCAGAAGACCCAAGAGATAAGTTATACTGTACCTTGTGCGGGAACCATGGCCATCCGGCATCATACAGCAAATGCCCGGTTTACATTAAAAAAATGGAGCTTCGCCAAAAACTTAGAGATAGTTCAAAACAAAATATTGTAAGTAAACACATAAATTCCAATTTTATTAATAAAAATGTATCATATTCTAATGTTGTAAAAAATAACACAAATCGTAATAATTCTAATCTCAAAAATAACAATAATAATTCTAATAATATTAATTCTAATTTAAACACCAATAATAACAATGACAATATTTTATTTGAAATAAAAAACATTTTATTAAATATGCAAAATGAGACAATTACACTTAAAAAACAAATTAATCAAAATTCGAACAATATAAAACTTTGCATGGAATCTTTAAAAATTAAACACAAATTTATAAATGAACATTAACAATAATAATTTAAAAATAATATCAATAAACGTCAATTCACTAATCTCCAACAATAAAAAGCTTTCTCTTATGCACTTTGTAGAGTTCAATAAACCTGACATAATTTGCATGTGCGAGACAAAATTAAAACCACCTAACCACATGTCATTGGATAATTATGACATAATTAGAAATGATCGAAATATCGATATTGATGGCGGGGGTGTTGCCATATGTATTAAAAAATGTTTTCAATTTGATATTGTAAATAATAGCATTTTCGACAATTTTTTATGTATTGAACCATGCATTATATCATTACAATTAAAACAAAGAAAAAAATTATTTATAATTTCTATTTATGCAGCAAATAGAAATTCACATAATTTTATAACAGAACTAGAAAAAATATTCGAAATTTTAAATCTTTCGAATCTCAATAATTTTTATATATTAACTGGCAACTTTAATGCCAAACATACTTCTTGGTTAAACTGTGTTACCAATACTCGAGGCAATCAATTATACAAATGGCTACAAGACAACAAAATCTTATACAAGAAATTCACATAATTTTATAACAGAACTAGAAAAAATATTCGAAATTTTAAATCTTTCGAATCTCAATAATTTTTATATATTAAGTGGCGACTTTAATGCCAAACATACTTCTTGGTTAAACTGTGTTAACAATACTCGAGGCAATCAATTATACAAATGGCTACAAGACAACAAAATCTTATACAAGAGTAACTTACTTTTAACTGATGCACCAACACTTCCGCGTGCAAATTCTTACATTGATTTAGTGATAACAGATATTAGAATAAAAGTTTGTTTTGAAACAAATCAAAACAAACTCACCACCCTCCCACACGATAGTGACCATATTGCTATTTACATTCCAACGTCACTCAATAATGAAGAGCTTTTATTGCAAGACTTACCAAGTCATAGTAATAAATTCATATTTTCAAAAGTAAACTGGAGCAAATTCCAAAGTAAATTAAATTCAAACTATTTTTCTAAATACAACTCCAACAATTGCAATAAAATTTTCGATAACTGCAATTTGTCTAACCAAAATGTAGATTATCACCTTTTAGAATTGAACGAAATAATTTTTAAAACTATGGATGAAGTTATACCAAAAATTAAAAATCAAAATAATTTAAAAAAAATTCTACTCAGTAAAGTTAAAAATTCTTTTAAATAAAAAACACAGCCTCATGAGCGATATACATCAGATCAAAAAGCAAAGATTAAATTTTTCTAATCAACAAATCCAATTGCTCAAAAGCCTCTTAAATAATATCAATACACTAATTAAACAACAAATTAAAATACAAATTAATAAATACTGGCAATTTCGTCTCCAAAAAATAACTCCAACAAATAATTCAAACATGTTCCCCGAAATCAATAAAATATTCCGTAAAAATAAATACAATCAAATTTCAAACCTACATATAGACCAAAATTGTATTACTTTACTTTCTCAAAATAACATAGACTTTAGCAAATTAAATAAAACCACCACAAATAAATTTATAATAAAAGATCAATCACAAATTTACAATGTACTTGGCTCATACATTGAAAACATTCACAAAATCAATATACCAACAAATAGCAGAATACATAACAAAATCATAAACAAAATAGCACAATTCAATAATTATTCTCAAACAATAAATTTTAACACAAATCTGAGTAATTTCTCCAACACAAACAAATCTTCCAACACAAGCAAAGAGGTGAAAATAGCGAATTCACGAACCAGTCAGAGCTTTCTTCAAAGTTTAAAGCTTTAAAAAATAATGTTTCTTCTGGTATCGATAATATCCCAAACATAGTTTTAAAAAATTTAAGTGGTCTAATAATTTCGAAATATGTTATCCTATTCAATAATGCAATAAATAATTCGTATTTTCCGCATATTTGGAAAACATCGAAAACTATATTGCTAAAGAAACCTGGCAAAGATCCAAACAACCCTAGCAATTATCGACCGATAAGTTTATTGCCAAAGATTAGTAAAGTATTTGAAACCACAATAAATGATAAAATTTCACATTTTGCAAAGTCAATCAATCTTATTCCAGAAAACCAGTTTGGGTTTACGCACAAACATGGTACCGTTAATACTATAACCAAATTAACATCAGATATTTGCTGGTTTATAAATAAGAATTACGGCGTTAGGGCCTGCTTGATTGACTTTGAGAAGGCTTTTAACTCAGTTTGGTTGGATGGATTAATCTACAAATTAATAAAATATAATTTTCCGCCAAGCTTAATTATACTCATTAAAAATATGTTGTATAACAACAAATTTTTAGTATAAAGCAAAAATAACAAGTCTGACAAATCATTCGTAATTGAAAATGGCCTTCAGCAAGGTATTGTTAATGCACCTATCCTTTTTACCATCTACATAGCAGATCTCTTATTCATGCTAGATCGAGTAAAAGGAAATAACTACGCTCTAGCATTCGCGGATGATATTATAATATACTCTGCGAATGACACGGTAAATAGTATTCAACACGATGTACAAAAAATGTTTAACATTGTTCAGGATTATTGCAAGATATAGATATTAAAAATGAACTTCAGTAAATGTGAAACCGTATTATTCCGTAATACGGTTGACAAAACTAGTTCAGACATTAGAAAACTAGTTCAGACATCAAAAAATTGGAAACAATTTAAAGTTAAATCGCCTATGTCAACTCTCGCAAACAAAAAATTCGTTAAATATCTTGGAGTTCAGTTACATCGAAACTTGAACTTCATTGATCATGTAAGATACGCAATAGATAAAGGCAATAAATCCTTTATGGCAGCTAAAAAAGTCTTTTACAACAAAAATATTAGCAATAGAGTTAAAATAATATGCTACCAGACATTAATAAGGCCAAATCTTGTCTATGGTGTACCTGTGTGGTACAACATTACTGCAAGCTTAATGGAAAAAATATGTAAATTCGAAAGAAAGTGCATAAGGGTTTGTATTAATAAACATAGAAAGCCTGAGTCCGAATACAAGCATTTTTATTCCAATAAATACTTGTACAAGGAAGGAAAAATCATGAGAATAGATAATATTATGATAAAATTAATCAGAAGTCATTATGATAGAGCACTAAATACTCCAGAGAATGGTTTAATATCACATATATTTTACCACAATGAGGAGTACATTAAGAAGACCTTGCTCACGGGCTTTATAGCTCCTGAGCATTTCATCTTCTTAGACAAATATGGATATATTCAAAACCAAGATCATGTCCCTATACTATTTCATTATAGTAGACGGGCTACATGCAAAAAAATCGAATATATCCCAGGCAACATTAATGGAGATAATATAAGATTTGATATGTGCATAACAGAAAAAGATAAAATAATAAGAAAAGATTATTGGTGGTTAAATACATATTAATATATCATCTAAAAACACTTGTGTTATTTTAGCTTATAAGATTAGTTTTAGATAAATTTAAGTTAGGTTTAGCTAGGTTAAGTTAGTTAAGTTTTATAAAACGAAAAATATTAAACATTGCTTTTTTAAAATTTTTCAATGATAAATAAATATCAATAATACAACATACTGTAAATTAAACAATTAGAATAAATTTTAACTTATTAGATATTAAATTTAACATAAAAAAATTAAAATATTTTTAAATGTTAAAAAATTAAAATAATTAAACCTTTTTTGTTAACTTTGTTTTGTAGGTTAAAATATTTATAAGACTGTAAAATTATAACAAAAAATAAAAGTAATTAAAAAAAAACATTTCAAAACCAGCGATTTTAGTAATAAATACCGATACTTCTGCTTAAAAGGGACAGCACTGGTTAGCAATTTTTGTTCCAACACTAGGTTGTACAGAATATTTTGAGTCATTTGGAAGACCACCATTTAATAAAGAAATAATACATTTTTTGAAAAACCAATAAAAATGTTTTATTTTTAATAACAGAACACTACAAAGTAATTTTATTTCTGTTTGTGGAAAGTACTGTTGTGTTTACTTGTGGATGAGAAGCTCTTGCAAGAGTATGAAACATTTTCTTAACCTGTTTAACACATCACCATCATCATCAGTATCCCTACTAAAAAATGATGAAAAAGTGCAAAATATGTTTAAGAACATTTTAAAAAAAGAAAAACTATAAATAAAAAAATTAAAATCATTAGTTTTAGAATGGAACAACAGTCGGAAACACAAATTTTAGAAAATCACAAAAGTAATATGCAAACCTGTTATTATCCTATATTTATTATTTGGATAAAAAGCAAACATCTAAAATACAAATTGGATTCGACTTGCAAAATCGATCAGCAACAATAATTATACAACGTCATCGAAAAGTTATTTTAAGTATGAACTGTTTAGAATAGTATGCATTTTATCAGGAATTCATTAACATTCAAACCAAATTATCTGCTAAAGGTGTTTCGATAACATTTAATACCAATAAACAAACTAAAAAAATCATCCTACAAATGGAGGAGTACGCTCGTTTTTGTATCATGTTAGATTTTATTCAAGCAGTGATGTCATATAACAATGGTGCTGGATTAAATGTACGCGAATATGTTTGTAAATATATTAAAAAATGTATTGGAAAAAATAAACTAAAGCTTGAGCAAGAAGATTTTCACATTCCTATGAATTTACATATTGCTCAGTGTAATTACTCTAGATTATTTTATGAAATTCCGATATTTTTACAAGAAAAAATATACTGGTCAACAATAAATAAAAGAAACTTTTTTTCTTAAAATATATCACTGTTTTTAATTAAATACAAATATAAATTTAAGCAATTTTTTACACCACATCTTAAATGTTTATCTGTATGACGATGATGATGAGGACACTTAGAATTGAAATTTTTCAGCTTTTGAAGTGAAGGAATAGTTTCGTTCAAATTGACAACTTCTATGAAACTCGAAATAAATTTATTTAAAAAAATTTTTTTTATATCACCTTTTACATAAACTGTTTTGAATGGTTTCAAAAAATTTAACAAATTACTTTTAACCTTACTATATTCTATGTCGCCATCATTCCAATTAAATCCATTAATCGATTTTTTATTGTAATCGTTTTGAAATCGTTCATTCTCATTCAATTCTTCTAAAGAATTCGGAGGTTTAAATATAAAAAGTGTAGGTATTATTGAATCTTCAGCAACAAAAGCAAATTCCTTAACAAAATATTGTTTATTGTTACCTACAACAAACTGAACCTACTTTATGAGCCTGTAATAAACTTGTGTCTTTATATTTAAATAAAAAAATTATTTTTTTTATATTCCCCGGAAACCCGGGAGACCGTTGCCGGACATTAGTTTTTCTTTATGAAAATAATTATTTCCATCATGCTACCTAAAATAAAATTTATAAAAATAAATAAAACTTTTAAAATAAATACCATACAATCACTCTACCTATAATAAATCAATTCATTAATGTCTCGTATAACTTAACTTAAAAAGCGAGCATCTTATTTCTGTTTTATTACAAAAATATATTTTTTTTTTTTAAATGTTTTTGTTTCTTTTTAATGTTGTATAGTTTACTTAGTTGTTTTTTATTTTTTTTGTTAAGGTAGTAAAAACCTGAAAGTTTTGTTTTAAATAATAAATAAAAGAAAAAATACAAATATTTACAATTTTTTTTTTTTATTAAATAAAAATAGTTTTAGGTACAGTAAATAATTATATTTTCTATTTTAATATTTTTTCCTGAGAATTAATATTAATTGCTGGAATTAATTCAATAGCCATGTTCCACCTGTCTTTGTCTCTCCCTAAATATTTAAAATATAGTTCGCTTTCATTTAACTCGTTCAATTCTTTTTGGCTTAGAATTAATTTTGAAAATCGATAAGGCGATGTAAAATCGATGATAAATAAATCGATAAGGCGATGTATGATCGATATAAATCGATGTAAAATATAATTTTTTCATCATCATCATAAGCATTATTCACTTCACATACAACTACTTTCTGACCGCGTTTAGTATCAAGGAATCTCCAAGAAATTAGATCATATATAGTGTGTGTAACTAGACAATCAATGGTCTTGAATTCTTCTTGTTTAAATTGTTTCAATCTTATTTAAATTGTTAATAAAATCTTAAAATCAAAAAAAATATGAAGAAAAAATAAAACAAATAAAAATTAAAAAATCTCACCATCTTAAAATTTTGTTTTAACTTTTATAGTTATACTATATGTTTAATGCAAGTTTTTACTTTACATACTTTATTTAGGTACTAAAATATACTTACCCCTATTAGTTTTTCTTTTTCTTTTTTTTTTTTTATTGATCGTATTTATCTTATATCCGTTATCAAAAAAAAAAAAAAAAGAAGAGTGCAAGATTTCTTTGTTGTAGAATTGAAAGTTGATTTCATAACTCGAAGTACGCAATTGCTATTTGTTATGATTTACTTTGTTTAACATTTACAATGTTAAAATTTACTTTGTTTTTAGCACATTTCCAAAAAAAATTTTGAAAAAATGTGCTTATTAGTTTCACTCTGTCCGTCCGTCCGTCCGTCCATCCGTCTGTTTACAAAACTTCTACACCGTTAAAGATAGAGAAAAACGAGGAAGAATACAGTTGACTTTGTCAACTCTTAGATACCCGTACGAACCGTTAGTTTGTTCACAGCCTGTCACTCTGCTTACAATATTATTTTTTTAATATTTTAGTATTTTAAAATAATTTGGGTGAATTTTATAATTTCTAGTACTATGGGTTGTACATATATTCAAACTATATGTTTATATGTACATTCTTCTAAAGCAGATTCTAATCTTCCACATAACGATTATCAATCCAAAACTTTTTCAAATATTCTATAGTAACATTTAATACTAAGCGGTAAATGTATATTAAATTTACTTAGTACAAAATAGTAAATATAATTTTAAATATTATATTATATTATATTTAAATATTAAATTGACAGAATAATTTCTTATAAGTACAATAAAATACATATATGTATGTAAATACGGCGCTATATAATATACATATATACTCTTATCATTCATTCACTAGTGACATATACGATATGTAAATAAACATGATATTATATAAGTATGTATATATATCAATATCATATAAATAATAATAAAAATTCTTCAAGCAACCGTTATGTTGTTTATTTATTTACATTTTTTTATACTACGCATTATATCCTCAACAATTTCAAATTATCGAGTAAAACAAAATGGAAAAAATTCGTTTTAAAGAAATTTGTTCGAAAATTTGAAAAAATCAACTAACACTTTCGTCAATTATAAAGTAACCCTATATTATTAAAAAAAGTTGTTAACAGAAATAAGAGTATAATGTTGAAGCTTTAATTTTTGTGTATTAATTCAAAAAAATTTTAACAGGTGTTCAAGTTACAGGTGTTTAAAAATAGAAAATTTTCAGTTTTTGACGCCTTACAGCTCCTAAACGGGGGGTGATACAAAAAAAATTTCTGAAATGACTCATACTTATTTTCAAAGATCTAACTTTTGTCAAAATTTCAAGTTTCCAACTTAAATCGTTTAGAAGATAGAAGGGTTGAAGGATTTTGCAAAATTTGAGTTTCACATAACGGTAAATTAAGACACCGTATGCCACAATTATATATTTATTGTATATACTCTTTTAAAGCTAATAAAAGTAGTAATCGTTTGGCGTTTTGAAAATGAAGATATACCTTATACAACTTGTGCTATAACAATTTAAATATAGAACTTTTTTGAACCTTTGTGGAGCTGTAGCTCCGTAACGGGTGGGGCTACAAAAAAAAGTTATTAAAAATAAAATTAATATTTTTGTGAGATCTATCAGTAGTTAAAATTTCATAGCTCTATTTCAAAAAAAATGTCGGGATCTAAAAGTTAGGTGTTCGAGAGCTATCCTAAGGCTTGGTCCAAACTCAACCAAAAAAAATAGGGAACCTACAAATTACTCCCAGAATATTTTGTGTAAATTTCAAGATTCTAGCTTTCTTAGTTTTTGAGTTAGCGTGCTGACGGACGGGCGGACGGACGGACGGGCATGGCTCAAAAGTCTTAGAATTTTTTTCTGATCCGATCCATACCTTTGAAGGTATATCTAGCTCGCTTATTTCGAGGTGTTACAAACGGAGGAGTAATTTTATTATACCCGATCCTATCGTACGGGTATAAAAATCTGAAAACGTCATTCGACAAGTATTTCTTTTATCTTTGTAAATTAATATCAAAATTATACAACTTTTTTAAATTTAGTATTTAAATTTACCGTTATGTGAAAACCAAATTTTGCATGATTTTTCTACTTTCATAACTCCGGCACGCTTTTAGATAGAGCCTTGCAATTGTGAGTCAAGAAAGAACTTTTAGAATTAGTATAAGTTTCCTCAGAAAATTTTTTGGTAACACCCCCTCTTTAAGAGTTATTACGCCTCAAAAATTGAATATTTGCTATTTTTAGACACCTGTAACTTAGGCACCTGTACAAATTTTTTTTCGGCAAGACATGAAAATTAAAGGTTCAATAATATATTTCTACGTGTGAAAACGGCTTTTCTTAGTTATATAGGGTTCCAGACTTAGGGCCTCTCAAAATTTCAAAAATGTCCTATTTTCACATTTTTGCTTATTACATGAAATTTTCAAATTTTTGTGTAAGTCACACTTCTAAACAGTTTGTATTGAGTTTTGGAAATGTGCGCTTTTAAAAACTGTTGGTTTACATTCTACCTTGTTTATATTATCCATTATCAAAAACGAATGGTGCATTAATCGAACAATAACATTGATTACGGATTTATTAATATTGTAATGGTGGTGGTATATAGTAAAATTTCAGGATGCAGTTTTCTAATTCTGATATTCTCAATTATATAGGCTTGAAAAAATATTATCAAAAGAAAAAAATAATAGTATAAATATATCTATTGAATACACTATTGAATTCAGTTTAAATAGAACCGTTTTAACAAGAACCAAAAAACAAAAATTAAAAAAAACGAGGAAGAGTGCAGTAGAGTAGACTGTGTCAACTCTGGGATACCCGTATGAACGTAATATATCCTGTTTCTATGAAACTTGATCATCTTTTAAAAACATTCAGAGTTTTAGTACCGAACTACAGGGATATATTTATGTAAATTGTGGAGTTGTATGATAGCTACCCGAATCTATTGTGCCTAGCTTCATTAAGTTCCAAGAAATGCAAAAAGCCTGAACCGGCTGCTTTAGACCATTCAAATTTTACAAAAGTTTTTGGCATGCAACTCGACACTTTTTCACTAAATTTCAGATAGCTAGCTTCAATAGACACTGAGTTATTTTCATTTAAAAAGAGAAGTTGTATGGCAACTATCCGAACCTGTCATATCATCACAACAAAATTTTACAGAAGTTGTTGCCATAAAACTCGATCATCATTTGCAAAATTTCAGATACCTAGATTGAATAGACACTGGGTTATTTCCATTTAAAGAAAGAAGTTGTATGGCAGCTACTCGAACCCGGCGGCCGAAATGCTGGAGTTAAATAGCAAAACTAACAATTTTGTAAAAGTGACGTAAAAAAAAATTGCAGCCTCCTAACTCCTTTATTTTTTGAGTTATCGTGCGGACGGACACTGAGTTCTTTCATTTAAAAAGAGATTTTGTATGGCAGCTACCCGAACCCGTCACACCACCACAACCAAATTTTGCAGAAGTTGTTGCCATAAAACTTGATCATCACTCGCAAAATTTCAGATACCTAGATTGAACAGACACTGGGTTATTTCTATTTAAAGAAAGAAGTTGTATGGCAGCTACTCGAACCCGGCGGCCGAAAATGCTGGAGTTAAATAGCAAAACTAACAATTTTGCAAGAGTGACGTAAAAAAAATTTCAGCCTCCTAGCTACTCTATTTTTTGAGTTATCGTGCGGACGGACACTGAGTTCTTTCATTTAAAAAGAGATTTTGTATGGCAGCTACCCGAACCCGTCGCACCACCACAACCAAATTTTGTAGAAGTTGTTGCCATAAAACTTTATCATCATTCGCAAAATTTCAGATACCTAGATTGAACAGACATTGGGTTATTTCTATTTAAAGAAAGAAGTTGTATGGCAGCTACCCGAACCCGGGGACAGAAAATGCTGGAGTTAAATAGCAAAACTAACAATTTTACAAAAGTGACGTAAAAAAATTTTCAGCCTCCTAGCTCCTCTATTTTTTGAGTTATCGTGCGGACGGACACTGAGTTCTTTTCATTTAAAAAGAGATTTTGTATGGCAGCTACCCGAACCCGTCACACCAGGACAACCAAATTTTGTAGAAGTTGTTGCCATAAAACTTGATCATCATTTGCAAAATTTCAGACGCCTAGCTTTATTAGGTTCCAAGAGGTGCAAGAAGTCTGAACCGGCTGCTCTAGACCAAACAAATTTTACAAAAGTTGTTGGCATATAACTCGACACTTCTTTACTAAATTTCAGATTCCTAGCTTCAATAAACACTGAGTTATTCTCATTTAACCGGATTAGTTGTATGGCAGCTACCCGAACCCGCCGCACCACCACAACCAAATTTTACAAAAGTTGTTGCCATAAAACTTGATCATCATTTGCAAAATTTCAGATGCCTAGCTTCTTTAGGTTCCAAGAGGTGCAAGAAGTCTGAACCGGCTGCTCTAGACCAACCATATTTTACAAAAGTTGTTGGCATGTAACTCGACACCTCTTTACTAAATTTCAGATTCCTAGCTTCAATAAACACTGAGTTATTCTCATTTAAACGGAGAAGTTGTATGGCAGCTACCCGAACGCGCTGCACCAGCACAACCAAATTTTACAGAAGTTGTTGCCATAAAACTTGATCATCATTTGCAAAATTTCAGAAACCTAGCTTGAATAGATACTGAGTTATTTCTATATAAAGATAGAAGTTGTATGGCAGCTACTCGAACCCGCCGACCGAAAATGTTGGATTTAAATAGCAAAACTAACAATTTTGCAAAAGTGACGTAAAAAAAATTTCAGCCCCCTAGCTCCTTTATTTTTTGAGTTATCGTGCGGACGGACGGACGGACGGACGTACATGGCTTAATCGACTCAGAATTCGATTCTGAGCCGATCCATACCTTTGACACTATATCTAGCTCGACTCCTTTAAGGTGTCACAAACGTAATGGCAAATTTATTATACCCTTGAACATAGTTCATACGGGTATAAATATTAAAAGATGTTTAAAGAAATTAACTTTTAATACTTTACTGTTTCATATTTTATGTAAAAAACGAGGAAGAGTGCAGTAGAGTAGACTGTGTCAACTCTGGGATACCCGTATGAACGTAATATATCCTGTTTCTATAAAACTTGATCATCTTTTAAAAACATTCAGAGTTTTAGTACCGAACTACAGAGATATATTTATGTAAATTGTGGAGTTGTATGATAGCTACCCGAATCTATTGCGCCTAGTTTCATTAAGTTCCAAGAAATGCAAAAAGCCTGAACCGGCTGCTTTAGACCATTCAAATTTTACAAAAGTTTTTGGCATGCAACTCGACACTTTTTCACTAAATTTCAGATAGCTAGCTTCAATAGACCCTGAGTTATTTTCATTTAAAAAGAGAAGTTGTATGGCAACTATCCGAACCTGTCATATCATCACAACAAAATTTTACAGAAGTTGTTGCCATAAAACTCGATCATCATTTGCAAAATTTCAGATACCTATATTGAATAGACACTGGGTTATTTCCATTTAAAGAAAGAAGTTGTATGGCAGCTACTCGAACCCGGCGGCCGAAAATGCTGGAGTTAAATAGCAAAACTAACAATTTTGTAAAAGTGACGTAAAAAAAATTGCAGCCTCCTAACTCCTTTATTTTTTGAGTTATCGTGCGGACGAACACTGAGTTCTTTCATTTAAAAAGAGATTTTGTATGGCAGCTACCCGAACCCGTCACACCACCACAACCAAATTTTGCAGAAGTTGTTGCCATAAAACTTGATCATCATTCGCAAAATTTCAGATACCTAGATTGAACAGACACTGGGTTATTTCTATTTAAAGAAAGAAGTTGTATGGCAGCTACTCGAACCCGGCGGCCGAAAATGCTGGAGTTAAATAGCAAAACTAACAATTTTGCAAGAGTGACGTAAAAAAAATTTCAGCCTCCTAGCTCCTTTATTTTTTGAGTTATCGTGCGGACGGACACTGAGTTCTTTTCATTTAAAAAGAGATTTTGTATAGCAGCTACCCGAACCCATCGCACCACCACAACCAAATTTTGTAGAAGTTGTTGCCATAAAACTTGATCATCATTCGCAAAATTTCAGATACCTAGATTGAACAGACACTGGGTTATTTCTATTTAAAGAAAGAAGTTGTATGGCAGCTACCCGAACCCGGGGACAGAAAATGCTGGAGTTAAATAGCAAAACTAACAATTTTACAAAAGTGACGTAAAAAAATTTTCAGCCTCCTAGCTCCTCTATTTTTTGAGTTATCGTGCGGACGGACACTGAGTTCTTTTCATTTAAAAAGAGATTTTGTATGGCAGCTACCCGAACGCGTCGCACCAGCACAACCAAATTTTGTAGAAGTTGTTGCCATAAAACTTGATCATCATTTGCAAAATTTCAGATACATAGATTGAACAGACACTGGGTTATTTCTATTTAAAGAAAGAAGTTGTATGGCAGCTACTCGAACCGGACGGCCGAAAATGCTGGAGTTAAATAGCAAAACTAACAATTTTGCAAGAGTGACGTAAAAAAAAAATTTCAGCCTCCTAGCTCCTTTATTTTTTGAGTTATCGTGCGGACGGACACAGAGTTCTTTTCATTTAAAAAGAGATTTTGTATGGCAGCTACCCGAACCCGTCGCACCAGCACAACCAAATTTTGTGGAAGTTGTTGCCATAAAACTTGATCATCATTTGCAAAATTTCAGACGCCTAGCTTTATTAGGTTCCAAGAGGTGCAAGAAGTCTGAACCGGCTGCTCTAGACCAAACAAATTTTACAAAAGTTGTTGGCATATAACTCGACACTTCTTTACTAAATTTCAGATTCCTAGCTTCAATAAACACTGAGTTATTCTCATTTAACCGGATAAGTTGTATGGCAGCTACCCGAACCCGCCGCACCACCACAACCAAATTTTACAAAAGTTGTTGACATAAAACTTGATCATCATTTGCAAAATTTCAGACGCCTAGCTTCATTAGGTTCCAAGAGGTGCAAGAAGTCTGAACCGGCTGCTCTAGACCAACCAAATTTTACAAAAGTTGTTGGCATGTAACTCGACACCTCTTTACTAAATTTCAGATTCCTAGCTTCAATAAACACTGAGTTATTCTCATTTAAACGGAGAAGTTGTATGGCAGCTACCCGAACCCGCTGCACCACCACAACCAAATTTTACAGAAGTTGTTGCCATAAAACTTGATCATCATTTGCAAAATTTCAGAAACCTAGCTTGAATAGATACTGAGTTATTTCTATATAAAAATAGAAGTTGTATGGCAGCTACTCGAACCCGCCGACCGAAAATGTTGGATTTAAATAGCAAAACTAACAATTTTGCAAAAGTGACGTAAAAAAAATTTCAGCCCCCTAGCTCCTTTATTTTTTGAGTTATCGTGCGGACGGACGGACGTACATGGCTTAATCGACTCAGAATTCGATTCTGAGCCGATCCATACCTTTGACACTATATCTAGCTCGACTCCTTTAAGGTGTCACAAACGTAATGGCAAATTTATTATACCCTTGAACATAGTTCATACGGGTATAAAAATGAGTTCACCAAACAAATAATTAAAATTAACATGCGAAATCTGTTCGAAGTAATTTACGAGAGCAGATAATTTAAAAAAACATAAAAATATTATACATAAGGATAAGGAAGAATATCTTTTTTGTACCCCCTGCAAAAAATACGTATCCAAAAAGTTTCAAGCTGCACATTTACGTACTAATATATATAAAATAAATTCAGCTAAACGTGTGTCAGACAATTTAAAAACAATTAATCAATCTTTTGGTAATAGTTTGGAGACATACCTGCGTGAGAATGAAAATTAAGCCATTTTAGATCCTAAAGAGTTTCTTGATGGTATCAGAGATGAGGTTGTTCAATTACTAGAACAATAAGTAAGAAAGCATAATGTCATTAAATTCAATCTTGAGCTTTTTGGAGATTATGTAAAGCTAAGTGATGAAGATATAGAGAACTTATCAACTAAGTCTTTTCAAACTAAAATGAAAATTGCTACACGTTCAGATAGCGTTTCTTGTATGTATGATGATGTAATAGAAAAAATCCAACAACAAGCGGAATATTTTCAAGAAAAAGAGAGCGGTTGGGCAACAATACAAATTTTGCGGGTTGAAATAAATATAAATAAATATGAACCAATCAGTGGATCTTCACATATTGCCCTTCCACCATCAATTGAACAAAAAAGAGCTTGTATTAATGTACGAAATGAAGACCTTTACTGTTTCAAGTGGAGTGTTATATCAGCAATGCAACCATTTCCACCACAATATAACGGATATATAAACCATCTTTATATAAAATTAATGATATACAGCAAAAGTAAAAATTATGTATAGTGGTACTGAAATAGAGGAAGTGGATATATTCAAATATTTAGGAATATATATTGACGCCAAATTAAAATGGAACCAACAGTCAAATGAAATTGCCAAAAAAACTATACGTATCGCAGGTGTTTTCAAATTAGCAGAAAAAAGAGTACCATATGAACAAAAAAGTTCGATATTCTATTGCTTATTTCATTCCACCATATCATATGGCATAATTGTGTGGGGCAATACTTACCTAAAGAATATCGCTAAGCTACAAACAATAGAAAATAAAGCGATTAAAAATCTTTATGGGCTGAATCATCGTTCTTCAACCACAGAAATACATCAGCGCTTTGGAATACTAACATTAGAATTACATAAAAAAATGATGCAAGCTATTCAAATACATAATATGAGAACAAAAAAAATAAAAACTAATGTAGACATAATCCAGAACAATGAAATACATAGCTATAGTACCAGGACAGCGAATAATATACACTCACACAACTCGGAAACTTTCAATATAGCAACTAAGATCTACAGTGAATTACCATTAGAAATTAAAATTACGGAAGATAAGAAAATTAAAACTAAAATGAAACAATACTTTTTAAACTTTTTATTATAGCTTTTAAATGTAAATAACACTTAATAATATGATAAATTTTTCCTAATGTTTTTGTGAATTAAAAATTAATGAATTGCTATATCTCTTTATTTTGACTAGTTTTTGTATTTTTGTGTTCTTAATGTTTCTATTATTATTATTATTATTATTATTATTATTTTGTTTTTTCTTTTTGTAGTTAAATCCTAAAATTTTTTACCGCTTTGATAAAATTTTTGTTTTTAATATACATATTATATTAATGTATTATAAAAAACTGTATATACTCTGTATGAGCTGTAAGCTCTTTTAGAGAGATAAATAAATAAATAAATAAAAAAAAAATAAATATAACATCAACAACTATTAATTTAGAATTTGGACTTGTAAGCTCTATTCATTTTGAGGGTATGACATTTCCAACAGAGTTGAGCGATTTCCATCTATTTGAAGAGCTGAACGAAAACATAAGCATTAATGTTTTTGGGTTGGAGTACACTAATAAACAACATTAAGTTGTAGGACATTTTATATAACCAAAGAAGAAAAATACATCATAGTAATCTCCTTCTACTTGAAAAAGATGAAAACTTTCACTTTGTGTATATAAGTAATCTCTCGAAATTGTTACGGAGTTTTATTACAAATCATGAACATCAAATATATATATGTAATTCTTGTTTACAACATCTTTATGATTCACAACGGCTTGTTATTCACAAAGAGGAGTGTAAAAATATTGTTGCAAGACTTCCTACTGAAGATAACAACATACTAAAATTTAAAAACTATCAACAACAAATGGAAGCGCCCTTTGTGGTTTATGCAGATGCTGAAAGCATTTTATCACCTATTGCAAGATGTGATCGTAATCCAGAAATTTCAACAACTACAAATACACATAAACATGTACCATTATTTATGTACTAATGTTATTAAATGTACTAATATTTTTAAAAATCATCATATGCTACCAAAATCAACGGAAAATCTAATATTGGATGAAGAATTACATCAATTAACAGAGAGGGATTGTCACATTTGCTGTAAGTCTTTAGATTATATTGATAGAGTAAGAAACCATTGTCATTTTACAGGCAAATGTAGAGGCCCTGCACATTTTTCATGTAATATATTGTATAGACGACCCACTTTTTTTCCTATATTTTTTCATAATTTTTCAAAATATGATTGTCATTTGTTGTTTAAGGCATTGAATGAAATTGAAGGTATCATTACTGTATTACCTTTAAATAAAGAACTTTACATTTCACTTTCTAAACAAACTAAAATTGACAGAGATAATCAATGTCTCAGTATGTACCATATAAAGGTTTTCAATGGTTTGATACTCCCGAAAGTATTAATGTAATGGAAATTTCAGGTGATTCGGAAATAGGGTATATTTTAGAAATAGATTTAGAATATCCACAAAACCTTCATGATTTATTTTTATTTATTTATTTTATTTATTTAATCAATTAATACAATCTTTCATTCTACATTGATATTTTATATAATTCTATTGTTCTTTGATGCTTTTTTTACCCCTGTCGAGTCTTCCACTCAGCCGAGCTGGTATCAGGAAGTACCATGTTTCTTTCTCCATGTGGCTTCTGTTTTGACATATTAGTTGATACGTATACTTCGTTAATTTCGTTAAGGATTTGTAATTTTTGTACTTGTTAATTTATTATTTTTGTTTAGTTTTATTTATTTAGTTTTACTATTATAATTTAGTTTATTATAATTTATTTGACCATTAGTTTATAATTATATTTATTAAGTTTAGTTTATTAGTGTTTATATAATTTATATAGTTTATTTTGTTATTCGTAGTTGGCGTTGTTCACACTTATTGAATAATCGTTGTTGCTTATTATTTTTATTTAAGTTAATATTGTGGCATAGTTTATTAAGTGGGTTATTGTTTTTATTTAAAGATGATCTTGTTTTAAGTTATTTCGTTTGGTTTATTTTAGTGTCGGTTTAGTTATATCTTCGAAGTAATTATTTATATTTATATTTGAGCCTCCTATTATAATTTTAATTTATTGGTTTTTTTTATTTTAGTTTGTTTTTGTTTTAAGTTAATGATTTAATATATCTTAGTTAGGTAAATTTTTTCTGATTAATTACATTTTTGTGTTTCCTATTATAATTTCCCTTTATTATTTTTCTTTGTTATTGTTTGCTAGTATTTATTAACATTTATGTTTTGTGTTGTTTCAATTTATTATGTTAAGTTATCATATTGTGTTTTTGAAATAATGTTGCTGGTAGCCTTTATTATCATTTTGTGTTTTAAGTTATATTTCTAGAAGTTACTTAGAATTTTATTATCTTCTTTTTAGACACACCAAATGACGAGATCTCAATTTTAGGAAGAGTCCCTTTGTTGATGCTGAATTATAATTATTATTATTAATGAAGTTTTGATTTCTGCAGATGGGCCGTGATTATTGATGACGTGATTAAGTTACTAAGTTACTTTATTTATACTACTTAATTATAATGTTCAATATTTGATTCCAATTGTTGTTTCTTATAAACCATGTTACGCACATGTGTGTACTTTGGATTTTGTGCGTTACTGTATGTATTTATTGTATTATCTTATGTTACTGTATCTTTATAGTTGAAGTATATGATGGTTAACCTGTAGCTTCTCATGTGTAGTTGTGTATGTTTTCCCATCCTATTATTTATTGTTATTAATTTCCATTTGGCTTATGTTTTATTTCTTTTTAATTGTCTTCCTTCATTCACTGTATTGCGTTTTTTAGGTGGTGTTTTGTGATAACTTCAGTCAATCGTGCACCCAATTTATTCATTTAAGCAGAAAGTTAATAAGGATTCTACTGAATCACCATCAACACTCCGAGTTTTTAACAGCTTTTTATTAACTTGGTTGGGTAAAGGATGGAATTTTATAAGCCATTTTAAACACACTTCCCGTTGAGCTAGAGACTTGAAATTTTCTTCATTAGATCAGATCTCGATGACAATACATGATTTTAAAATAATAAATAATAGCGAAAAACATTAGAGAAATTAGCTTAATTTCAAAATTAAATTTTGATACAAAGATATAACAGAATTTTTAACAGAATTATTACAGAACCAAAATAAAACTTTTTATCTAAATTTACTAAACTCACCAATACCAATACCAATACGTATACGTAATACATAAATATTTTTTTTTTTCTATAAAAGACTATTGTTTTGTATGTAGCCCAGTGCATTGTATGCGTACATATACATAGGTACATACTTCAAAATATGTAATAATTTGTGCTTCGAAAATATTTTTTGTTTGAAAGCGATGAATTTGAAAAATATGAATGTGTAAATAAATTAATGTGCCGCACTTGAGAACACAGTGTAAAAATTTAATATGCATTTATTTAAAATTTAGTAAGCAAGTGTTAAATTGAAGTTTTTTTTCATCAAATCAATTGATTTTTAGTATACATTTTTATTTATAAAAGCAATATGTTTATTTATAATATTTATATAGTTATGTGTTTTTCCTTTCTTAATTATAATTAAAATAGGGCTTTTCTTTCGAAACTCTTAACATATTAAAATCGCATATTATGGCCCTAACATTGATATCTAAATTGGGAGCTGCCTTTAAATTAAGATCTATTAGGGAATGATGATCTGCACCACTAATGCCTTTTTCTGAAGTATAAAAACTAAGAATATATTTCCAATTATGTAAAAAGATTAAGCAACAGAATATATTAAAAATAACAAATCCAGTCTTTTTTAAAAATAGTAAATAACAACAATATTTTTCTTTTCAATAACAATAATTATGAATTAATCATAAAATATATGTTATGTACATACATACATATATATATACATCGTCTAGAAAAAGCAAAATATTTTTTTTTTAAATCAAAAACATTAGCATTTAGAAGTAAGCAATTTAATATATTCTCAATTACATACTTTTAAAACCAAATTTTTTTAATACATATGTAGGTACAAACATGTACAAAATTGGTATGCATATTTTTATGTGTGCTGTACTATTAAAAATCGCTAACACAGTCACACCAAATTCCCAAATTCCCAACTACATATTATTATTTAGTTGATTCATCGATTTATTATTTTTTATTATGTACGCAACAGTTATATCTATATGAATGGACGGTAAACATAAACGAACAAAAACAAATTTTATGTATGCATATGAATGGACGGTTAACATAAACGAACAAAAAAAAACTTCAGAATGTTCTATAGCTAATAATTTCTATTTTTTAAATAGACTGTATGCATAAATTTAATATTCGAAAAAAAAAATAAGTTCTTAGCGTACCTAAATAACAGAAAAAAAAGTAAAATGTAATACTGGAAGAAAAATAAAAACGAATAGAAAAAAAAGAGAACAAAAAATCTTACTTTTATTGTTTTTAAATATTTTTAAAGGCTATTTCTTATGTATATGTGCACATCTGATATTTACCCACATAAAAAATAGAAAAGAAATAATATATTAAAATGTTATGCTATGAAAAGAAAGAAAAAACAAGGCAGTGTATAAATCAAAGTTTTTAAAGAGTCGCATTTTAAGTGGAAATAAAGAATCTTATAAAATTGCAATATTTTTATTTAAATTTTGAGTTTAGCTATGCAACGTTTTCTAATTTTTTAAGAATTTTGCCGCATAATAATATAGATACATATATCTCATAATATAGATACATATGTATATGAATGAATATATGGTTATTTATGTATATATGTAGTTATAGATTTATTATTTTTTAATATGTAAGCAACAATTATATTTATATGAATGGACGGTAAACATAAACGAAAAAAAAAAATATTTTTTGTTTGCATATGAATGGACGGTTAACATAAACGAACAAAAAAAAGATTCAGAATGTTCTATAGCTAATAATTTCTATTTCTTAAATAGACTGTATGCATAAATTTAATATTAAAAAAAAAAATTAGTTCTTAGCGTACCTAAATAACAGAAAAAAAAAAAGTAAAATCTAATACTGGAAGAAAAATAAAAACGAATAGAAAAACAAGGTAGAATGTAAACCAACGGTTTTTAAAAGCGCACATTTCCAAAACTCAATACAAACTGTTTAGAAGTGTGACTTACACAAAAATTAGAAAGTTTCATGTAATAAGAAAAAATGTGAAAATAGGACATTTTTGAAATTTTGAGGGTCTGTAATTCCGGAATCCTATATAACTAAGAAAAGCCGTTAACACACGTAAAAATATATTATTGAACCTTTAATTTTCGTGTCTTGCCGAAGAAAAATTTGTACAGGTGCCTAAGTTACAGGTGTCTAAAAATAGCAAATTTTCAATTTTTGAGGCGTAATAACTCTTAAAGAGGGGGTGTTACCAAAAAATTTTCTGAGGAAACTTATACTAATTCTAAAAGTCCTTTCTTGTCTCAAAATTTCAGGTTCCTATCTAAAGGCGTGCCGGAGTTATGAAAAAAGAAATTTCATGCAAAATGTGGTTTTCACATAACGGTAAATTTAAATCGTAAATTACAAAATATTACATAATTTTGATATTGTTTTATATAGATAATAAAATTTTTGATCTTCTGGCGGTTTTAGATTGCAAAACTATTACGCAGAGCCTGAGATATATACATTTGAAAATTAGGCTTTTTCGTAATTTTGCAGAGCTGCAACTTTGGAACCCTTTACAACTAAAATAAACCTTTAACACACATTAAAATATTTTACTGTAGCTTTAATTTTTATATCTTGCAGAAGTGAAATGTGTACAGGTTTTTAAGTTACAGGTGTTTAAAAATAGCAAATTTTCAATTTTTAAGCCCTAATAGCTCATAAACAGGAAGTGGTCCAAAAAATTTTCTGAGCAAACTTATACTAATTCTGAAAGTTCTTTCTTGCCTCAAAATTTCAAGCCTCTATCTGAAAGCGTGCCGGAGTTATAAAAGTAGAAAAATCATGCAAAATTTGGTTTTCACATAACGGTAAATTTAAATACTAAATTTTAAAAAAAATTGTATAATTTTGATATTAATTTATAAAGTTAAAAAAGTACCTGTCGAATGACGTTTTCAGATTGAAAAAATCTTAAGCAGAACATAAGATATATGCATTTAAAAGTAGGGCTTTTTCAAAGTTTGTGGGGCTGTAGTTCTGTAATGGGAGGGGCTGCATGAAAAAGTTGTTCCACAAAATTATTTTTTTTATGAGACCTACCCATGGTTAAAATTTTTTTTCCCTATCTTTAACGGTGTAGAAGTTTTGTAAACAGACGGACGGACGGACGGACGGACGGACAGAGTGAAACTAATAAGCACATTTTTTCAAAATTTTTTTGGAAATGTGCTAAAAAGAGAACAAAAAATGTTACTTTGATTGTTTTTAAATATTTTTAAAGGCTATTTCTTATGTATATGTGCACATCTGATATTTACCCACATAACAGACAGAAAAAAGAAATATTAAAATGTCATGCTATAAAAGAAAGAAAAAACAAGGCAGTATATAAATCAAAGTTTTTAAAGGGTCGCATTTTTCAGTAGAAATAAAGAACATTATAAAATTGCAATATTTTTATTTAAATTTTGAATACTTATATTTGTCGTTACTAAAAAGAATAAAATAAAATAAATATTTTTAAAAAAACAGCTTTTTTGAACTAAAAAGTAGAAAATAAATTTTTAATAGCAAATTTTTCTGCAATTTTCTAAACTATATTGTTACAATCGAGATTTCTTTGCAAAAGTTTATTTCAATATGTCAAATATATATATAAATATAAGTATATATAAGTTTTAAAGTTTGTGAAATTAAAATAAAAGCTGGAGGCAACAAACGCATAACTATAAACTTATACTTTTTAGTTCAAAAAAGCTGTTTTTTTAAAAAATTTTTTTATTTATTTTATTTCATATGTAAGTAGTTTTTTACTTTGTATATCTAAATATATATCTTGATTGTTGTCTCAAATACTTATGTACTTATGCCGGCTGTTCACTTATCTTTACTGTCTGTTGAGTAGATACTTCTTCATTTCTTTATTAAATTTTATGATTGTGGATAGGTTTTTATTTAGTTCAGTATGTTGTTAAAAATTCTGATAGCTGAGTTGTGCAGTTTATTCCTGCTATATTCATGTCTCGCTCTTCCCGTGAAGAAGTTTCCCGCTTTCCTTGGGTCATATCCATGTATGTCTGCGTGGCTTTGTTGGCTTCTATTGGTCTTCTCGAGGTTATTCTTGATTTTATATATATACTTCGCTTTCTCAAGCTTGATCATGCTATTTATGTTTAGTTTATTTGACATTAAGTAGCTTTGTCTTGTACTTTCGCCCGAAATAAAGTAGTATAGCCTTAATAGTTTTTATATAACGATTTACCATTTTGTGCAGAAAATAAAGTTCCTATTGGTAGTAAAATACCAAAACTATTACTTGATTTAAATAATAAACATAAATACGTTATTCATTACCGAAATTTAATGCAATGTCTTCAAAATGGTTTGGTACTTCAAAAAGTTCATAGAGCTTTAAAATTTCAACAATCTGACTGGCTAAAGAAATATAGATTTGAATAATATGAAAAGATTTTTCAATTTAATGAATATGATAATTTAGCAAAGCCAAATTATCACAGTTCTTCTAGGTTTACTGAAGATTTAATTCCTATTCAACTAAATAAATCTCAAGTTCTTTATGATAAACCAATATATTTAGGATTTACGGTACTTGAACCATCTAAAATTCTGATGTATGATTTTCATTATAATTATATTAAACCTAAATATGGTAATAGAATACCGACAGTTTCATTTATACCATACGAACAGATGACTTTTATGCCTTTATAGAAAAAGATTTAGCTATAAACTTTGATACTTCGGATTATAATCCTCTTAATCCATACAAATTCCCTCTAATAAATAAAAAAAAAACTTGGATTATTTAAAGATGAATTCAATGGTAAAATTGTTTCTGAATTTATTAAGTTAAGGTCAAAAATGTATTACCTTGAGTCGTTTCAGGGTGATCAAGTAAAAAAGGCTAAAGGGATAAAAAAAATATGTTGTAAAAGAGTTGGATTTAAATCATTATAAAGACCGCTTATTAAATAATAAAATTCTCTTTAGAAAAATGAACAATTTTAGATCATACTTACATGTAATTTATACACGAAATTTAAATAAAATAGCTCTAAGTTCATTAGATAATAAAAGATATATATTAGATAATAAAATTCATACACTTGCATGGGGGCATTATCAATTAAATTAACTTATGTAAGCTTAATTGTAATTATTTGTATAAGTAATTAAAAAAATAAAAAATAAATGTTTTAAAAATTTAGTATTGTTTTATTGTTTCATACATAACAAAAACTATTTTTTAATTTTTCAGATATTTCAGATTAATAAACAAACAAGATATTATTTAATCATAATATGATACAGCTGCGCGTTATATTAAAATGCACAAACATTTTCGTGTTTTTTTTTTTTTTTTAACTTACATTTTTAATCCATATAATTTTTTTTTTTAAAACAAGTTTTGAATTACAATTTACCAGCCTGAGTTTGATTTTACTTTTTTTATTTTTATAAATAAACTCTGAAACAAGTTTAAAATTAAGTTCATTAAGCTTTCTTTTTTTTTTTTTTAAAAACCATTGTTTTCTTTTTTCATATAAACTTTAAATCAAGCTTAAAACTGAGTTTATTATTTAAAACATTTTTTTTTTTTTTTAATTTTGAAATTCTTGAACTTTTCATATAAATAGTTTGTTAGTCAAGACAATTTTTTTTTTCAACATTAATTGTGTACTTTATCACACTTAACTCAAGTTCACATTTAACTTTTATTATACCCTACACATTAAGTATAGGGTATATTAACTTTGGTATGGTGTTTGTAACCACCAAAAGGAAGCGAGTTAGGTATAGCCATGTATATATATTCTGAATCAGGATCACCGCCTGAGTCGATTTAGCGATGTCCGTCCCTCCGTCCGTACGCACGATAACTCAAAAAATAATGATGCTATCTTGATAAAATTTATACTGTAGGTTAACAATGACTAAGGTAAGGCGGGGATTGTAAATGGGCGAAATCGGACAATGCGTTCGAGTACCTCCCATACAACTTCCAAAACATAATACGCATATCTTCGAAATTAATAAAGACAGAAACTTCAAATTTGGTACAAGGGTGTTGTTTCCTGAATCGCTGATTTGTCCAAAATTTAAGATGAATTAGAATGGTTGTTCGGGTATCTGCCACACAACTCCTAAGACCAAACAAACATATCTTCGAAATTATTAAATATATAAACTTGAAATTTGATATAAGAATGTTTTACCCTGTTGATGTCTCTAAAATTTGAGATGAATTGGGGTGGTGGTCCGCGTGCCTTCACACACTTTCCAAGACCTAACAATCATATTTTCGAATTTAATAAAGATAGAAACCTGAAATTTTGTACAAAGGTTGTAACAGCATTTATTTTTTTTAGCTTGTATTAAATACCTAACTAAAATAACTTATGGATTTTTAATTTAATTTGAATGTTTTAGGTGTAGGGTATAAATAAGTCGGTTGCATCGACTTACTGTTATTTTTACTTGTTTATTAAAATAATTCTGTGTTCAAACTAAAGTACTAAGCTCCTCCAGGCGACATAACCGTTGAAAAGGCTTTTTATCAAATAATTATAATTCTCCAACAATATAGTATAAACACGAACCTAAAGTTTCACTTTTTTTATTTTTAAAAATAAAGTCTGAAACAAGTTTAAAGTTAAGTTCACTAAGCTTTCTTTTTTTTTTTAAAACCATTATTTTAATTTTTCATATAAACTTTAAATCAAGCTTAGTACTGAGTTTATTATTTAAAACATTTTTTTTTATTTCAAAATTCTTAAACTTTTCATATAAATATTTTAATACTAAGTTTGTTAGTTAAGACAATTTTTTTTTTTATTGTGTATTTTATCACACTTAACTCAAGTTCACATTTGACTTTTATGTATTAAAATAATTCTGTGCTCAAACCAAAGTACTAAGCTCCTCCAGACGGGATAACCGTTGAAAAGACTTTTTATCAAATAATTATAATTTTTCAAAAATATAGTATAAAATCAAACCAACATTTTCAATAATAGAGTATAGAAATAAATCAATTATATTTTTATCAATGCTTAAAAGTTCCTCCGTGCGGCTCTGCCATAGAAAAAGCTATATATATTTATTTGTTGATAAATATATAATTGGTTTGTGTTAGTAATTATAATCAATGTTTATTTGTGTTTATGTTAATAATTATAATCAATAAAGTATAAACACAAAGCAAAATTTCAACAATATAGTAAATACACAACCCATCTTTCAACAATAAAGTATATATATAAACGAATTATTTAACAATATAGTATAGACATAAACCAATGATATATTTATTAATGTATAGAAGCTCCTTCATGCGGCTCCGACATTGAAGAAGCGGTAAAAAAAGCTCCTCCATGCGGCTCCGCTATAGAAAAAGCTTTAAAAAAGCTCCTCCATGCGGCTCCGCCATATCCCTACTACTAATGTCAACATATTTAATCTTGCGCCCACTAATGCAATATCTAAAAATGAGCTTGTTCTCGGATATGTTGGTTCTTTTGTGGAGTATAATTTGCATCTGTATTCAATTTCTTTTTCTGTGAGAAACCTTTTTAAAGTGTTTTCCTTACTATTGTTGTCTTTATTTCCCCAGTTTTTGTGTTTGGCATTTAAGTCTTCTGCTATAATATAACAGTTATTGTTATTACCTAACTCTAATTCCTGGAACATGTTTTCTAAATCTCTTTTGAATTATATTGTGTTGTTATTTGCTGAATATACTGTTGATATGTATAAATTTTCGTTAGCGTTAATTTTCAAACCAATTACGGTCATTTCTATACTTTTATTTATACTAAAAGATTTTTTTTATTTCTGTATATTTTATATTATCTCTGATCAAAATTGCATTTCCTCCACACCTTTCTGAGTTTTTTCTATCATTTCGAATAAGTATATAACTCCAAAATAAAGTTTGTGCTTATAATTTAGTTTAGTTTCATTTATTAACATAATAACTGGTTGATGTTTTTCTAAAAAATAAATTAAATTTATTCTTTTTTGGTGAGAAATTAAAGAATTTATATTAATGGAAATTATTTTAACACTACTTATTTCTATCATTGTTTTTATTTGCTATATTAAATAACAGTTCTATTTGTCTGCTTTGTTCTTTTATTTTGTTATCCATCATACTTATCTAATTACTTATTGTTTTAATTTCGTTTACCAATTCCATCCACGGTTGTTGTTGTTGTTGATTTTGTTTTTGGTTTTGAAAATGTTGGAAATTTTAAATTTGGTTCTCGCGTACTACTTTTGTTATTGGAGAATATGTTATATTTGGTTTCACATATTGGTGAATATCTATGTTGTTCCCATTAGTCTTTCTATCCATGTTTTTGGTTTTTAATTTGGCTATTGTTTCTTTATATTTTTCAGATCCTCTATATGATGCTGCATGACCTGCTTTTTTACATAACACGCATTTCAGTTTATCTTTAGTTATTTTAGTTTCTTCTTCGTTGTTGTTTTTTTTGGGATATCACATTTTTCTGGTTCGTGATTTTCACCACATTTAACGCATCTTGCTTCTAGATAACAGTTTGCTGCTGAATGTCCAAATTTTTGGCATTTCATGCATTGTGTTATTTTATCTTGTTTTACTATCGATTCCCATTTTATTATACGATTTTCAATGTTTTTAATATTCTTTACATCTTTTACGTTGCTATCTGGTGAGATTTGCACTGAAAATAGTGATGTATTATAATTGTTTATTTTAGAATGTTTGGTTATTAGTCTTTTAACACTCGTAAATCTGATTTTTGGTAGATTATTTTCGTTAAGTGCTATCAAAATACTTTCTGGCTCATCTTCAGCATCTAGACCTCTTAATATTAATGTTTTGTTTTTTTTTTCAGTTGGTGTAAAAATATAATAGTCTTTATTATTTTCAGTTAATTCTGCTTTAATTTTATTGTATATTTTTATTTTTTTTGCGTAAATTACGAATTTATTTTTATTAATTTTTTTTATTTTGAATTCATTTTTTGCCACTATTCTATTAGTTTGTTTTGTTTTTAAATTTATTTCTTTATCGTATACATAAATTGGTGGTATTAGTATTGGTAATATTTTTTTTTTTAATGTCACTATTGTTTTTATCTATTTTTATTTTACAGCTTTTATCAATATCCTCATCATAATCATTCTCAGTGATTGGGAGTGATTTAAGAGATATATTTTTTATCGCTTCTTCGTCGTATGATGTTTTATTTTCATTTGTTTCTATGTCAACAACATTGTTGTTTAACTTTAACTGTTTGTTTAGTTCTGAGATTATATTGTTTAATCTCAAAATCTCAGCTTTTAATAGTTTTGTCTTATTTTAAGCATTTGGTTTTTTTTTATTACCCATTGTAACACTATTGTCACTTTGACATCTTTTTTTTTTTTGTTTGTTCAAATTGTGTTTCCACACAAAATTTTTGATTTAAAATGTTTTGTTTTATTCTTTTACTTTTTTCTTGATTAAAGGTGCATATGTTGTTCTCTGTAAACAATCCGATCACGACCCTCTTTGTAAAATGTACTTGTAGAAAAGTTTCATATGTTTTTTTTTAAGTTAAATGTAATTCAAAAAAAATTTTCAATATTAGAGTTTTAAATTCACAATATTCATTTGTAAATTTGTTATAGTTCACGATTTAATTTATTATAATTTTTTTTTATTAATTTGAAATTCTTAAATGTACAATATACATATTTTGTAAATTAAAGTTTCACAATAGTAGATAGGTAGGCACTTGGGCCAGTCAGTAGGTCAAGGCCACCCGGAAGTAGGTCAAACTGTAATTAGGTCAGACATGATAGGTTAACGACATAAAAGTAGGTCAGACAGGCGGCGGCGACCGTCAGACAACTCTTGTTGTTTATAAGGATTGTATACTTGTTTTAAGTAATAGGTAAACATGGAAATAGTAAGAAAAAATATTTTTTTATGCTTGCAAATTTTAAGATGTTATTGTTTGTTGTTTTCTATTTGTTGTTTTTTTCTTTCATTTTTTTTATGAAGTATTTAAAGAAGAGGAAAGAAAAACCATTAATTAATTGTTATGTAAGAATGTTGAAAAAAAAAACAAGAAATCAAAAATATCTAACGTGGTACAGGTCTACTTCTTATTGATGTATACTTGGCTTAAGTAATAGGCGCATATGAAAAGTAGAAACAAAAAAATGGTTAATGAATATAAAAGGAAAAAAACAAAAAAAGTTTAAACGTACAAGATAGAACAATTTTAAAAGGTACAAGGCATCTTTAAAATTCATAAAGAAAAAATGCAAACCTGTTTTTCTGTCTACATAATGATCAAACCATTGAAAAAAATTATGCGTTTTTAGATGTACCTAACTATTTGTGTTTTTTCTTTTTTTTTTTTTCTACTTTAACTATTTAAAGAAGATAAAAGAAAAAAACTAATGATTATTGTCGCTGTGTCGTGTAAGTACTTAACGACTAACATGTTGCTTAAGTGCATTGTATGTTGCATAATCTGTGAAGAATAAAAAAAGAAAAAATTCAAATCAGGTCAATTGCATTTGTCACCTATTTTGAAAACAAGAATATAAAAATAAAACAGATTTATTCTGTGTTCTAGAAAAAAATATGAATAAAAAGAAAACAACAAGAAATCAAAAATATCTAACGTGGTACAGGTATACTTCTTGTTGATGTATACTTAGCTTAAGTAATAGGCGTATATGAAAAGAATAAGAAAAAATGCTTTATAAAATTTAAAGAGAAAAATGAAAACAGAACAAAAAGATGTGTAACTACGTTTCTTTAAAATTTTAAAACTAATTTTAAAAAAATTAAAAGAAAAAGTGTCGCAAACTGGTTTTTAAATGTTACATAAAGATTCAACCTGGACAAAATTGATGCAATTTTGAGATACTTTTATTTCTTCTTGTTATCTTTTTTTCTATGAAGTATTTAAAGAAGAGGAAAGAAAAAAATTCTTAGTATCACCGTATAAGATTTTATTGTTATGTAAGAATGTTGAAAAAAAAACAACAACAACAACTACATCAACAGCATCATCATCAACAACAACATCAACAACCACAACAACAGCAACAAGCACAGCAACAGCAACAACAGCAACTACAACAACAGCAACAACAAGATTATCAGAGTAAGGCAACATCAAATCCCATCAGAAAAAGAAAACTGGCGGAAAAAAAAAATTTTTTAAAATTTTTAAAAGTTAAAGATATGGAGCCAAGTAGGCTCTATAAAATAAATAAAATTAAAAAGTTAAAAAGCGTTTACGGTGAAAAATATGGAAAAATAATATTATATTTATACCGCATCAAAAAGTTGGGGCATTTGAACATAATGATTTCCGTGAGGAAATCGAAAAAAATGAATATTTCCTCATAAATGAGGAAAGCCAATTAAATTTAAAAGAAGAACGTGGTGATTTTGAATTCGCCACAAATCAGTAATAGTTTTAGACTAATTTTGTATAAAAAATTTTATTTAATAAAACAAATTTTCTACTGTTTTAATTTTATTTTCATTTTTCAGATGTTAAGATTTTATTTCATTTTTGAGATGTTTTCAAGTTTTATTTTCAGGTGCTTATAGAGTTTTATTTTACAGATATTAAATAATATTTGTTGATTTTATCCAAGTATTATATTCTTACAAAATTTCCAGTTTTATATTTACTTTTTTGAAAAATTTTAGGCTCAGTATATACATTCCGCAGTATATTTTTTTCGTTTTTCTTTGTAATTTTTTCAGGAGGAAGTTTTGTTGTGCTATGTTTTGTTGAATTATATTCTTTTATTAATGATTGTATAATAGGTAACCATTTATAATTCCCGTTTAAACTAAATTTTTTCCACATAGAATTTTTCAATGTACGGTTAAATCGTTCAACAATTGATGCTTTTAATTCGCTAAATGTGTGATAATGATTGATTGATTTTTCTTTCTTATAATTTTGAAATTGTAA
This sequence comes from Poecilobothrus nobilitatus, assembly GCA_947095535.1. Lineage (NCBI taxonomy): Eukaryota > Metazoa > Arthropoda > Insecta > Diptera > Dolichopodidae > Poecilobothrus > Poecilobothrus nobilitatus. Next base: position 1,561,449 of record CAMUPU010000001.1, on the reverse strand, counting down.
ATTAAAAAATTCCTTGCCTTGATCAGAGTGAATATTTTTTGATATAACTTTAGATCTTTGGAAAAAGTATCAATGACCGTCAGCATATATTTATAACCATTATTAAATTTTCCTTAAGGTATCATTTCGACTAAAGCAATTTGCCACGTGTCATTTAGACCTTTCTGTTTGAATTTTCTTCTAAGAAATTTACGTCTTGCCTGTCTATGAATTTCAGTCACTATTTGAGCTCTTGACATTTTGTTTTAAAAATGTTAAAGGTAATGTTATAATAATTATTATACATAAAATGATAGACCAAAGCATGGTTTAAACTAATCATCTAATTGAGTTTAATTTGCTTTTATACTTTTCTATGTGAGTATATAACTCAACTTTTATTTTCAAATTTAATTCATTTCCATTCTGACTACTCAACAACTCGCTGAAATGCTGCCTGATTCCACATCATTTCCATTTAAAGAATGATGTAGATGATAGATGATGTAAATACCCAAGGTCAGATACAAGAAAATGAAATTACGTCCACCATGGACGCCGAAGATTTAGCAGAAACTGAGAAATTTATACCACCGTTCCAGATAGTTGAATTAGAAGACGAAGAAGAAGAAGTGGAAGAAGAAATTGAGGAAGATGAGGAAGCAGTTCTATTTAATGAAATTTGGGACATAAATAATCAGCAGGGAGATCTTGATTATTTCAATGATTTAATAATCCTAAATAATTTTAATTAAATAATCTAATGAAAGGTGTACAGAAAATTATTTGTCTATCTAGAACATATAAATAAAAAATAAAAATTTTTATATTATTTGTTGTGATTTATTTTGTTTGTTTTATGTAGTATATTACAGATTTGTTCCTTTAAAATTACAGGAATTTCAAAAAATAACCTTGAATAATTACATTGTACATTAAAACGTTGTATTGGTACATAAATTTCTCTTTCTAACCTAAATACTTGTTGTTTGACACATAAATTTAGATATTCCCGAACATAGTCTTTTACATTTAACTCAGCAGATTTATAATAGATCATCACTGCGTGAAGAAAATCGCTTAAATTGTAAAACTGCTCTGCTTCTTCTTTGTTAATACTTATACTTTGTCCGTTCGCTGATTTTAGTCCATGATGAAAGTTCTATTTTATATCTTTTATTATCAGTTTATCGAGTTTTTTGTTAAATTCGTAATAAAATTTATTCCATTCATGATATTTAAGACAATTGACTTTTTACTAATACGGTGAATTATACTTGAGGCTTCAAATGATTCACAGTCAAATCCAACAGCAATTTTTAATGTATGACTCTTACTGAGAAAATATGTGTAACTTAGCAATAAATTTGTGTTCTGACCTGGTGCTTCCATTCCTTTAATTTTACTAAAACCTGTTTATATTGTTTTTATTATTTATACGTTTTAGGAACACAAATTTGTAATGAGTACTTAAAATATACTTGAAAGGTACTTAAAATATACTAATCGTTTTATCTATACCACGCAACATCTATACCACGTATAAACACAACAATATTGCCCACAGACATCTGAATAGTTACTTTGTAACTGTTTCTTATTAAAAATTATACATTGGTTTTTTAAGTAACTTAAAATTTCTAATTTATCTGGTTTTCTACCAAACGAATCAAAATATTCAACACAACCATTCTTTGGCTTAAAAATAGCTAACCAATGTGTTCCCGGATCTTTTGATTTATCAGTGTTTACAATTAAAAAAGTTTGTTTTTCAATTATTCTGGGGAGTTGATCCAGAGCAAAAACTCCTTTAAAAAATGTACGTGTGTGTTTGTTACATCTTAATACGTCACTTATCTCTAGGGTATTCATCAATCAAATTGACTCAAGTCATATACTTTAGTTGTTTCTTTAATATAATTTGATAAAAACTCTTTTTTGATTTTTTTATTTGTTATAATAACATCAAATTTTTCTAGTATTTGACAGAGCTCTTTATTTATTTTACCGTTGTACACAGTTCCAAAAGAGTAATTATCAAAATTATCATTTATAAAATCTCTAGTTGAAAATTTATACTTGAGCTCTTTTACAAACTTTTTACAAGATTCTTTAAAACCAACTATACAACTATATATCTTTCGCAAACAAGGTATTATTATCATCACTACAAAATGTTATATCCAGAAGTGCACAAGACAGTGACATTTTGTCAAATATTCAAATTTACTTTTATGTATGCTATTTATAGATTTTAGAATATATTTCGGTTTTTATCAGTTTGTAAACTTGCATCAAATTCTCCATAAACAATAGCAGTCAGTGTAGATTTTATCTATATTTTTTTATTTTTTTTTATTTTGTTTTAATTTTAATTATGTGTAAAGTAAAAGGTTCAAAATAAATATAAAACATGTTTTAAACCTTGGCTGCACTCCCAATGGCGGCAGTAAGATAAGTACTTTTGCTTTTTGCTTTTTAATAACACATTTCTTTTTTTTTTTTAATGTCACATTTATTTATCTTTCTAATATCACATTTTTTTATCTTTTGTTATTTAATTCCACTTTTTTTTTTGTTTTATATATTTATTTAATATTTAGTATATTGACTATTTTATTTTATTTTAAAAAAAAAAAAAAATTTTTTTTTAATTCAACAAATTTTAATTTTATATTTTTTTTCTGTTCTTTTCTTTCTAACATCTCCTAGTTGTAAACAAAGCAAAAAGAATATCCTTCTCACTCCATCCCCTTGATAGATGTCAGTGTTCTAATTCTTCTCTTCTCAATAATCAATACCACCATAACTTAAACAGTAATTTTAATTTGTAATTTCTGGTGGTATTTACTTATTATAATTTACTTTTACTTTATCATAAAAGATCTTGAGAAGAGTCTAATATTATTGTAAATTTTACTATTATTTATAATAGTGTGTGTAAAAATCAACTTAATTAATCAATAAGTTTTATTTGCTATAACGTGCTCTTTTTTTCTTTTTTGTATTGCACGTAAGGTTTGCTTTGGGTGTGTTTTTGGTTGTAACTGCGTTCAATAACGTCACTTCACAGTGTTTGCTAAAAACTGTTGAACGTTTTATAAATCATTTGCACATTCAAGGCAAACATTTAATTTAATTTAATTAACAAATAAATTGTGTTGCCAAGCTCGCGGTATTCATATCGTACACATATTATTTTTATAATTTTTATCGTTTCTTTATCAATTTAAATTTTAATTTGATATTTCACTTTTTTATCTAATTATAAATTTTAATTAGCTGATTTTACTTGATTTTTATTGATTCTTAAAATTTTACAAAATTACCAATTTTAATGTAAATTTCTGCAATATACGCGGTTTACAGACGAATTTCGATGCCGCACTTGCCATTTAAATTCTAGCAAACCAGCAATTCTTGCCCTATGTGAAACTCAAGTTAACGGCCAGAATGATAATTTTAATATTACTGGCTACACACTCGTTTCACATTTCGTGTCTAAAAGAGGTATCGCCATCTATATTAAAAATGACACAGCTTTCAACACTCTTAATAAATTGAAATGTTCTAGCCCAACTTTCCACTATGTTTGGGTAAAACTCCTCGTTAGAAAGCAAGTCATACATTTCTGTTTCTTATACAGATCACCCAACTCAAGTGAAGAGGAAACTGTTGTGGAAATTGAAAATCTCTCAAACCAGATCAATGAAATTTTGGATTCATATCCAGGAACTGAAATTGTTCTGGCGGGTGATTTCAATATTCATAATAGAGACTGGCTTCACTTTTCTAGTAACACTTCTCTGAGTCAAAACTCAATTGGGAAACAAGTTGAACTATTCTCATCTCTTTTCCACCTTTCTCAACTTGTCCAAAATCCCACTAGGATCCCGGATCGTGCTGATCAAGAAAGCTACCTCTTGGATCTGTTCCTGACCACACACCCTGAAAAATATGTGGTTACAGTTGGTTGCCCCCTGGGTGGCTCCGACCATTATTTGGTTAAAACAAGTTTCCGGGTAGGCCCAATTACCAATTAAAGGACTCCTTTCAGAAAATTAGTATGGCGATACAGCCATGCGAACTGGGAGGGTCTTAACAGTTTTTTCAGATCCTTTGATTGGTCATTGTGCTTCCGCGATAGGAATGTCGACTTTGCTGCAAATGCGATTTGTGAAACAATTTTACTTGGAATGAGGTTATTTATTCCTCACTCCATGAGAACTATTAAACGGAAATCCAAATCTTGGTTCAATCGCATTTGCAGTGAAGCCATTCTTAAAAAGGAGGAGGATTTTAAACTGTATCAAAGCAATAGGTCGGGGGCTCTCAGGGCAAACTATATAGTGGTTCGAAACAGGTGCAAGAGAGTTCTGCAAGATCAACAGGCAAAAATTCTTATTCAACCTAAAGTTGAAACGCAAAAAAGAGCAGTGATGAAAATCTTGAAAAATCTTGATGCAAAAAAATCAGCCGGCCCAGATGGTATCACTACCATGGTTCTTAAAAATACCTATTCAAGTATTTCAAAACCTCTACGCAACCTTTTCTATCTTTCCTTTACTTCGGGTATTCACCCTACCCAATGGTGGTTGAATACCCGAAGGTTGCCCATGTTTTCCCAATTCCAAAAAAAGGTAATAAAAGCGATCCCTCTAACTACCGTCCTATTGCTATACCCTCGGTTCTTTCCAAAGTAATGGAAAAAATAATAAACCAGAAGCTTTTGAAATATCTGGATCGTAGAGGTTTGCTTCATGATCGACAATACGGGTTCAGAGCCCGTCGTTCAACCGGTGATCTCATGACTTACCTTTGCGAAAAGTTGAATATCAGCCTTCACCATTCTGGTGAATCTGATGTAGTGGCTCTGGATATTTCTAAAGCGTTCGACAGAGTCTGGCATGATGCTTTATTAGCAAAATGCAAAGCTTTAGGACTAGGTAGGGTCTTTCTAAAATGGACTGGAGATTTCCTTTCGAATCGCATGATTCGGGTACTTGTCGATGGTTATTCATCTGACAATTTTATAATTAATGCTGGTGTCCCTCAAGGATCGGTTTTGTCCCCCACTCTCTTCTTAATATTTATCAATGACCTACTTTCAATTACCTCCAATCCAATTCATAGTTTCAAAGATGACTTGTAGCTTCCTATGAATTTCATGGCCGCTGTGGTATTAATCACCAAACTAATAGAACAGCAAGAAACTTCACTATCAGTGAGCTAAATAATGATTTAGCGAAAATCCAAAAATGGGGTGAAAGCAACAGAGTTGATTTCAACACCAAAAAAACGCAATGCTGTTTAATCTCGCGTAAAGTAGCTACTACTACACCCAACCTGACTTTTCAGGGTGAGGCTTTGCAACACTCAACAGATTTAAACATTCTGGGCATCGAGTTAAATCAAAAATTGACCTGGTCAAATCATATTTTTGGTATAGCTAAAGATGCTGCTAAATGTCTAGGTTTCTTGTACCGCTGTAAAGCTTACTTCTCTCCTTCCGATCTTCTCAACATCTATAAAATGTACATTAGGCCCAAAATGAAGTATAACGCACATATTTGGGCTGCAGCGCCCCAAACAGCGCTGGGTTTTCTCAACAAAGTGCAAAACAGAGCTATTCGCCTTATTGGCGACCCCAGTGTTACCTCAACGCTCACTCCACTTTGCCATCGCCGTATTGTTGGGTCATTTACCCTCTTTTATAGATACCTTGTAGGGGTGAACACCTGTTCTAAAGAAATAAAACAATTGATGCCTCCACTCAAAGTTTTCCAACGTCAAACGAGGAGTGCAACAGATGCCCACCCATACACTGTCGAACTGTCAAGATGGCGCAATACAGCATTCGGGAATTCGTTTGTCATGCGCACGTCGCGTTTATGGAACCTTATGCCCGCACATGTGTTCCCAAAAGTTGGTAATTCATTTGTGTACGATATATCGAAATTCAAGAAGAACACTAACATCTTTCTTCAAAATAAATAGGATTAATTGTTACATGTCTCATAAATAAAGTGGCTTCTAAAATTTTCAGTTGAGATTCATCAGTATCATCTGCAAAGAGGTAAAAATCTGGTTTTTCTAATGTTAGGATAACTCGAAATCGACATTGTTTATGAGAAGTGTAGGTTGGTTAAACATATTTAAATGTAGTTTCCCCATAAGTTCCACTACATTGCCATTTTGGTATAATTTTTGACGTTCTTTTGAACTACTATTATCTGTTTTTGCTATATTTGGCTTATCTAGCATCCATCCACCACACTCCAAATGCGTTATAGCGGCATCCGTACCATAATTTAACAATGATTCAATATAAGCTCTGTAATGATAATTGCCATCTGATGGAGATATATTTTTTCCATTTAGTTGAATATTGCATTGTTTTATTAATGAATGTAACATATTATTAACCACACTTGGTTGTTGTATAGGTGTTCCATCAGTTTTTTTATCTTTATTCCATTGAGTTCCAGCTTTTTTTAAAATTTGTACTTTTAATTTTAGATATGTCGAAGACAAGTCTCTATATGTATCACCGTGCCCTAGTGAAACAAATTCTATGAAAGATGTATTATCTAAAGAAGCAATAGGGTTATAGGAAACTTCTTCAGATCGTAAAATACTTGACTGAATAGACTGTGTGTTAAAAATATCAAGCTCTGATTTCATACATTCAATCAAAAGTATTCAAAAATATCTTTTTGTTTGTTTTTGTTATTAACTTTGCGTTGCTTCGACGTAAAATAATTTAAATTATTAATGAGAGGTCTTTTTATAGGTTTTCTTCGTTTTCTTTTGCCTTGTCCATACATTTCATTGAGTTTCCGAACTGCACCTCGTCTTACATTTTTCATTATCTCTTTACTTCGATCTTGCACCACTTCTTTTACATTTGCACCTGTGGCAATATCAGATAATGCATTAATACCAGAGTTAATAACCTCTTTTTTTAATATATTAGCTCCAGACTTAAATATTGGTTTTAAATATCTAAAAAGACCACCGAAAAAGCTCCCTAACCCTCGTCCTCTTTGGTAAGGTACAATAGTGTAACAAAGGACCAATATCCTCAAGACCTTTTCCTGATTGAACTAAATAATATTTGTAGTACGCTCTCTCCATAATGAATAAAATAAAATAATATATAGTTTTGTAAAATCGCTTTTATTTATACTTTTTTAAAATGTAATACAATTTTTGTTGGAATTGAACTATTGGAAAAGTTTATTTTGTATCCATATTTATCACATAAAAGTAATGAAATGTTATTAAATGATTTCTCCACATTGCAATATTGAATATTACTGAATTCTTTTACAGTATCAGTGAAAGAATTTTGTATGTTAACAGATCTTAAATACCTTATATCTATATCACCTATTTTTTGCGGTTCAATTATATCTGTGTATATAAAAAACATATCTGGTTTACTAATGGGAATCAATTGTACACTATCTATAAAAGTTTTGAAAGCTTCTATTACACGTGATTTATATTTTTTAAAATCTGTAACTTTAAAAAATACTTGATTGAAACATGTTGTCAAAAGTCCTTCGAGGGTATAAGCGTAATTTGCTCTTATTTTTATATCTATTTTAGGCTTAGTAACACATATTGTGGTGTAACTTAAATTTTTAGGCATCTCCTCAGCTTTTATTGGTTGTGTATAATGAACTTCATCGTTTATAAAATTACAAATTCCCCAAATCAACTGTCGTTCAACTTCTTTTCTTGTAAACCTATTAAGTGGGCGTATATTTTGAATTAGTGTTGGTAGTAGAAAAACTTTCCAGTCGCATATCATTTGTTTTTCTATGTATGGAATATATGATGTTCCAACCCCTATCATATCTTTCTGCATACCTTTAATAAATATTTGAGTACTTTTTTCCCATTCTTCACCATACACATTTGGAACGAAATCATTAACATACATTTCTGAAATACCGACTTTCCACCTTGAATCACACATGTATTTATTCATTTTATTTGTAAAAGATGATAATGAATTTTCTGGATAATAGTTCATAGATGAATCACTGAGTAAAGTGGCATAAAATTCATCATTTACTTGTATGTTGTCCATGAGCTTGCGGATTTATTCTTACGAATTGGAAAATTAAGTTCTGTTTGAGTATTACCTACTGCTGACCTTAAAACACGTCTTGATGAATTATTCAACTCTTTGCTATTTATAGTTTTTTCTTTTTTCGTTGGTGGGCTTGGGCTATCTAAAGGAACAGTTATAATGTCTCCTGTATCAGTTTCAAAAATTTGTACATTTTGATTTCTAATTGATTTTCTTTTTCTATGACGTTCTCCAACTGAAGCAGCTGACAATGCTTTTGTTAAAACATTTTCCTGAATTTCGTCATCAAATACTTCGTCATCAGCTTCTTTTTCATATAATTCTTCTTCTTCAGGAACAACTTGTATTCCTACATTCTTATATTCAGGAAAATGCGATTGAGCTTCCGCATCTATACACATTGCACATTGCACGGTTTTGCACGAGTTTGAGTACCTTTTGTTTCCGTAATTTTTACTTTCTCCTCCTTATTTCTAGGAAGTACTCTATTTTTGTTTCTTATTTTAAATAGATTTTGTCTGTATAAATACCATTTTTGAGTGTCTGTTAGATATTTATTTAACAATATTTTTTTCATATTTTTATCCAACTCATTTAATTCAAAGTCTGCATTTTGTTTCATTTTCTCATAAATCTCGGGTTTTAGTATAATCATTTTGTTAAATGTTGTATTATTCATTTTATAAAATTTCCGATTATCCCTGATAGTACTGCACCAAGAAGTGTAGGTAAAACTCCACCACGTTGAATAATGATTTTTCTTTTACTATTTATAGATTTTTGGCGGCAAATGTGGGATCTCAATTGCTTTTTAAACTTTCGTAATTGGGTTGTTGATTTTTTACTTAGATTACAATTACCTTTTAAAATATTTAAAGCAATTTCACATAATGTTTTGATTACTGACCCTGAAGTAATGTTTTATAATTACTTTCTGAAATTTCGGTTTAGAGCTTTTTAATAGGTGCAATATATGACGGTTGACCTTCAAACGTTTCATATTATTTGCCAAATTGTTCTAATTGATCTCTTGTACAAAAACACAAACCTTTTCCAAATATATCATTAATGTCTTGAGTAAGATCTATTAATATATACCCGTATGGTTCTGACGTCACTTCATTATATACTTTTTCAAATGCTTTGATTTGATTGGGATATATTTGGCGAGCTAGAGGTAATATCTGCGATTTATCTCTTGGATTTTTGAAAAGTACTAGATATTTACAGTTAAGCGAAATATCTCTTGAAAATTTACCCTGGTGAAAAACATTTTGTGTTATAAATATTACAGATAAATTTCTATGGTGTGATCCTCTAGTAAATAAATCACATACATACTTATCATGGGAATTTAACATCATATCATCGATAATAATTAACAAAGGTTCTTGATTGTCATTAAAATCCGGAATAGTGTTACTATATTCCACATCTTTTAAATATTTTGGAACGGCATTTTTGTCTGGATTACACCAAATAATTCTATTAATATGTGGTTGTGTATTTTATTTTTTATACTTTATTAAATTATGAATAAAAGTGGTTTTACCACAGCATGATGGCCCCGCTACCACCATTGTAAATGGCTTGAAACCATCATTGATAAATAAAATGGCGTGATACCATCATTGTAAATGGATGAAATAGCATAGTTGTATTAGTTAAAAATAGCACTGTTAACCTATATTTATATGAAAAGCTCTTTTGCCGAAGTGAATATAAATGTAAATTTATTTATTCTAATGAGTATTCTTACACAAACCGTCGACATGGTTAAACGAGTTCTCATAGTTGACCTACAATTTTTACAAGGAAATGAAAAGCAATATTTCCTAAAAGAATTAGCCATACTAGAAAAAGGAAGTTTAATTCCAACTGTCTATCACTTCAAAGCACCGTACCCCTCAGAGGAACTTAGTCCGGATATGAAATATAATAACCAGTATTGCGAAAATAAAATAAATGGACTTAAATGGAATAACGGTCTAGTTGAATATTTAAATGTAAAATGCATATTAAAACACTATTTAGAGTCAGCTGAAAAAATTTATGTTAAAGGAGAACAAAAAAAACTATTCCTTCAAAAGTACATTGACAGTGATAAAATAGAAGATTTAAGCAGAAACTTGCCGTCATTACAAAAGATTGATAACTTTAAATCAAATTGTCCTATACACTTATTAAACAACAATTTCAGATGTGCTGTTGAAAATTGTTATAATGTATACATATATTTTTAAAAGAAAAAATGTTAGATTAAGACAGCACAGATTTCTATAAAATTGTAAAATATTTTTAAATAAAAAATTATTTCAAACATATAAATAAATTTGTTTTATTTTTTTTTAACACAACATAAGAATACATCTTTTTTGTTCTACATTCTTACATATCAATAAAATCTAAAAATACTAATAATTTTTTCTTTCCTCTTCTTTAAATATTTCATCAGAACAAAAAAAGAAAAGAAAAAAATTCATCTCAAAATATCAATTTGGTCAAGGTTGATTCAGATTTAAAAACCAGCTTTGCACTTTTTTCTTTTAATTTTAAAAATTCGCATAGGTACACTTAATTTGTTTAAATTTTTCTCTTTACATTTTATAAAAACGCATTTTTTCTTACTATTTCCATTCACGCCTATTACTTAAACCACATGTTAGATATTTTTGATTTCCTGTTTGTTTTCTTTTTATTCATATTTTTGTCAACATTCTTACATAACAATAAAATCTTATACGGTGATACTCGCAATTAATTAATGGTTTTTATTTCCTCTTCTTTAAATACTTCATAAAAAAAAGAAAAAACAAGAAAAAAAGAAAAAAATTCCTCTCAAAATTGCATTAATTTTGTTGATTCTTCATCTAAGATGTAAAAAACCAGTTTGCACTTTTTTTTAATTTTAAAGAAACGTATAGGTACATTTTTTTTTTCTCTTTACATTGTATGAAAAAGCATTTTTTTTTCGTACTATTTTCCTGCATATCTAAGTAGTATGTATATGCCGTTTCAGCGCCAGGAGGAGCTTTTTTAAAGCTTTTATTATGCCGTTTCAGCGCCAGGAGGAGCTTTTATTCAACAGTTCTCCTAAATATATGCAATAAAATTGTGATAAGTAAAAAGTTTTATGCTTTTGAGTATTTTAAATTAAGCTTAGCGGTTAGAATATCAGTTATGTTTAAATTTCAAATTAAAACAGTAATAAGCTTAAGATATTGTGCTTACTGTTCTTAATTAAATATGAAAAATTTTTAAAGTTTGGGTTGGTTTAAATACAAAGTTAAGCTTGATTTAATATTTGCATAAAAATTGAAAAAAAAGTTTTATAAATTAAAAAAAAAAAAAATAAGTTTAAGCTATTGAGCTGAATATTCCTAATTAGATATGAAAAGGTTTTTAAGTTTGGTTTATTCTTAATATTATTAAAGTTTAAGTTTGTTTTAATATTTACGTGAAAATTTGAAAAAAAGTTTTAAAAAATATAACCATAACTAGAAAATCCCCTGTGCAATTGCACAATTTCTATAGATTCAAAAACATTTACGTTATCATACTGACTCCCTTATTAAACTACCTAAAAGTTTCATTTTTACATCAGCACCACTAAAAAAACGTTGGAATCACTTACTTACTTGCTATAATAGAAAAAAAACATAAAACAAATCTAAACACATAAAATTAAAAATGTTAGGTACAGTTTATTAATTTTTTCTCGCCGTTTTTTCGTGGCGGTAATTTTTGACAGTTTTTTAATCATTGAGAAAAAATGGTCCAAGCTAAAAACACATTCAGGGTAAAAGTTCGTGCCGATATCTCAAAAATTGTTTAAAACACATACCAAAAGTGCACAATAAAATATATATAATAAATAGTATAAAGTGCACAATAAAAACCGGCGAAAAACCAACCAACACCAACCGCTACTACATTTTTTTTTTTGTTACATTTAAAACAATTCCAATAATCGAAATAATTTTAATATTTGTTAAAATTTTACTCTCTATTTTCTTTAGTTTTAAAAAAAAGTTTTTATGTCGTTGAAAAACAGTTGTTTTCGCCGCGAATTACTTTAATTACCAAAACTACTTTCAAGTCTTTTGCGTTTATTTTTTTTTGCTTGAAAAAAATTTGCTGAATTTATTTTATTTAAATGTACTTTAGAAGAGGTCTTTGGTATATTTAATAAAAGATTCATGTCTCTGATAATGAAATTTCATAAATTTTCGGGGCTTTTTTTTGTGACGGTCGTTTTCGACAGCTTTTTAATTTAATGGTCTAATAATAAATTAGTACAAAATTATGAATCTATTGTGAGTGAAGGTTTCTAAAATGATATTTTCTATGTTAGTTTCTTTTTTTTTTAAGAAAAATATCCATTTCTATAATATTTGGTAAGTTCCAGACTTCTGTTATGAAATATAATTATTTAAGTCTGCCGAATTTTATATTAATAAAAAAATTTCGAATATTTTATGTTATACCAGTTATACCGAAAATTTAGCTTAAAAATCTAAATTTCAACCTAAATAAACAAAACTACTTTTAAAGTCTGTTATGAAGCTTTCACCAGCTTTTATACTAATGAAAAGAAAATCAAGAATAATATCGGCCTATTATTTTTTTCTTATAGATATGAGGCTTACTATAAACTTTGCTCTTTTCACTTTCAGGCGTTTTAATTTTATTAAGAGTACCTATTTTTATTTTTTTTTTTCCAAAACAAAGATTGAAAACGCCAACAGAAGATTAATAATTTATTTTTAATTTACCGCTGCGACCAGTTCATAATGGATGTGGCGGTCAAATTTAAAAATTTAAAATTTGCTGAATTTATTTTTATTGAAAATGTGTGTTTTTTAAGTATGTACTTTTCCTTTTTTGACTGTACTCACTTTTAATGAACGGTTTGTGTCTCTGATAATACTTCTAGTGGAAAATTTGGTCTTTGGTAATAATATTTACTAAATGTATTTATATTTTTAATGAACGATTTGTGTCTCTTGATAGTACTTTGAGTCAAAGATTTGTGTCTCTGATAATAAAATTTTAACTTATTAAATAAATATAAAGAAATATCATCATTGCCAGTTTAGATTACATTCAGTGTGAGTGTTTTATTATAGATATAAAATATAATTTTTTACATGTTGGCAAGGTCTCGCCAACATCTTGTGTATTATATTATAGACTAGAAAATCCCCTTGTGCAATTGCACAATTTCTATAGATTCAAAAACATTTACGTTATCATACTGACTCCCTTAATAAACTACCTAAAAATTTCATTTTTACATCAGCACCATTAAAAAAACGTTGAAATCACTTACTTACTTGTAATAGAAAAAAAACATAAAACAAATCTAAACACATAAAATTAAAAATGTTAGGTACAGTTTATTAATTTATTTTCGCCGTTTTTTCGTGGCGGTAATTTTTGACAGTTTTTTAATCATTCAGAAAAAATGGTCCAAGCTAAAAACACATTCAGGGTAAAAGTTCGTGTCGATATCTCAAAAATTATTTGAAACACATGTATAAAGTGCACAATAAAACCGGCGAAAAACCAACCAACACCAACCGCTACGACATTTTTTTTTGTTACATTTAAAACACTCCCAATAATCGAAATAATTTTAATATTTGTTAAAATTTTACTCTCTATTTTTCTTTAGTTTTAAAATTTTTATGTCGATGAAAAGCAGTTGTTTTCGCCGCGAAATTACTTCAATTACCAAAACTACTTTCAAGTCTTTTGCGTTTATTTTTTTTTTTGCTTGAAAAAAATTTGCTGAATTTATTTTATTTAAATGTACTTTGGAAGAAGTCTTTGGTATATTTAATAAAAGATTCATGTCTCTGATAATGTAATGTCATAAATTTTCGGGGTCTTTTTTTCGTGACGGTTGTTTTCGACAGCTTTTTAATTTAATGGTCTAATAATAAATTAGTACAAAATTATGAATCTATTGTGAGAGAAGGCTTCTAAAATGATATTTTCTATGATATTTTTTTTATTTTTTTTTAAGAAAAATATCCATTTCTATAATATTTAGTAAGTTTTTGATTTCTGTTATGAAATATAATTAGCTAAGTCTGCCGAATTTTATATTAATAAAAAAAATTCCAATATTTTACGTTATATCAAAAATTCAGCTTAAAAAATCAAAATTTCAACCTAAATAAACAAAACTACTTTAAAGTCTGTTGCGAAGCTTTTACCAGCTTTTATAATAGTGAAAGCAAAATCAAGAATAAAATCGGCCTATTATTTTTTTCTTATAAATATAAGGGTAACTATAAACTTTGCTCTTTTCACTTTCAGGTCTTTTAATTTTATTAAGAGTATTTTTATTTTTTTCCAAACAAAGAGTCATGCTTTCATCACAAAGTGAAAACTGCCAACAGAAGATTAATAATTTATTTTTAATTTACCGCTGCGACCAGTTCATAATGGATGTGGCGGTCAAATTTAAAAATTAAAAATTTGCTTTAAATTTTGTGTCGAAAGTACTTTTTAAAAAGTAAACATTTGTGTCTCTGATAAGACTTTTAGTCGAAGATTTGTTAATCGAAATAATTTTAATATTTGTTAAAATTTTACTCTCTATTTTCTTTAGTTTTAAAAAAAAGTTTTTATGTCGTTGAAAAACAGTTGTTTTCGCCGCGAATTACTTTAATTACCAAAACTACTTTCAAGTCTTTTGCGTTTATTTTTTTTTGCTTGAAAAAAATTTGCTGAATTTATTTTATTTAAATGTACTTTAGAAGAGGTCTTTGGTATATTTAATAAAATATTCATGTCTCTGATAATGAAATTTCATAAATTTTCGGGGCTTTTTTTTGTGACGGTCGTTTTCGACAGCTTTTTAATTTAATGGTCTAATAATAAATTAGTACAAAATTATGAATCTATTGTGAGTGAAGGTTTCTAAAATGATATTTTCTATGTTAGTTTCTTTTTTTTTTAAGAAAAATATCCATTTCTATAATATTTGGTAAGTTCCAGACTTCTGTTATGAAATATAATTATTTAAGTCTGCCGAATTTTATATTAATAAAAAAATTTCGAATATTTTATGTTATACCAGTTATACCGAAAATTTAGCTTAAAAATCTAAATTTCAACCTAAATAAACAAAACTACTTTTAAAGTCTGTTATGAAGCTTTCACCAGCTTTTATACTAATGAAAAGAAAATCAAGAATAATATCGGCCTATTATTTTTTTCTTATAGATATGAGGCTTACTATAAACTTTGCTCTTTTCACTTTCAGGCGTTTTAATTTTATTAAGAGTACCTATTTTTATTTTTTTTTTTCCAAAACAAAGATTGAAAACGCCAACAGAAGATTAATAATTTATTTTTAATTTACCGCTGCGACCAGTTCATAATGGATGTGGCGGTCAAATTTAAAAATTTAAAATTTGCTGAATTTATTTTTATTGAAAATGTGTGTTTTTTAAGTATGTACTTTTCCTTTTTTGACTGTACTCACTTTTAATGAACGGTTTGTGTCTCTGATAATACTTCTAGTGGAAAATTTGGTCTTTGGTAATAATATTTACTAAATGTATTTATATTTTTAATGAACGATTTGTGTCTCTTGATAGTACTTTGAGTCAAAGATTTGTGTCTCTGATAATAAAATTTTAACTTATTAAATAAATATAAAGAAATATCATCATTGCCAGTTTAGATTACATTCAGTGTGAGTGTTTTATTATAGATATAAAATATATTTTTTTACATGTTGGCAAGGTCTCGCCAACATCTTGTGTATTATATTATAGACTAGAAAATCCCCTGTGCAATTGCACAATTTCTATAGATTCAAAAACATTTACGTTATCATACTGACTCCCTTAATAAACTACCTAAAAATTTCATTTTTACATCAGCACCATTAAAAAAACGTTGAAATCACTTACTTACTTGTAATAGAAAAAAAACATAAAACAAATCTAAACACATAAAATTAAAAATGTTAGGTACAGTTTATTAATTTATTTTCGCCGTTTTTTCGTGGCGGTAATTTTTGACAGTTTTTTAATCATTCAGAAAAAATGGTCCAAGCTAAAAACACATTCAGGGTAAAAGTTCGTGTCGATATCTCAAAAATTATTTGAAACACATGTATAAAGTGCACAATAAAACCGGCGAAAAACCAACCAACACCAACCGCTACGACATTTTTTTTTGTTACATTTAAAACACTCCCAATAATCGAAATAATTTTAATATTTGTTAAAATTTTACTCTCTATTTTTCTTTAGTTTTAAAATTTTTATGTCGATGAAAAGCAGTTGTTTTCGCCGCGAAATTACTTCAATTACCAAAACTACTTTCAAGTCTTTTGCGTTTATTTTTTTTTTTGCTTGAAAAAAATTTGCTGAATTTATTTTATTTAAATGTACTTTGGAAGAAGTCTTTGGTATATTTAATAAAAGATTCATGTCTCTGATAATGTAATGTCATAAATTTTCGGGGTCTTTTTTTTGTGACGGTTGTTTTCGACAGCTTTTTAATTTAATGGTCTAATAATAAATTAGTACAAAATTATGAATCTATTGTGAGAGAAGGCTTCTAAAATGATATTTTCTATGATATTTTTTTTATTTTTTTTTAAGAAAAATATCCATTTCTATAATATTTAGTAAGTTTTTGATTTCTGTTATGAAATATAATTAGCTAAGTCTGCCGAATTTTATATTAATAAAAAAAATTCCAATATTTTATGTTATATCAAAAATTCAGCTTAAAAAATCAAAATTTCAACCTAAATAAACAAAACTACTTTAAAGTCTGTTGCGAAGCTTTTACCAGCTTTTATAATAGTGAAAGCAAAATCAAGAATAAAATCGGCCTATTATTTTTTTCTTATAAATATAAGGCTAACTATAAACTTTGCTCTTTTCACTTTCAGGTCTTTTAATTTTATTAAGAGTATTTTTATTTTTTTCCAAACAAAGAGTCATGCTTTCATCACAAAGTGAAAACTGCCAACAGAAGATTAATAATTTATTTTTAATTTACCGCTGCGACCAGTTCATAATGGATGTGGCGGTCAAATTTAAAAATTAAAAATTTGCTTTAAATTTTGTGTCGAAAGTACTTTTTAAAAAGTAAACATTTGTGTCTCTGATAAGACTTTTAGTCGAAGATTTGTGTCTCTGATAATAAAATTTTAAATTATTAAATAAATAAATAGAAATATCATCATTGCCAGTTTAGTTTACATTCAGTGTGAGTGGTTTATTATAGAAATAAAATATTTTTTTTTTACATGTTGGCAAGGTCTTATCATTATATTGTGTATATTATCAGAAATTCAATCATTAATTTCAGGTATTATATTATATTATCTGATCTGATTAATAAATCTTATTTTTTTCCATGGCTAACAATATTATTAATCGTCTAATAATAAATTAGTACAAAATTATGAATCTTTTGTGAGAGAAAGCTTCTAAACGATATTTTCTATGTTAGTTTTTTTTTTTTTTTAAGAAAAATATCCATTTCTATAATATTTAGTAAGTTCCAGACTTCTGTTATGAAATATAATTATTTAAGTCTGCCGAATTTTATATTAATAAAAAAATTTCGAATATTTTATGTTATACCAGTTCTACCGAAAATATAGCTTAAAAATCTAAATTTCAACCTAAATAAACAAAACTATTTTAAAGTCTATTACGAAGCTTTTACCAGCTTTTATACTAATGAAAACAAAATCAAGAATAAAATCGGCCTATTATTTTTTTCTTATAAATATGAGGTTTACTATAAACTTTGCTCACTCTCACTTTTTCACTTTCAGGCGTTTTAATTTTATTAAGAGTAGCTATTTTTATTTTTTTTTTCCAAAACAAAAATTGAAAACGCCACCAGAAAATTAATAATTTATTTTTAATTTACCGCTGCGACCAGTTCATAATGAATGTAGCGGTCAAATTTAAAAATTAAAAATTTGCTGAATTTATTTTTATTGAAAATGTGTTTTTTAAGTATGTACTTTTCCTTTTTTGACTGTACTCACTTTTAATGAACGGCTTGTGCCTCTGACAATACTTCTAGTGGAAAATTTGGTCCCTGGTAATAATATTTACTAAATTTATTTATATTTTTAGTAAATTTTTAATGAACAGTTTGTGTCTCTTGATAATACTTTGACTTAAAGATTCGTGTCTCTGGTAATAAAATTTTAAATTATTAAATAAATATATACAGAAATATCATCATTGCCAGTTTAGTTTACATTCAGTGTGAGTGTTTTATTATAGATATAAAATATTTTTTTTTACATGTTGGCAAGGTCTCGCCAACATCTTGTGTATTATATTATAGATAAGCTTAAGCTATTGTGCTGAAATTCCAAAATTAGTTATAAAAAGTTTTTAAAGTTTGGTTTATATTCAAAGTTATTATTATCATATAGTTTAAGCTTGATTTAATATTAACTTACCAAAAAAAATTTAAATATAAAACTTTTTATATTTAAAACAATAATAAGCTTAAGAAGTTACACTGTAGTGCTGAGTATTAAAAAGATAATATGAAAAGTTTTTAAAGTTGGGTTTAAATACAAAACTATTATTAGGAAAGTTTAAGCTTGGTTTAAAATTTACTTGAAATTATTAAAGAAAAGTTTTTTAAATTAATAATAAGCATAAGTTATATAGTGCTATTGAAAAGTTTTCAAAGTTAATATTATTAAAGTTTAGATTTGAAAAATTAAAAAATTCCGTACCTTGATCAGATTGTAAATTTTTTGGTTTTTGACCAGCACGCTTAAAAATATTTGTCATTGCGATTAAAACATTATCAGCGCTCTTATTTTTAACTGGTTCGGCATACGCAAATTTTGAAAATGTATCTATGACTGTTAATAAATATTTATATCCCTTATTAAATTTGGCATATGGAATCATTTCAACCAAATCAATTTGCCAAGTATCATTTAAACCCTTTTGAAAAAATTTTCTGCGAGTAAATTTTCTTCTAGCTCCTCTATGAATTTCTGACACAACTTGTAACCTCGACATTATTCTTGTACCATTCAATTAAATTTTTCAAAGTGATTTTATATTTTTCTATTGTATGACATTCACATGTATCTGATCCAGAAGTAGAATTATCATATGCCCACGGACAAAGGGCAAAATGAGTACCATAAATTGACGTGTATTTATTGACTTCAGAAAAATTTTTGATGTGTTTATATAGATGTAATATTAGTTTCTTATGATCATCTAATAAGACGGAGGAATAAATATTTAAGAACCCCTCTACTTCCATAATTCAAAATGACTGTACTAAGAATATGTTCGCTGCTTTTATATTATCTCTAAATTGTATTTTAAATTCAGTTTCTTATCAGACACAGACCAAAAATTATTAATTTTATTCATCCATTTACAATGATGATAGCGGGACCATCTGGATGTGGAAAAACAACATTTGTGAGCAATTTAATTGAAAATATTGATAGATTGATTTACTGCTATTCCAAAAAATCTAGCTTTTCCTTATATAGACTTTTATACCAGTATCCCAAAAGAATTTAGTGGTAATGAAAATAAACCTACTTTAATTGTTCTAGATGACTCAATGTTAGATTCTGCAAATAAACAGGTATGTGAGCTATTTACTAAAGGTTCACACCATCGTAATTTATCTATTATATTGTTAACGCAAAACGTTTTTCATCAGGGAAAATTTTCAAGAGATATTTCATTAAATTGTAAATATTTAGTGCTTTTCAAAAACCCTTGAGACAAATCACAGATTTTTCCTCTTGCTAGACAACTATATCCGGAAAATATAAAAGATTTCTTGAGAGTATATAATGAGTCAACATCAAAACCTCATGGTTATATTGTGTTGGATTTAACACAAGACATTAACGATTTATTTCGTATTAGAACTAATATTTTTTTCAAGGAATATTGTATATGTTTCTGTGATACGGGTGATTTGAATAACAGCACCTGTGAAAAGTATGAAACGATTGAAGAAAAACCAACATATATTACGTGTACTAGGAAAGTGCAACAACAAGAAATTTCGTAAAAATATTAGATAATAATAAAATATCACCAGCACAAAAAGCAAAATTAAAAAAACATAAAAAACAATTAAGATTTCTAGCCTGTTCTAAGAAAAGTATAAAAGCCAAAAGAAAAATATTAGTTCAACATGGTGGGTTTTTACCAACTTTAATCGGAACTATATTATCTGGTGTAATAGGGAAATTGCTCAGTAAAACATAATGCAGCGAATGATTGTTATGTCACCAGAAATATTTTCAAAATTTAGTAAATTATTTCAGGATGATAAAAACTTGGATTTATTAGATCAAAAAATGAAAAAAGTTTTATATGATAAAAAACTAAAACTATTGCAAAAATGGTACTTATATCATCAAAATCTCCTCAAATATGGAATTAACAAAAGACACGCAAAAAAATTACCAGAAAAGGCTAATAATCTTACATTTGATACAGGCACTCAAACAAAATTCTTTTCTAAACGAAATGCATATACAGAAACTGAATTGCCCAAATACAAATCAACATCAGCACAGACTAATTTTGTACCATTAGTTCCTGATGAAGTGTTTGAATATGATCCAAAAAAAGAGCATTCAGATATGGATATTGATTTAACACATTACGACTTAGATGATGAAAATTCATTTAAAAAATTAGCTCAAACTGAAATGCTGAAAGACGAAAATCTAATACAAAGACCATCTCTAAGCTCTGATTATCGAATGTTTGAAATACCAAGTGGTGATGTAATTACCGTTGCTGTACCATCTCCTGAAAAAAAGAAGACACTAAGATCAGCCGGTAGTTCAATTTCCTCAACTATACTTTCACAGTTTCCTGAAACAAAAAAACGAAAACTAAAACCTTTACTAAGAAGTACAAAACTAAGAACTTCATCAACACCAGAATGGACAACATATAAATAGTGCAACATTTTATGTTTTAGAAGAAGTTAACAAAGATGGATAGTCAAAATGATTTCTACGTAACATTGTTTAGTAATGATAATTTAAAACTGTTTCCAGACAACACTTTAGCTTCATTCGAAAATAAACTGCCTATTCACTTTGATTTAAGAAACGGAAACTGGAAAGTAGGTCTTTCAGAAATTTATCTGAATGATTTCCTACAAACGGAAAAATTTAACAAAGAGAATTGTGCTCTTATTAATATCGGGGAGTATAATGTTTATGTAAGAAACATTGAAAAACCTCTTGAAAAAATCAAAGTAACCAAATCTATAGGTTACACATATTATTCATATGACGATTCGGAATTACATTTGGATGATTGGAAGTTTAATTTTTTGCCAACACTTATTAAAAATATAACTCCTAATCCAGGATTTACTCGAAACCAGTTTTTTACAGAATTTTTTAATGAAATTTTGACATATATCTCTAATGCAAAAAATTATGATGATGTAGTATTTAAAAAAATGTCAGAATCTAATCGAAAGGATTTAATTCGTATATCGCAAACTTTTGATGAAGATAGTTTCTATATAAAAGTTAATCATAGCTATAACGTAAAAACATTATTAACTGAACTATTTCAACAGAAAAAAATATAAAAAGTTTCAAAACAAAATTACCTGAACTATTCAAATTAGCTGTTGCTAATAATAAAGACGAATTGAATGGAATGGTGATGATTTATTCAGATATAGTTCAATCATCTGTTTTTGGAAGTAGCAAAGTGCGTGCATTAAGAGCTATCAATATAGAAAATTGCAGAATACCTACAAATATTGAATTTGAAAATGTCCATTACATACCTACAGAAAAAAATTGTTTTGAAACTACAGCGATTAAAATTTGCGACCAATACGGTGATGGAATAAATTTTGTTTCCAGTTACTATCCAACAAAAATTGTATTACACTTTATAAAGCATTGATTGCCCGAAGACAATATAAATACTACTACTCAAATATGATATCATATCAAACATGGAAAGAGCTTACGTGAGATATTATTCCTTCCAAGTAGGTGGAGGAATCAACGATATAGGACCTTTATTACAATTTTATCCAGCTATTCAAAGAGGTCGTGGTTTTGGAAATATATTGGGAAGTTTAATTCGTTACTTAAAGCCGGTTTTTACATCAGGTTGGGACTTAATTAAAACAGAGGCTGCGAAGACAAGTAAAAATATTTTAAGTGATATAGCATCTGGTGCAAACATAAAAGAAGCTGTAATTGATCAAAGTAAAGGTGGCATGAAAAATCTACGAAAATCCGTAGTTAATCAACTGCATTCAATGTATGGTGGAAGACGAAAAGCCATAAAAAGACGAAGTGGTATAAAAAGACGAGCAGTTTCTAAAAAGACACATTTAAAGTCGAAGCGACGAAAAAAGCAAATTAAAACCTCTGATATATTCAATTAAATATGGAATGCATGAAATCCGAACTTGATTTTTTTGCATCATTACCAGTACAAACAAGTATATTGCGTTCAGAAGAGGTAGCATACAATCCTTTAGCTTCTTTAGAGGCATCACCGTCAAATATTGAATTTGTTTCGCTTGGAAATGGAGATACATATCGAGATTTATCGTCAACCTACATCAAATTTAAAGTTCAAATATTAAAAAAAGATGGATCAGCTTGGAGTGCAAATGATAAAGTAGGAACCGGAACTGATGTAAGAGCAGCCCCGCAGCCCAGTATTGTAAATAACTTATTACACTCTTTAATTAAACAATGTAATGTAACTCTAAATGGAAAAAACATCACTCCTTCAGACTCCTTATACCATTATAAAGCATACTTAACTACTTTACTAAATTATGGTACAGATTCCAGTCAAACACATTTGGAAGCATCTGGTTGGGAATTGGATAAACCAAATGTAAATGATTTTAGCAATTCTGGTTCTAAATCAAGACAAAAATTGTACAATAATTCTACAATAGTAGAATTAATGGGAAAATTGCATGCAAATTCCAAATTACTTTTAAATAACGTTGACATTCGAATTGCTCTGGCATTAGAAAAACAAGATTTTTTTATTTTCTTTAACGATAACGATGAAAGTTATTTAAAAATTCTCGAACATGAAACATTTAACAATTAATCCTAGCATATTAATAGCACATAATACTGTTTTGGAAAAGGCTAATGCAAAATATTTTTATGTTAGAAGTGAAATCAAAACATTTACAATTCCAGCTAACACATCCAACATATCATTGGATAATATATTTATAGGGCAAATACCAAAAGCTCTTGTATTTTGTATGGTTAATAATAAAACTTTTAATGGTAAAGATCAAAAAATCCATACCATTTCGATCATCAAAATCTCACACAATTTCAATTGTATGTGAATGGAGTGCCTACACCAAACTCTGCAATTGAAACAAGTTTTACATCGAATAACAATTGCAATTCTCGTGCATATTTAACATTATTTAGCGGAACAGGTATACATCATTCTGATAGAGGACATCAAATTTCAAAAGAACTATTTGCAAAAGGTTATACAATACTAGCTTTTGATTTATCACCAGACGGCTCTGGAACTGATACATGCCAGAGTTTATTAAACCAGGGAGTTGTAAAGATTGAAGCAAGACTCAGTTCTCCATTAACTTCAACATTAACATGCATTGTGTTTGCGGAATTCGACGCCAGTATCGAAATTGATAAAAATCGTAACGTCTACGTAAACATATAAAAGGCAGTTTAGTGAACCATTTTTAATTACTTGAAAATGACGTGCGCTCTAGTAGATTTATCGTTCTGTACGGACGACAGCTATACAATATTTGTTAAAAACCTTGCTGTGGTTGGAATAAAAGAAAAATGTAAAACTATTGTAAAAGAATTAAAGTATAAATTCCCAACCAGAGACTTAACAAGAACAGACCTCAAGAATTATTCTTTTGGACATATGGACAATGAAAAAACAACTAATCAAATAATAAATTTGCTTGAAAAATTCGATATAGTGTTAACAAATGGAAAATTTAAAGCTGAATTTTTAACAGCATACATAAGTGGAAATACTCGACTAATTGATATTTCTCATTTGCAAAAGAATGAACACACTTCAGATAACGAAAGTTCTGAAATGTAATAGTGCAACACGTAAATTATTTAAAGGAGTTTTTGCGCTTGATCTAATACCACAAAAGATTTCTAAACCAGGTATTTTAGTAATAAACACTGACACTTCTGCTAAAAAAGGAACACATTGGTTAGCAATTTTCGTGCCAGTTCAAGGTTGTGCAGAATATTTTGATTCATTTGGAAATCCACCATTCCACAATGAGATTGTGAAATTTCTACAAAATCAATCAAAATGTTTTGTTTTCAACAATAAGCGTTTACAAAGTCATCTTACATCAGTCTGTGGACAATATTGTTGTGTATATTTATGGATGCGATGTAACTGCAAAAGTATGAAAAATTTTATTAATTTATTCAACACAATGTCGTCCGCCGCCCCACCCAAAAACGATAAAAAAATACAATTAATGTTTCGGAAAATTTTCAAAAAATGTATACGATAAAAGCTATAAATACAAAACTTTCAAGCTAGAAAACTAAACATAGTTTAAAAAACATGGAGCCAACATCAAATGCTGAAGTATTTGTCGAAAAACAAATAAACAACGACAACAATAACGATAACGACGAACAACAACAAAAAAAATCTTTTATTAAGCTATATTTACTATTTGGATAAAAAACAAACAATAAAAATACAAATTGGATTTAATGTTGAAAATTTAGCTGCAACAATAATTTTCCAACGTCATCGCAAAGTCATTAGCGAGATGAATTATTTGCAGTGGCATGCTTTTTATGTAGATTTTACAACAAACATTCAACCTAAATTAAATTCAAATAAATTTCCACTCAAATTCAATCATACAGAGCAAACTAAAAAACTAACATTGGAACTAGATGAGTATACCCGCTTTTGCCTTATGTTGGACTTTATACAAGCAGTGATGTCATATAACAATGGAGCTGAATTAAATGTACGGGAATATGTATTCAAGTATTTCGACAGATGTATTGAAAGGAATAAACTGAAATTGGAACAAGAAGATTTTTACATTCCTATGAATTTACATATAGCTCAGTGCAATTATTCTAGACTATTTTATGAAATACCATTGTTTATGTCTGAAAAAATATATTCTTCAATAATAAATAAAACAAATATTTTTTAAAGCCAATTATTATTATTATTATCTTTTATTAAATACATGTACAAGTTTATACAATTTTTTACAGCACATCTTTTCAACAAATTTTCTGTATTATGATGGTGAGGGCAAATGGTGATGTAATTCCTTAGTTTTTGTAGAGATGGAATTTTGTTATCTAAATTAATAACTTTTACTGAATTTGAAATAAAAGTGTCTAAAAATTGCTTTTTTTTAAGACCTTTTACATAAACAACATCAAATAATGTTGTTAGATGTTCTTCAAAGACATTTTTAACTTTTAAATACTCTATAAAGCCATCATTCCAATCCAAGTTATTAATGGATTGGATAATGGATAATGGATTATTCTTTTCGTTGTACCCATTTTGCCATTTAACATCACTATTTAACTCTTCAAATGAATACGGAGCTTTATAAATAACACTGGTATTAGAGAACCATCAGCTATCAAAGAAAATTCTTTCAAAAAATATTGTTTGTTATTTCCAATAACAAATTGTAAATCAACTATAGCTTTCCTATTGCCATTGTTGCTACTGCTGCTACTGCTGCTACTGCTGCCGCTGTTGTTGTTGTTGTTGTTGTTGTTGTTGCTGCTATTCATTTTGTTCTTTATTATAATAAAAAAAAACTAATAACCTAGCCTTTTATTTAGAACTCTGATTTCATAAACAAAAGTGGGGATACCTACCTATACTAAAGAGCAGTGAATTTTTAAAGCCATTAACGGACCTTCGCAGACCGTTTTCGGACCTTCGCAGACCGTTTTCGGACCTTCACAGACCGTTTTCAGACCTTCACAGACTGTTTTCGGACCTGCAAAGACCGAAACTAGTCTTGAATACGGGCCTTTGCGCCAAGGGGTCGCCTAAGCACTGTAATAAGTATCTGAAAAAAAAATTTTTTTTCAGACCGTTTTCGGACCTTCACAGACCGTTTTCGGACCTTCAAAGACCGAGACTAGTCATGAATACAGACCTCTGACACCTTTGCACCTTCATAAGTATCTGAAAAAAAAAACAATTTTTCCTTTTCTTTCAAAATAAATCAAAAAAAAAAAAAAAAAGCAAATTAAATTTTTAATCTTAAAGTTTATTTATTTCAAAAATTTTTCTTGTGAATCGATATCAATCGATGGAATTAATTGAAATAATGCCATATTTCGTCTGTCTTTATCCCGTCCCAAAAATTTGAAATAAAACTGCGCTCTATTCAATTCCTCTAATTCTGGTTCGTTTGTTACTTTTTTTGAAAACCTGTCCGGCATGAAAAATATAATTTTTTCATTGGTTAGTGGATCTTCTACCTCGCAAAGCACCACCGTTTGACCTCACCTTCGTCTCTAAAAAGCGCCAGGAAATCACCTCGTATATTTTACTCTGTTGTAAAATATCAATATTTTGATATTTTTCACTTGAACCCACTCCAAATTCCATTAAATTTTTTAAAAAGACAGCCTATTTCATATTAAAAAAATAGAAAATAGAAAATTAAAAATAAAAAGAAAACAAATATTCTACCATATTGTTTGTTTTATTTTGTAATGTTATGTATATACTTAATAAAGTAAATAATTTCTAATGATATTAAAGGAAAATTTGTTGTTTTTATATATGAAAAACTTTATATATCACATCCTTACTATATAGTATACAATCACAAGTTTTTTTTTTGTTTTTGAAAACATAAAATTAACTTTAAAAAAAACAAAAAAAAACCAAATAACTAACTCATTATGCAATTAAGCAATTTTTTGTTTTGTTTTGTTTTTGTTTCTCTAATTGATATTAAATCTGTAAAAGATTTTTTTTTTTTTTTTTTAAAGTTGATATTCTAATACGATACAAAAATGTTTGCCGTATTTGAAAAATATCGTATAAATTAAAAAGTTATGAAGGTAGCTGCAGCTGCGCTGTGCCAAAAAACATTTTTTTATAGATTTATTTTATTTTATGATTAGAATAGTAATGCGAGCACGCCTTTCTAAATAAGTTAATATATTAATACGATGCAACATTGTTGCAGTATTTGAAAAATATAATATAAATTAAATAGTTGTCAAGGATGTGACAGTTGATGTAGTGTCTCAACAACTTTTTATAGATTTATTTATTTTTATGATTAGAATAGTAAGGTTGCCTTTCTAAAAAAAAAAAAAAAAAACATAAAAAAAACAGTTAATATGCTAATACGATGCAACATTGTTGCAGAATTAATAAGTTACAGTAAGTAAATTCATAGTGAGCTTTTTAAATGTATTTACCCGGTGGTGGTTTTTAAAAATATATATATGATCTTATGTTAAAATCCATTTTTAGTTAGCAATAATTTTTGTTACGAAATAATAACGGTTTACATAATAACGGATAATCTAAAGACATAAATGTAGAACACAATTAAAACATAAATGTGATTTATGTCAAAAAACATTTAGTAGAAAAAGAATTTTATTAGATCATATAAAAAACCACAGAGAAAGTTATGAAAATACAAAATTTTGTGAGAAGTGCAAAACAACCATCTCAAATAATTTGTGGAACTACCACATTCGGACAAATAAACATAAGAAAAATGCATCAGAAGTCATTAAAACTAATGTTAGGTGTATTAATGAATGTTTTCAAAATAGACTAGAAACATTTATTAGAGATAATGATGATGAAGGCATATTAAACCCATCACAATTTTTAGAAAAGGCTGAAACCGATATAATTGAATTGTTGAGACAATCACTAAAAAAGCACAATGCCATTAAGGTAAATCTTGAACTTTTCGGCGAATATATAAAACCAACAGAAAAAGAGTTTGAAAATATATCAATCAAATCTTTTCAAACTCGAATGTTTAGCATTACACAGACAGACGATCTTAATGATTTTTTTGAAAATGCTAAAAAAGTTATTCAACAACAAGCAGAAGACTTCCAAGAAAAGGATAGTGGCTGGGCGTTGATTAGAATTTTACACGTGGAAATAAATATTAATAAATATGAACCAATCCGCGTTTCTAGTTATATTAAGTTACCAAAAAACATAGAACATAAAAAAGCCTGCATTAATATCAACAATAATGATAACTTCTGTTTTAAGTGGAGTTTGGTATCAGCCTTACAAACTTGTGCTGAACATGCAAAACGAACATCTTCATACAAAATTAGTGCCATTTCTCAACCCATAGTCAAGCTTGAGTTTGGCGATGTTTTACAACTTAATTTTGGTAATATGCAATTTCCAGCTAAATTGTCTGAATTAAATTTATTCGAAGAACTTAATAATGACATAAGCATAAATTTGTTTGGACTGGAAGTCATTAATAAGAAATGGTATTCATTAATAAGAAAAGAACGAGGTTGTAGGGCCATTTTATTTGACAAAATGTGAAAAAAAGTTTCATGTCAATTTATTGCTTTTGGAAAAGGATGAAAAATTTCATTTTGTTTACATAAAACATTTATCAAGATTGATAAGTCGATCTGTAACAAAGAATACTCATCAAATTTATATTTGTAATATGTGCTTGCAACATTTTCATACATTACAACAACGTGACTTACACATACTCGAATGCAATAAAGTAGTTACAAAGCTTCCATCTGTTGAAAAAAGTACACTAGAGTTTAAGAATTATCAACAAAAATTGAAAACACCTTTTGTTATTTATGCTGATGCTGAGAGTATTTTACAGCCTATTGCAACATGCAATCCTGATCCCATGATGTCTTCAACAACAAATATTCATCAACATGTTCCAGTAGCTTTCTCGTACTACATTAAGTGTTCTTTTGATGATAGTCTAAGCTGTTTCAAAGAATTTGTTGGAGCTAACTGTGCTAAGGAATTTATCCAATCATTGACGGAAACATGCAGTGAATTATATTCAACCTTCTTTATGAGTTCAAAGCCGATGAATCCACTAACACTGGATGAGCAGCTGCAACAATTGGTTCAAGAAACGTGTCACATATGTGGTAAGCATTTAGATTTTAATAATAGAATTAGAGACCATTGTCACTTTACTGGTAATTATAGAGGTCCTGCTCATTCTTATTGCAACTTATTGTATAGGCGATCAAATTTTTTCCCAATATTCTTTCACAATTTTTCCGGCTATGATTGTCATCTTTTATTTAAAGAGCTAAACGAAGTGAATGGACATATTGGTGTCATTCCTTTGAATAAAGAACGTTATATTTCATTATTTAAAAAAATTACAATAGATAATAATCATTCATTTTATTTACGTTTTCTTGATAGCTTCAGATTTATGGCTTCTAGCCTTGATTCATTGTGTAAAAATTTAAATGAAAACGATTTCTTTCATATAAAAAAAGAATTCAATAATAATGAAAAATTTATACTTATGACTCGAAAGGGGGCTTTTCCCTATGAGTATTTAAATTCCATTAAACGACTTGACGAAACATGTTTACCGTCACAAGACAATTTTACCAATCAAATGACAAACACACCATGTTCCGATGAAGACTACATTCATACAGTTAATGTATGGAATACGTTTAAATGTCAAAATTTATGGGACTATCTTAAACTTTACCTTAAAACAGATGTACTTATTTTGACTGATGTTTTTGAAAACTTCCGCAAAATATGCTCCAAAATCTATTCTTTAGATCCTGCAAATTTTTACACTACACCAGATTTGTCATGGGCGGCTATGTTAAAATACACTGATATCAAGTTAGAGTTGTTAACTGATGTTGAGATGTATAATTTTTTTAAAAAAGGTATACGTGGTGGAATTAATCAGTGAGACAGTAGCAAAGACATTCAGTAGCAAATAATAAATTTATGGGGGAATCTTATAAAAAAAACGAACCTTCTAAATACATAGTATATGAAGATGCTAACAATTTATATGGGTGGGCAATGATACAATATTTACCACATAAAGATTTTCAGTGGGTTGATACTCCTGAAAATATTGATGTGCTTTCAGTTGCCGATAATTCGCAAACTGGTTACATTTTAGAAGTGGATTTAGATTACCCTCAACATTTACATGATTTGCACAATGATTTTCCTTTTTGTGCTGAAAACAAAGTTCCACCGAAAGGTAAAATTCCTAAACTGTTAGTTGACTTAACAAACAAACGAAAATATATTATCCATATAGACAGTTTATTTAATTTTCCACTGACAGTTTTATTTATACTATACAGACAGATGATTTTTACGCTGATATATTTAATGAAATACCAAAACGTTTTGATACATCAGATTATCCATCCGACAATTTATTTAATTTTCCTCTAATGAATAAAAAAGTTCTGGGTCTTTTTAAAGATGAATTTAATGGAAAAATTGTTTCTGAATTTATTGGATTAAAATCTAAAATGTATTTCCTTCAAACATATGAAAATAAAACTATTAAAAAAGCTAAAGGAATAAAGAAATATGTTGTCAATTCTTTAACATTAGATAATTATAAAAATTGTTTGTTAAAAAATGAAACTTGTTTAAAACAAATGAAAATATTTAGATCACATTTACATACAATTTATACACAAAATTTAAATAAAGTAGCTTTAAGTTCATTAGATAATAAAAGATATGTAACTGAAGATAATATAAAAACATATGCTTGGGGGCATTATGCCATTGAGCAATAGTTGTAAAAAAACAAAATAAAAAAATCAAATTTTTGTTAGTTTAATATTAATAATAAAAATCACAATTTAAAGATGTTTAAAAAAAAAAAATATTATATACACATTAAAAGTGTCTTTCAATTTGTTAAAAACTTTTTTTTTAATTTTTCAGATAAATATTAAACCAAAAGCTTTAACTTTAATAATTACTTAAACAAGACTTTATAAACTTTTCATATCTTCACTTTAACCAGCTTAACTTTTAAAATTTGAAAACATAAAAAACTTTTAACTTTTCAGTTAAATATTAATTCATTTAAATCTAAACTTTAATAATATTAACTTTGAAAACTTTTCTAATCTGTTTGAAAATTTTCAACAGCACTATAACTTAAGTTTAATATTATTAATTTAAAAAACTTTTCTTTAATTTTTCAAGTAAATTTTAAACCAAGCTTAAACTTTCCTAATAATAGTTTTGTATTTAAACCCTACTTTAAAAACTTTTCATATTATCTTTTTAATACTCAGCACTACAGTTTAACTTCTTAAGCTTATTATTGTTTTAAATATAAAAAGTTTTCTATTTAAATTTTTAGGTAAGTAACTATTAAATTAAGCTGAAAGTTAATGATAATAATAATTTTGAATATAAACCAAACTTTTAAAACTTTTTATAACTAATTTCGAATTTTCAACACAATAGCTTAAATTTTTTATGGTTAAATTTTTAAAACTTTTTTGCAATTTTTCAGGTTAATATTAAATCAAGTTTAAACTTTGATTGTAATAACTTTGTATTTAAACCAAACTAAAAGCCTGAAAAACTTTTCATAGCTTCCCACATATAAAAATATTTCAGCAAATTTAAATCAAGTTTTAAGTTTCATAACCAAGCGTTTTAGAAGAAGAAGAAGAATTTTAACATTGATATTAGTTTTGTATATTAACTTTGTATTTAAGTCAAAACTTTAAAATCTTTTCATATCTAATTAAAAATATTCAACACAATAGCTTAAGCTTATTTTTTTATTTTATAAAACTTTTTTTAATTTTTCACGTAAATATTAAATCAAACCAAACTTTAAAAACTTTTCATATTTAATTAAGAACAGTAAGCACTATATCTTTAGCTTATTACTGTTTTAATTTGAAATTTAAACATAACTGATATTCTAACCGCTAAGCTTAATTTAAAATACTCAAAAGCATAAAACTTTTTACTTATCACAATTTTATTGCATACATTTAGGATAACTGTTGAATAAAAGCTCCTCCTGACGCTGAAACGGCATAATAAAAGCTTTAAAAAAGCTCCTCCTGGCGCTGAAACGGCATATACATACTACTTATCTATTACTTAAACCAAGTATACAATCTTTATAAACAACTGACGATCGCCGCCAGTCTGACTTACTTTTAAAATGACCTTGACATACTTCCTGTCTGGCCTACCGGGTGGCCTTGACCTACTTCTGGGTGACCTTGACCTACTGACCTTTCTGCCCCAAGTGCCTACCTATCTACTCACAATTTAAACTTATTATAAATCTTGATAAGTAATAATTTTATTAAATTTACAATATCTATACATTTGTAGATTTAAATTTTAATTAAAAAATATTTTTTTTTTATTTTTCACTCTTTCACTCTTTTACTATATTAATAATGTATGATTTAGATTAATTTTTATTTTAATTTTGACCGTAGTGTAGTATTTAGATTCGTTACACTACAAAGCGTTGATACATAAATATTGATATAGTTCTAACCAGACTCAAGTAGAACATTAAGTCAGATTAATCTTAGGCAATATCAACGATACTTAATGTATCCTACCGACTGCCCCAAATACGAAATGACGAAATTAGTTTCGATGGTATTAAAAAACAATTTAATGGTTAGAACTTGTTTATTTGACTGATATAATATTAGTTAATTGATTTAACACACTTTCAGATATTTATATTACTAAACTGCTTGAATCAGCACTAACAGGTGAACACATGTCATATTTAAATGTACTATTTTAAACTTACAAAACTGTGAGAAGCTAATAATATAATTAAGTAATAATTTAAATTTGATATAAATATATTAATTTAAATTTAACAAACAAATGGTAGTTGCGTTAATAATAGTAGTGATTACGTTAACAATATTAATACGAAACAAAATTTAGGTAGATTACATTTTAATAAAGGTAAATTAATGAGATGTTATGTTGAAAAATAAAGGTTAGTATTTACTATAATTAAGGTATTATGATATTCGTAACTCGTATTTTTATTTTTGCCATTGAATGTTAACAAAATACAAAAAATATTCTAATGGAAATTGAAGCTAAGCTATAAGAATAAAGCATTTATTCAGTGTTCATTGATTTTAAACAATATGAAAATTGCGAATTAGTTAGACCACCTTCACAATTTATGAATAATTTAGCAGTTTTAGAAAACAAATTTATTAATAATTTTTATAACATTTGTGTAGAAAAAAATATAGAATTAAAACTTTTTGAACTGTTACAAAAAGATTTTTAAATACAGTTGTTGTGGCAGACGAATAACAGCACCAAGATCGTGAGAAAAGTTAGCAAAATTGGATCAGTGTTAAAGTGTCTCTTTTTATTGTAATAGATATTCTTTAGTTCAAATATTCAAAACATGTAAAGTACAGCTTTTTCTTATTTACAAAGAGAAAAAAAATCAATAATAAAATAAAAACGAGGAAGAGTGCAGTAGAGTAGACTATGTCAACCCTCGAATACCCGTATGAACGTAATATATCCTTTTTCTATATAACTTGATCATCTTTTAAACAATTTCAGATGTTTTAGTACCGAAGTTTAGTCAGATGTTTAACTACCGAGATATATTTATGTAAATTGTGGAGTTGTGTGACAGCTACCGAAATCTATTACACCAGCAGAACCAAATTTTACAGAAGTTGTTGCCATAAAACTTGATCTTCATTTACAAGATTGCAGAGGGCTAGCTTCATTAAATTCCGAGAGGTGCAAGAAGCCTGCACCGACTGCTCTATTTTTGAACCAGCCAAATTTTGCAAAAGTTGTTGACATTCAACATCTCTTCACTAAATTCCAAATACCTAGCTTTAATAGACTCTGAGTTATTTCCATTTAAAAAGGGAAGTTGTATGGCAACTACGCGAACCTGTCAAATCAGCACAACCAAATTTTACAGATGTTGTTGACCTGAATGAACGGTTGGTCCAGATGGACGGACGGACAGACATACCTTAATAGCCTCAGAATTCGATTCTCAGCCGATCCATACCTTTGAGCCTATATATTATTTGTATTTTCCCTTTTACTTTTTGTAAAATGTACTTTTATGATAAAGGTATATCTAGCTCGCTTATTTCGAGGTGTTACAAACGGAGGAATAATTTTATTATACCCGATACTTATCGTACGGGTATGAAAATATTGGCATGATAATATTTATTGGGTTTAAGCACCATGATGCTGGTATGGTGGCTAGTTGAATGGCTTTATTCAACTACTAAAATTAGATTTCAAAAATTTTGTTGTCACTGATATACAATTTACGAAGCCAAAATATATGTGTGCATGTATGTACAATAATGTTATTGCCCATTGCCTTTCTTTTTTGTCATTAAAAATAAAATATAGTATCAATGTTTTATGTTATTAAGGAACATTTTTTATTTATTTGGTATTATAAAAATTGTCACTTTATATGAAAATAAAATTATAATTGCGCAAACAAATAAGGCAAAATACTGTAATAATAAAGTCAAATAGTATTAATAAAGTATAATAGTATTTGCACTGTTGAATAGAAATAAAATTATTAAAACTATTTGACTGCAGGTGATTATGAAAGGGTTATTTGATCACCACAATTAGACATGCGGGTTTTTCCGAAAATAAATACTATACAAAGTTATAAATTATTATAATTTTGTATAATATTATATTATTTATTTAAATGTTCATATGATATGTTACTATTATCATAAAGTAGGTATTAAAGCATAGATAATTCTTATTCATACATTGCATTCAATTTTAACAAATCGAAAATTGTATTCAATCAACTATTATAATATGTAGTGTAATTCACACAAAAAAAAAAAAATAAAAGAAGATTAAAAATCTATCAAATAAAATTTTTTTATACATTTTTTTTATTTACTATTTATATACATAATATGTAACAGTTTTTATTGAAAATCTATTTCTATAAAATATTTCACTCAAATGCTTAATAAACTCTTACACGTCAAAGTTAAAACAACTAAATTTTTATCTCATAAATAAATTAATTTAAAAAAAAGAAAAAATATTTTTGTTCTTCAGAGCTTGAAATAACTCTGACTTTATTTTAAAAATTTACACAAAATTACACACAAAATATCAAAGTTAATAAATAATATTAATTTATTGCTTTGTTCTACAGAATTTTTAACTGGGACAAATTTTGTAATATATATTGATCTAATTCTAATTTCCAATAATCTAATCTAAAAACCAAAATATTAATATCAAAAATATTTACTAAAAGATAATTGCATATGATTGCATACACAATGTATGAAAATAGAAATAGTGTAACTGATCCTCTCTTATTATATTATATTAAATGCTTTTATATTAACTCGTCACTGTCGGTTTATTTATTTATTTATTTATTTGTCATTCTGTCACGCTTTTTATTATATTCGTAATCTGTTAGCAACATTTATAACTGTTGTATGGTGCAGAGGAAAGTGTACAGGTTTCAAAAGTGGGGGTCATGTTGTTCGAATCCAGTTCACATGCAACTTTTTTTTTTTTTAACTATTTATTCATCAACATTTTTAGAATAAAATATGTATATATTTTGTATATATGAATTTGAAACTTAAATTTTTATCTCTAAATTCATGCATACAATACACACGCAATATATTTTTGATCTTTTCTCCTATAATAGTATATTTTTATGTACGTTGCTAAAATATTTTGTTTACATTTGTTTAGTATTTAAATCAAAATATTTGCTGTCAACATTCTTTAATGCATATTGAATATGCATGGTTAAAAATTAAGATTTTATGTTCGTAATATGTTCATTCAATTTTTAAGTGTTGTATAGTGCAGAGGAGAGCGTACAGGTTTTGAAAGTAAGAGTAATTTGGTTCGAATCCAATTCGTGTAGGTACATTTTTTTTTTTTTGTTAACTGTATTCATCAACATTTTTTTAATAAAATTTTATGTATAATATACACATATTATTTGATCTTTCCTCCTATAATAATTTAGTTCAATCAATCTTGACGTGCACATGTATTTTGTATTAGGATTTAGCAAAACACAAAATATATAGGTACAATATTTTTATGTTGCTAAATTATTTTGTTTTAAAACATTTGTTTAGGATTTAAATCAGAATATTTGTTGTCAACATTCTTTATTGCATATTGAATATGTATGGCGTTAAAAATTAATGTTTTATGTGTTTTATTTAGGAACATTTATTATGTCTATTGTGTATATAGATATACATATAAAATTTCATTCAAAATAATTCCAACTGCCAAATTCAAACTACATACATACATAATATATTTTTGTATGTACATAGTAAAGAATATAAAAAGTAAAGATCATTACAAAATTATGCTTTTGCGCATTACGCATTATGATTTACAAACAAAATTTTGTCAACACAAAAAATTAAAACTACGTATGTAAATATGTACGTACGTATGTAAATAATATTATGTTAAACTAATTTCCTAAATTATTTTCTTCCGCTCCATTTGTTTGTAATTTAAATCAAGATATTTGTCAACAATTTTTACTGCATGATCTTATTAAAGGATTAGGTAGGTACTAGGTGTTCAAGGTTAGATGTTTGTTTGGATATACGATGTACTACTAATGCTATACTATAGAAATATACAGTAAAATACATTTATGTACAATATATATATCATTTTCATACGTGTTAGAAATGTTACTTCAACTAAAATTGTATTGTAATATTTATAATCACAGTATTTTGGTACATATTTTACTCTTCGAGGTACTTTCATTAATTATGAATTACATACTGGAGTAAAATATTTTTACTCTTGCCATATAATAAAAATATATTATAACAGTCCAAAAAGCTAAAGTTTTGCAATCAATTTTATTTTCTACTTTTTAGGGGGCGAATTCGGTTTCGATAAAATTTTTTTTTTTTTTTACTTATTATTTTATTTTAAAGAATATTTCTTTCCTTTTTGTACAACAACAATGTACTGTGCATAATATAAAAAGTGAAGTAGATGTTTACACTTTAAAAGTGTGACCAGGGGCCTCGGTGGCCTAGTGTGTAAGAGCGTATGAAATATGCTGTAAACACCGAGGCACTGTGGGTTCGAATCCTACACACACCGTAAGAGTTATTTCCCCTTACGACATTTACAGCTACGCCTGAACAGGAAAGGCTGTGTAATTTCCTGTCCACATTTATGTGGCAGAGAAATGCATTAAAAAAAAAAGTGTGACCACACAAAATGTTTAGGTCAGCTAATTATTATTATTATTTAATTTACTTTAAATGTTTGAATTTGTAATTAAAATATTACTTTTATGGAAATATTTTTCTGAACAAGTTGTCAAGGTATACTACATCCTCCCCCCAAAGAAATAATAATATTAGTTTACATTTCTTAAAATTTAAACTAATTTATTTTAAATTTACTAACAAAACAGAATATTTATTATAATTTTAATTTTATATTCACAAAATTTTTTTTTTTTTATATATATATATTGTTTTTTATTTATAAAAATGTAATTTTGTTAAATATCTATACTTTTTATTTATATTCTTTCCTATCTTTAAATAAATTATTTTTATGTAATTCTACATAACAATAATTCTAATTCTATTGTTATATAATTCTTTATTATTTATAATTACTGTAATATTTGGACCTTTTTGAGCTATAATTTTAAATGGTCCTTTAAGAGGTAAATTTATTTTTTTCTTATTTCCTACTTTTATATATATATAATCATTTATTACGAAATTTAATTTGTTTACATTATTTTGCTTTAATTTATTATTCTATTTTCATTGATTAAACTATTTTTTGCCTTTTCATTCGCGTATTTTAATTTTAATTCATTTAAATAATTATCTATGTTATAAATACAATTTTTATTCTTTAATTTTTCACGTGAAAGAGTACTTATTTTTCCATAAACCAATTAGAAAGGTGAGTAATGTTTAGTGTTTGGTTGTAAAAGTAAGTATAGTAAGGTAAGTATTCGTCCCAACTTCTCATATTTTTTGACCTTCGAAGTGACAAAACTTCTGTTTAATTACGGATAACTTTTTTATGTTAAAAATTATTTTTACTTTTATTTTTTTTATTTTATTTTTTCTAACATTATTAAAATAAATAAGTGCACTTTTTTAAATAATTTTTATTTAGAAACTTCAATATATTAAATTAAATGGCTGCACTCCAATAGCAACAGGATAAGTAATTTTTTATAATTACACATTACACAAAAAATTTTTTTAATTTTTATTTTCATTATAAAATTATTTGCAAAGTATTGATATTGATTATAGTTTATTTTAAAGTGTTGCCAAGCTCGGGTTATTTAAATCGTACACTTTTACTTCTGATTTTATTTTTGAATATATTTTAATTTTAGACTTTTTACTTCTGATTTTAATTTTAAATATATTTTAACTTTTTGTTAATTTTAAATTTGACTGTAAGTTTAAATAACATTCTTTAGTTTATTTTAATTCACATTTTGATCTTGGTTAATTTTAAAATTAATTTTAAGTCTAATTTTGATTTTAATTACAATTTCAACACTGATTTCATTTTAATTCTGATTTTGATTTTAATTTTAAACTGGATTTCAATTTTAATGTTATTTAGATTTTTTTTTTTGTTTTATATTAATTATTTTCCAACAAAATTACCAATTTTAATGTTATTTTCTGTAACATACGCGGGTTGCAAACGAATTTTCATGCCAGCGAGTACCATCTTAGTTCAATTAAACCAGCAATCTTAGCCCTATGTGAAACACAAGTCAGTAACCACAATGATTAAAAAATGATATCGCTTTCAACACACTTTCAAAATACAAATGTTCTTGCCCAACATTTCACTACATTTGGGTCAAAATTCTCGTTAAAAAGCATGTTATACATTTCTGTTTTCTATACAGATAGCCACACTCAAATGAACAGGAAACTGCTATGAAATTGAAAATCTATCAAACCAGATCAATGAAATTTTAGACGCATCTCCAGAAACTGAAATTGTTCTGGCGGGGGATTTCAATATTCATAACAGGGACTGGCTCCATTTTTCTAGCAACATCTTCCCGAGTCAAAACTCAATTGGGAAACAAGTTGAACTATTCTCCACGCTGTTCCACCTTTCTCAACTTGTTAAAAATCCCACTAGGATCCCGGACCGTGCTGATCATGAAGATCACCTCTTGGATCTGTTTCTCACCACAAACCCTGAAAAATATGTGGTTTCAGTTGGTTGCCCTTTGGGTAATTCCGCCCATTGTTTGGTTAACACAAGTTTCCAGGTAAGCCCAATCTCCAACCAGAGGTCCGCTCCCAAAAAATTAGTTTGGAGTTACAGCCATGCTGACTGGGAGGGTCTTAACAACTTTTTTAGAACCTTTGATTGATCATTCTGCTTCCGTAACAGAAATGTTAACTTTGCTGCAAATGCGATTAATGAAATTATTTAACTTGGAATGAGGTTATTCATTCCTCATTTCATGAAATCTGTGAAGAGGAAGGCCAAATCTTAGATTAATCGCATTTGCAAAGAAGCCATTTTTAGAAAAGAGGAGGCTTTTAAACTGTACCAAAACATTAGGTCGGAGGCTCGCAGGGCCAACTATATAGTGGTGAGAAACAGATGCAAGAGAGTTATCAACTCTAGCACATATCAAATAATAGCACATCCTTTAAGACATTTTCCTAAAGTCTAAAAAAAGACGTTAGAGGGTCTTCTTTTCCACCACTTGTTGATATAATAATAACAGAACAGTATCAGATTCTAAAAAGAAGGCGAACTTATTTGGCAAGCAGTTCGCCTTCAATTCGACACCGCCACAGTCAGCTCAGATGCCGCCTTCTGTTCCAGGAGTTGTCTGCTCCTTTGGTAAAATTTACTTTAGGATGCGGGCGGAAATGAAAATCTTCAAAAATCTTTATACAAATAAGTCAAGTAGGTGGTATAACCACCATGGTGCTTAAAAATACCTACTCTAGTATTTCAGAACCTCTACGTAACCTTTTCTACCTCTCCTTCACTTCGGGTATTCATCCTACCCAATAGAAAGTTGCACATATTTTCCCAATTCCCAAAAAAGGTAATAAAAGCGATCCCTTCAACTACCGCCCTATTGCTATAACTTCGGTCCTCTCGAAAGTAATGGAGAATATTGTAAAACAAAAGCTTCTGAAATATCTCGAACACAAAGGTGTTGTAGTATATCTTGACTGTACTGTAATTATCAAAACTGCGATCACCAAAATAATTTTAAAATATTATTATTTAATAACAATAATGCTAACCTAACATTTTGTGTGGTCATAATTTCAATTGCTAACATATGTTTGTATTTTTAAAATTACAAGTGCATTCACTTGTTGAAAACAAATAAATAAGATCGGATTACAATTTTGTACTATATTCTAAATGATATAGATTTCTGTATGAGTAATTCGATTGCATGAAATTAATGTAAATTTGGTGATGATATTTTGGTTGATAATATGTAGATATGATAATTATATTGTAAATTAATTCTAGGTCAAGATATTGCATTTTTTTGTCCCAAATAAAATTCTTTGCAACAAAGCAAAAAATTATTATAATTTATTGCCTTTGATAAACTTTGTATTGGATTTGGAAAAATTCAAATAGTATATAAGGCTTGATTTTTTTAAAATAATTTTATTATTTATTATTATTATTTTTAGACATAATCCTAATCTCAATTTGTTCTTTTATTTAATATAAGAATTATATATACTAGCGTATTATATGCTGGAAACTATAATATTTATTAAAAATTTTGGAATTCATATTTTGTTTAATATTTTGACTTACATATTTGCCAGCAAATGCTAATAAATGGCATTACAGATCAAAATTTTATGACAAAGGGTGTAATAAACGTAGAATTAAAATTTGAAGAATACATAATTAAACATAAATTTCATGTGATTGATAAAAAAATTAATATAACAACTAACGGTATTTTAAGTAGAGATTTTTTTTCTGATAACAAATGCAAAATAGATTACGAAACATGGACATTAATCATACCTAATCAAGAAGAGGATATAGTATTACCAATGAGTGTAAATACTAGAACTCTATCCAACATCATGGTACAACCTCGAGCAGAAGCAATTATAAATATAGATATAGATGTAAAAGAAGATAGTATAATTATAGGCAAAGAAATGGCAAAAGGAGTATTTAAAGCAAATACAATTATTCCAAAAGAAGGATTAAAACACATAAAAATACTAAATACAAGGGATACTTGTAACTATAAATACAACTGAAGTTGAAGTTCAAGCTTTAAAACACTACCAAATATTATCTTTTAAAAATAATATGAAGTCAAAAGCAAGATTTGAAAAATTAAAAAAAGAAATAAACATAGACAATTTAGATACAAAAGCAAAAACAACAATATTAGACATTTGTGAAAGATTTCATATTTTTCATTCGTAAAACGACATGCAAACAATAAATAATTTCTATGAACAACGGATTTGTACAATATACAAGTCACCAGTATATATAAAAAATTATAGAACACCAAATGTCCAATTACAAGAAATTGAAAAACAAGTTTCTAAATTAATGGAAGACGACATAATTGGAAATTCCACTAATCCGTGGAACGAGTACAACTCACCATTACTTATAGTTCCAAAGAAAAGTAAAGAAGGAGAACAAAAATGAAGATTAAATAATGAAGATAGAAATAATAAATGTAGATCCCCCACTAAAACCGTACAAACAAGTATGGAGAAGGGCCCTATTCGCATTTGGAATGCAACATCAATATCTGATATAAGGTTTATGCATAAATTAAAATTTAAAAATAATAATGAAAAATTAACTGAATTCAGAAATAAATATGAAAATGAAAATAAAAATAATGAAGTTGAAAATAAAATTAAACTTATAGCAGCAAAAAATGAAATAATTGCTGAATATAGCAAAAAATCATTATCAGAGATAAAATTCATTCTGAGGAAGCTATTATTCAAAACAAGCAATTTAAAAATAGAAAATTTGGCCTTAACCAAACACTTAAAAATATGTTTAATAAGCTGCAAAACAATACTGAAAATACAGATTGTTTAAATATTATATTACAAGATCTTCCTATAAAAGTAATAAATAAAGAAGAAATGCGCAAATTAATTAAAGAGAATCATGATTTATTACAAAGTGGACACTGTGGCATAAGTAAATGCATAAGTAAATTAAAACAAAAATATATATGGAAAAATATGAATAAAATGATCAAAGATTATATAAACAATTGTAAAATATGTAATGAAGTTAAAATAACAAAATATACAAAAGAAAATTATGAGATTACAGACACACCCACAACATCATTTGAAACTATAACAATAGATACTGTAGGTCCATTAAGACCATCTAACAACTATAGATATATTCTGACTCTACAATGGAGTTAACTAAATATATTGAAGCATATCCAATAGAAGCCAAAGATGCTAAAACAGTCGCAAAGACAATCGTAGAAAAATTTATATTAAAATATGGATGTTTCAAAAAATTAAAAATAGATAAAGGTACAGAATTTACAAATCAACTATTAAAAAATATTTGTAAATTTTCTAAACATAGAAAAAGTAACGTCAACAC
The DNA here is from genome assembly GCA_947095535.1 of Poecilobothrus nobilitatus. Lineage (NCBI taxonomy): Eukaryota > Metazoa > Arthropoda > Insecta > Diptera > Dolichopodidae > Poecilobothrus > Poecilobothrus nobilitatus. The sequence continues at coordinate 1,518,555 of CAMUPU010000001.1, read as the reverse complement.
TTTACAACCATAAAACGTTAGGTTCTATTGAACGAAATGATAGGGTATTAAATGACTATCTAATGAGTTTAAAAGGACAAGACGTTTTAGACGATTACTTACCTTATTATAAGTACTTCTACAACTCAACACCACACAGTACAACCGGTTATTCACCATTTGAATTGGTATATGGTAAAATAAGTACACTTTCATGTGAAATATTAAATAATAAACATAACATTTATAATTTAGATGACTATTTCCTAATCTCAACTTGTTCTTTTATTTAATATAAGAATTATATATACTAACTAGCGTATTATATGCTGGAAACTATAATACTTATTAAAAATTTTGGAACTCATGTTTTGTTTAGTATTTTGACTTACATATTTGTTAGCAAATGCTAGATGATAATTGAATATTTTGGATATATTTAGGTGTGCCGAACCACGAAAACGGAAAATTTGGCAGAATTGCCAGGTCATGTGCGATATCCTTTTTCGCAGTTTTAGATATGTAAAAGGAACTTTTTGAATCAATATTTGGTGAGCATCTAAGCATGCTCATATTTATATGATCAAAAAGTGTTATATCGACAAGTGCCGGGTTATTTAGATAATGAACAAAACAGAGCTATTCGTCTCATCAACGACCCCAGTGTAACTTCAATGCTCACACCACTCAGCCTTCGTCTTTGGGTCACTAACCTTGTTTTATAGATATCTCGTAGGGATTAACACCTGTTCCAATAAAACATTTAATGCCTCCACTCAAAGTTTTCCAACGAGGAACAAGGAGGGCAGCAGAAGCTCATTCCTACCATGTGGAGTTATCAAGATAGATGGCGAAATAAAGCTTATGGAAATTCGATTGTCATGCACGTCCCGTTTTTGGAACCATATACCATCGCATGTGTTCCCTAAAGTTGGTAATTCATATGTGTACGATTTACTTAAGTTTTAGAAGAACATTAACATCTTTCTTCAAAATATTCCTCCAAATTTTCCTAAATATCCCCCAAAAATCCAATATTTCATATTTTGTGATTCCTTTCAATAGAACTTAATGTTTCATGATGATAAGGTGTTGATGTTATTTTTTCAATGTTCAAAAATTTCCAAATGTTTTTAATAGTTCATTTGTAAATTCTGTGCCTTTATCAGTTTTTAATATCTTGAAACATCCGTATTTCAGTATAAATTTCTCTACTATTGTTTTTGCGACTGTTGTTGCGTCTTTTAGTTTCTATTGGATAAGCTTCGACATAGTTTGTTAATTCACATTGTAAAGTAAGAATATATCTATAATTATTTGATGGTTTTAATGGACCAACTGTATCTATTGTTATTGTTTCAAATGATGTTGTGGGTGTGTCTGTAATTAGATAATTCTATTTTGTATACTTAGTTATTTTTATTTTGTTACAAACTTCGCAATTATTTATATATTTTTTAACCATTTTATTCATATTTTCCATACATATTTTTGTTCTAATTTACTTATACATTTATTTATTCCACAATGTCGATCATATGTTGAATCATGATTCTCTTTAATTAGTTTTTTCATTTCTTGTAATTACGTTTATGTTATTTTTCGGTATCATTTCCTTTAATCTAGTAAAGTCAACTTGTATTCTCGATAGAGCATTGGCATTAGTATTCATTTGGCCTTGTTTAAATATAATGCTATCTTCTTTTATATCTAAATCTATTTTTACTATAGCTTCTGTTCGATGTCGTACTGTGATATTTGATATTGTCTTAGTGCTTACACTCATTACCAACCAATGTATATGTTTCATAATATTTTGCATCTGTTGTTAAATAGAAAATATCTACCTAAAATACCATTTGCTGTTATATTTATTTCTTCTTTAATCACATGGAATTTATGATTGATTAATTGCTCTTCAATTAATAGTTCTAAATTTATTACACCCTTTGTAAAAATATTTCTATCTGTTATGCCATTTATTTGGCAGATTTCATTTTCTAATGTTTGCTGGTTTAATACGTTACTTTTAATTATAGATATATCTGCTCCTGTATCTATTAATATAATCAGATGTTCTTTTTTGTTTTTTATTCTTGCTTTTACAATGTTGTTGCATGTTATTTACATGTTGCATGGTAATATTGTTGCATGTTGCATGTTGTTCAATCTCTGCATGTTGTTTACATGCCCCGGGTTTCTTCGGCCTGGCTGCTGTAGTTTCCCTGGTTATTATTGTAGTTTCCTTAGTTATTTCGTTGTTGACCATATTGGAACCTATTGTTATTATTATTATAATTCTTGCTGTTATAATATCGCTTGTTATAATGGCCTCTAAAATTATTATTTGCTCTGAAATGCATTTCATTGTTTGGACGAGTAATCTTGTTATCACTTTCTACTGCCATTGTATAGCGTCTGTCAAACTTTTCGGCTTTGAAAGTAAAACTATTGCTCTAAATGGTCGTTTAGACAATTTTTAAATGTATTTAGACCTAGTTGGTCATTTAGTCTTATTATGACATCATCTTCTTGTTGAAATATTTGCAACTCATTTAATTGTCCAATGAGTGTCTCTATCTTTGTTGCAAAAATATTTATGTCTTGGTCACCTTGATTTAATGACGTTAATTCTTTTTGAATTTTAGCTGTATTCTTATTCAATTTAAAACTTTTCGTTAATATTTTTTTTAATTTTTCTAGAGTAGTTATTTCTTCTTCATTGATTAGTCTATTTTTCACTCTATCCGAGAGTTTAGTTGCTTTTATAAATTTTATTAGTTTTGTTTTTTCGTTAACATCTTTCAGTGTTTCAGCGTAGAGCGTAGATCAATTGTACACAAGAAATTTGAAGGGTGTTTTATGTCACCTTCAAATAGTGGGACAATTTTTATTGCCGTAGACAGATCAAAAGATGCCATATCGTTTAATTTAGGTTTCAACAATATTTGTATTTGCCTCATTATTTGTCTAAACTTTATGTTTATTTGTAGATCTCCTCTAGCGTGTTCTTCGTAATAATTCCAAACTTCATTTATTTCTTTTTCCTTTTCTTCTATATATGCTTGCGAGTAGGTTCTTGTCGGTTTTTTCTTTAACGTTTTTAATAAATCTGTTAGTTTTGTCAATTTATTCAAGTTCATTCGAATTTTTTGTTGTTTAGAATTTAAATATTTTTGAATTTTAATTTAAAATTTTTTTATTTTAATTCATTTTAAAAAAAATTAATTAATTCTTTAATACATTTTAAAAATCTTAATTTTTGAATTTTTAATTTAACAATATTTATTTATTTATGCTAATGAAATTATATATATATATATTTATACCCGTATGATAGGATCGGGTATAATAAAATTACTCCTCCGTTTGTAACACCTCGAAATAAGCGAGCTAGATATACCTTCAAAGGTATGGATCGGATGAGAAAAAAAATCTAAGACTTTTGAGCCATGTCCTTCCGTCCCTCAGCACGCTAACTCATAAACTAAGAAAGCTAGAATCTTGAAATTTACACAAAATATTCTGGGAGTAATTTGCAGGTTCCCTATTTTTTTTGGTTGAGTTTGGACCAAAACTTAGGGTAGCTCTCGAACACCTAACTTTTAGATCCCCACATTTTTTTTTGAAATAGAGCTATGAAATTTTAACTGCTGATAGATCTCACAAAAATATTAATTTTATTTTTAATAACTTTTTTTTGTAGCCCCACCCGTTACGGAGCTACAGCTCCCCAAAGGTTCAAAAAAGCTCTATATTTAAATTGTTATAGCACAAGTTGTATAAGGTATATCTTCATATTGAAAACGCCAAACGATTACTACTTTCATTAGCTTTAAAAGTGTATATACAATAAATATATATTTGTGGCATACGGTGTCTTAATTTACCGTTATGCGAAACTCAAATTTTGCAAAATACTTTAACCCTTCTATCTTCTAAACGGTTAAAGTTGTAAACTTGAAATTTTGACAGAAGTTAGATCTTTGAAAATAAGTCATTTCAGAAATTTTTTTTGTATCACCCCCCGTTTAGGAGCTGTAAGGGATCAAAAACTGAAAATTTCTTATTTTTAAACACCTGTTAAAATTTTTTTGAAGTAATACACAAAAATTAAAGCTTCAACATTATACTCTTATTTCTGTTAACAACTTTTTTTTAATAATATAGGGTTACTTTATAATTGACGAAAGTGTTACTTGATTTTTTCAAATTTTCTAACAAATTTCTTTAACGAATTTTTTCCATTTTGTTTTACACGATAATTTAAAATTGTTGAGGATATAATGCGTAGTACAAAAAAATTTAAATAAATAAACAACATAACGGTTGCTTGAAGAATTTTTATTTATATTATATTGATATATATACATACTTATATAATATCAAGTTTTTTTACATATCGTATATGTCACTAGTGAATGAATGATAAGAGTATAGATGTATATTATATAGCACCGTATTTAGATACATATGTGTATTTTATTGTTTTTATAAAAATAAATTGACATTATTCTGTCAATGGAAAATTTAAATATAATATAATATAATATTTAAAATTATATTTACTATTTTGTACTAAGTAAATTTAATATACATTTACCGCTTATTATTAAATGGTACTATAGAATATATTAAATGGTACTATAGAATATTTGAAAAACTTTTGGATTGATAATCGTTATGTGGAAGGTTAAAATCTGCTTTTGAAGAATGTATAAACATATAGTTTGAATATATGTACAACCCATAATTCTAGAAATTATAAAATTCACCCAAATTATTTTAAAATACTAAAATATTAAAAAAATAATATTGTAAGCAAAGTGACAGGCTGTGAACATACTAACGGTTCGTACGGGTATCTAAGAGTTGACAAAGGCAACTGTATTCTACCTCGTTTTTTTTTTATAATTTTTGTATATAAAATTATGTATATTTTTAATGTAATATGCTTATTATTATTTTTTTTTCTAGATTGTAGATGCAGTTAATTGTATTGTCCCCGCTTTTTTTACTGCTTTTCTGTTGATGAAAAATTTAACTACTTCAAAAACGCATAAAATGACTACTGTCGTGATTACTTCCTTCAAAATTTCATTAGTGTGGAAATTTGCTTGTTGTAGAATGGTTGTATCAGATAAGAAAATACTCATGTTATTCTGTGCTTAGTGATTTAGTGTTTTAATATTCTTCAATAAATTTTCTTTGTGTGGTGCTCTCTGATGGTGCCTCATTCTATATATGGTAAGCAACCTTACAATTTTGCAATCTTTTTCTTAATTTGACCGCCTTTCCACTTCGTTTTCTTTTTGTAGGGAGTACTCTGCTTTTGTACTGCTATATTGTAATTTTGTTAGCTGCGGCTAATTCTTCAACTGCTTCGATTTCTTTTTGAACCCGTATAATTTGAGCTGTCAACTGCTCAAAATGCCTGTTAAATTATTCCTGGTCCTGTATATCCATAAATAAATTGATTGATTGAACTTGGTGTGAACTTGTTGTTATGATGTTGTTGTTCACTTTATTCCAGGTTAGTGCAGGGTCGCCATATGATATTTTTATTGTTATAATGATAATGTATTTTCCTAATCACGTATGTGTGTCCGGCTAACAGTTTAAATATTATGTCGTTCCCTATGGGCACATATCTAGTTTACTGTAATTTTATCCTGCTCAGCAAGCCAATATCTCTTGGCAAAGTTAATTGCCGGCTTTCCTTGCTTGGATCAGGTAAGATAAATCTGTTTTGATTGACTTCGCAAAGTAAATTGCAAAAAGGAAAGAGAGAAGATTAATGCAAAGTTAATTGCATTTTTAGAATTCAAGAAAAAGAAAGAAGTTGTATTGATTTCTTAAGAGCTTGAAATAACTCTGACTTTATTTTAAAAATTTTAGTCTATTTATACAAAAATTTGAATTAAAAAATTACATACAAAATATGAAAGTCAATAAATTATATTAATTTATAGCTTTGTTCTACAGAGCTATTTTTTACTGGGACAAATTTTGTAATATATATTGATCTAATTCTAATTTCCAATAATCATAACCAAAATATTAATATCAAAACTATTTATTAAAAGATAATTGCATATGATTGCATACAAAATGTATAAAAATAGAAATAGTGTAACTGATCCTCTCTTATTTTAAAGAATATTTCTTTCCTTTTTCTTCAACAAGAATGTACTGTGCATAATATAAAAAGTGAACCAGATGTTTACACTTTAAAAGTGTGACCAGGGGCCTCGGTGGCCTAGTGTGTAAGAGCGTATGAAATATGCTGTAAACACCGAGGTACTGTGGGTTCGAATCCTACACAAGAGTTATTCCCTCTTACGACATTTACAGCTACGCCTGAACAGGAAAGGCTGTGTAATTTTCTGTTAACATTTATGTGGCAGAGAAATGCACTAAAAACAAAAAATAAAAAAAATTACGCTTGTAAAAGAAAATTAGGAAATAAATCGAAATCGATGCCAAATGTACTTTGCTTTCAGATGACACATATGAACTCGTGATATCTGGAAATATCAATTGAAAATACTTGAACTGTCCTTCGCAATTAATCGCTTCCTGTGCTTCCGGAAGCGGATAAAGTTTCGCCACTGAAACTACCTTCCAAGTAACAATTTATTCTCTATAAAAGCTCTATAATAGCTTATAGAGCAAAAATTCACAACATAACAGTTCTAATATAGTTTCGGTTACTTTTATAGAGCTTTAATAATTATCTAATAGAATAGATAATTATTAAATTATCTAATAGAATAATAATTATTAGCTAAATGGCGCACTTATAATGCAGTTTTAGAAGAAATTAGCTACCAGAAATAGCATTTGTAGAAAACTTATAGAGGACCGTTTTTCTATAAATTTAAATGCCCTATTATAGAGCTAATTTGTTGTTGTAAGTTATGTATACATACTACAAATTATGTTTACCAACTACATTTTAGTTTCCAACTGTCAAAATTCTATTTTTATTTTCAATATTAAATTCTATAAGAGCTTTTTACAAAAGACTTTTAATATTATATTTATAAAATTACTACAGATTTAAAATACAGATTTTTTTTTAACCTAAAATTTGCCTTGAATTGAAAGGAAATTAAGTTTAACAATTCTACACATATTTTGGCCACAAAATATAACTTTTTAACTATTTTCTTTAAGTAAATTAAAGATACAGAACATTTTAATATTTAAAATTTTATTTATTATTTAGTTAAGAAAATATGTATATAGAGCTTATTAAATATATTATTAAAAGAAATAAAGTGGACCACATTTACTAGCAATATAAAGAAAATTTGAAATTAAGACACCATATATCAAAAAGGGAGATCCCGAGCCAAACCTAACGTATGTACATATATACATATGTAAAATTAAAATTTATGAAAGGTAATATATTATTAAGTTGTGTTATTTTCTACAACAAAAAAGTTCATTTGCTAAAGTAGCTAAAATATATTTTTCTTTGTTTAACATCTACTACGTATAGGAAAAACACATTAAAAACAAAAAAAAAACACTATAGGTCCCTTCACGAGACAAAATTAAATTTTAATCAGTTAACTTATTATCTAATAATAAACCTTGTCTCGTGAGCGTTTTTTTTGCAGAAAAATTTTTAAATTTGATTATCTGATAAATTATACTGATTTTGACATTGTTTAACTTTGCATTTTTATAAACAAAATTTTACAATAATTACCTGATGAGTCTAAAGATTCAATTTCCGCTGCAGTCATTTCAATTAAATTATTAACTAATTTTTCCTTATTTAACATTTTTAATTTTTTTTTAAAACTTTAAAAATATGTTAAATAATTCTTTCAAATAGTAAATTAAATAAATTTCAAATGTAAACAACTTTTTTATTTTTGACTTTTGTAGTTGTCAAATGAACATAATAAATTATTTTTAAATAAGTTATTTGAAAAACTAGTCTTGAGGCTTATTATTTTATAATAATCGAGTTATTTTTATTTAACCCGTTCCCTTATGTCATTTGTTCCAAAAATGTAGCAAATTTTTTATTAGTTGAGTAATTTTCATAGTTCTCTGATTGGTTCAGAATGCTACACAGTCTTATAAACGAACGGAATAAAACTGTGAAAAATAATAAGTTAACTGATTAAAATTTAATTTTGTAAGTAACAATCTGACACTACCAAGGGGGAAATTCTTGGTGTCTTTGGAAGATTCCCACCTCTCTTAGGAAAAAAAAAAAAAACAGAATTAGTAAATAAATCATTAAGTGAAGCAAAATTTCCAAGTAAGTGGAAAATAGAAAAAACATCAAATGCAAAATCAGCAGGAAATTTTAGGCCTGTAAATATGTTACCGCTATATGAAAAAATATTAGAAAAAGTGGTTGGCTTTCAAGTAGAAGGCTATTAATGACAAATATTATAAATGAAATGCAATCTGACCTTAGGAAAAGATATTCCACAGAGACGGCACTAAATTGAATATTGCATGAGTGGCAAAGACATACAGATAAGGAGAAAAAAAATGTAGCAATATTTCTAAATTTCAAAAGAGCATTCGATAGGAATATACTCTAAGATAAATTAGAAAAATATGGGATCAGAAATGTGGAGTTAGAATGGTTCAAGAGTTTTTTAACAGGTGTACAAAAGCAGTGTACAAAAATAAATGACACTATTTCAAATGCTAGATTTGTTGATTTAGGTGTTCCACAAGGATCGATTCTAGGTGTATTATTATTTCTCATATATATTAACGCAACATTAAAGTTTTGTAAAGTTTCGCTGTTTGCAGACGATACGTTAGTGTACATAATAAATGATGGTTTAGATGAATGTGAAAGAAAAATTAATGAAGATTTAACAATATATACTTAGATTCAACAATATATACTTATTAATAATTTTAAATTTACAGTTTTTCTAATAAAAATTTTTAATTTATTCTTTAAGATAATTAACTATCTTCAACATTTACAAATAATAATTTTGGCTTAACATTTTTGATACACTATATTTTCTCTATTTTTTTGTCTCCCATTCGTGAAGTTTTACTGTTACTTATTTGTGTAAAAAAAAAATATATGTTGAAAACGCGGAAGGGAGTTGTTCCTGTCAACTCTAAAATAATCGTATGAACTCGGAAAGGAAATTGGAAATTTTTACTTTTTAAAAAAATGTAAAAGGTACATACATTTCTATGCACCGTTTTTACACACAACAAAAAAAAAACAAACAAAGTTTATAAGAAAAAAATACTAAAACTTTTAGAGAGCTTTTTGAGATGAGAGTTAGATATATTTGAAACTATAGTCTATAAATTATTATCTATAATAAACAGTTTTATGCGTTACAAGCGGAGCAGCGAATTTTAATATACCCATTATTATTTTTTTTGACGTAAATAAATATATGAATTTGTTACATATTAAGTTTTTTTGTGTTTTAGGGACATGACGCGCATAATGTGCGTTTAATTAATTGAGTTTAATTACTTATGGTGCTTAATAATGTTATAATTAATTACACATTAGATTTCAATATTAAAATAAGTAAGCATTGATAATAATAAAATATTAAAATTTGTGAAACTAAAGATTCTGCCGACCACAGTTTTGGGACTCTTTCAATTTTAAATATAAATTTAAATATATTATATGTCAAGATTTGCCATCGCTAATATGTTTATACATACATTCATATGTTGATTTATAATTATTACATATGTAGTTCAGTTGAAAAAGCTAAAAATAAAAACAAAAATCAGCGTTTTTGTTTTATTATAATTATTAGATTGTAATTATTGTTCGATTGATATAAAATACTAATCTATAAATACTAATATAAAAATGAAAAATACTACTAATGTACTAAATGAAAAAACACAAATTTTTATTTGAAATAAATTCTAATCGTAAAACGAACGCTAATGTCAGTTATTTTAAAAATTAATAAATGCAATTAATAATATTTTTATTTCTAATCAGCATAATTTGTCAAAAAATATTACATATCTTTCTTTAGATATAATTAGCGTTCAGATATTTGTAAGTTTCTTTTAAAACTTAAACCAAAGCATTTGAATGAAGCATTTTTGAGCTATTGATAGAGATCATTGTGTTCAAAATGATTTAGCCGCACTCGCCATTCTCAACATTCTTTTTCACGTCCATAGACGTACGGCAAAATAAATTGTATTTATGTCAGAATAACTTTCATTCAAATTTTTTTGTTCCTCACTCTGTTTAAGAGCTATTAAGAACCAAAAATTGAGTTAGACACCTGTAACTTAGGCATTTGTACACATTTTTTGAAAATCAACGCTTGAACATTATAACTTTACAAGTGTTAGTTACAAGTATTAATAGTTTTGCTTAATTATAGAGGATTACCTTAAATATAAGGAAAGTGTCTCTTTAATGTTCACATTTTTTTTCATATAAAATTAAAATTACAAGATTTCGTGCAAGTCACATTATTCTAAACTTTTTGTTTTGGCTTTTGAAAAATGTGCGCCATTAAAAACCATTGGTATTTAAATCATAATTCTTTTCAAAGGTTACTGTTACTAAACGGTTTCGAATATATTACTTTAAGTTTAAATATACTTAAAAGAATCTGTTTGGTAGCCGTATAATAACAATTAAGTAACAATTTAAGTAGCGGTTACCAATCATTTTCCTGATGGCTTTATATCCCCAGTATGTAATCGAATTGGTTTCAGTTACGAAACAAATCAGTATAATTTGTTACTAAATAGTTACAAGGTTACTAAACGGTTTAGAATCGGTAACCACATCTTGCCGCTTGGGATCAATTGAATGATCTGACAGACCCACTTGTTTTTTTGTTACAATTCTTCCAGAAATTGAAAAAACTCGCTCCGGTTCGGTTGATGTTGCTTTGATTGTCATTACTGAATTATAAATTTTTTTAAAGACTTTGTGACATTGTTCCTGTTGCCGCATATAATCTCATCTCCTTTTGTATAGATGTTGTTTTGTCACGTTTTACTGCCTCCATAGTTTTCTGTGATTTACTTATTGCACTTACCAATGACTTCTTCAACAAATCGTTTGTAGTTGATGGTGATGGTAAAGTAGTATCGCTTGTTGTTGGTACATCAATTATCTCGCATAATTTTGGATCATTATCTATGGCTATCTCCCGATCATCAGAAAAATATTGGATTACCAAATCTTTTGCTAATTTCGATACTGCGGAAATTGATGATACAGCAAAAAACTGTCCATAACTATTCAAGTCACAGTTATTTGTATCAGATTTTAAATTTTCTGGATCTTGCAGAAACATTGCAAGCGAAATCAAATCCTTTGAACGCCTTTCAGATAGTCTATTCTGCAGAGCTTCTAACAAGTTTGTTACTAATGTGCCAGGTAAATCTCGCACAGAATTGAACAGAAAGTTTATAATTTCCTCTGAAGTAACAAGATTACAATCTCTTGTACCAAGTGCTTCAATCGCCAATTGTACTGGTTTTAAGTTACTTAACAATTTCTCCAACTTTGCAATCTTATTTTTGTATAATTTAACCGGGGAGTTTAAATTTATCAACGCTTTTTTAATACAGGATTTCAACAATAGATATCGTTCCAACATTGGTACTGTTCCAGCAATACTGTTCCACCTAGTCTGAGAATCTAACATGAGATTGAGTTCTTTTCTATGCTCGTTTTTGATATATTTTTGAAATACACAGTTTATTACGGCTGATTTCTTAAACAACTTCACAATTTTGCGGACTTTGTTCAAAACTATCTTAAAATCTCTCTGCTCTTTCAAAATAATTTAAGTATTTTCAAGTGATTCAGCATCAGCATCCTTTTTTACTTGAATAGATTCGTTATCGTCATAGTTTTCTATGTCTAAATCTTCATCAGATTCTTCTGCAGAGGAAAACTCTACAAAATCATCATCGGAGTCGCTTGTTTTGGATTTTGCTATATTTTTATAAATAATGTCACAAAATGCAAGTTGAATGCCATGATTTAAGTATAATTGGTGGACCATAAATGATGATTCTTTCCCAAATTTTTTCATAACAGATGCGCCGTCGGTTGTTACGGTCAAAACACCACTTAAGTTAATTTTAAAACTGGAAAGTTTTGGCAGAAGAAGATTTTTTAAAACTTCAGCTGAACAATTACCACAAATTCTGATAAGACCTAGATTATCGTAGCTTCCGTTCGAATAATGCACATTTGTGTTTAAATAACGACGATTTTTGAAACTTGTCCATTCATCAAAAGTCAAACTTAATAATAAATTATCTTTTTTGTGGTATCTTTTTATGGTTTCCAAATTTACTAATTTATAATAATCGTGTACGAGTTTCATAAAATTGGTTTTGTTCTTTGGCAACTGAATGCCACGCGCATTCAAACTTTCCCTTATAAATGAATTTTTACAAATACCAGAAATTGAAAATCCATACAAAGCACATGGTCTAGATACTATTTCAGGCATAGATTGTCGTTTAATATAGTTAAAGATTGTAGGTTGAATTACATAAATCTTGGAAAATGCTGGACTTGCTTCCAAGTTGGCTTCATTTTCTTTACGTTTTATTGCCTTTTCTGGATGAACAGCTGAAAGATAACGAATTAACCCACTGGTGGATGATCCTTTGCATCCGATTTTTGTTGAGCAGAATTTGTAAACTCCCTTTTCACAACTTTCATCACTTTTGAAATGGTTCCAAACTTCCGATGAATTCTTTTTAAACATACTCTGATAAAAAAACTTTAAATATAAATATATATATTAATTAATATAATTAATTAATGAATACAGATTTTATTGCTTACCAATCACTTCAAAACAATATAAACTGCACAAAATGAATGCACAATAACAAATTAATAATACTAAAAAAGCTGTTTTAAAAATATATGCGAAAACTTCTGTACCTACGCCTACTACGTAAAAAAATATTCTTTGGTTTATCGTTTTTTCATGTTTTAAAATATGATTCCACCAATCACTATGGAAACATTTGGTATTTTATTTAAAATAATAAACTTGAGTAAATTATTTTTTTTAATTCCGAGGTTTTATAATGGTAATCCCGGGAATCGGGATTATAAAAATCCAGAAATTTCAATTGCTTTCAATTTCAAAGCACCCACTACTTTCAACTGCAAGTTTCAGCACATTTTCACTAATTTCGGCATATTTTAGAACTGCGTCATCCGCATAATAGTTAAGGAGCCTCTTAAATTTAATTTGGTTATATCGTTGATATAAATTTTGATGAACTCGGGTCCCAATATAGAGCCTTGAGACACCTCTTTTTTCATGACTCTTGAGGAACTATATGCATTACCAACACGAACTACTTGCCGACGATTGCGAAGATATGAATAAAAGAAATTTAATTGATTGTCACTAAAATTCATTCGCTGAAGTTTTTTAGTAAGATGATTAATGTTTGTGGGTGAGACGCGGATGGAGTTGTATGATAATACCAATATTGAAAATAATTCAAATAAATTTATATACATATGTATAAATATCACACCCCAATATGTAATACTATTTGATAGTACATATGTTTAAAAATTAGAATTTATGAATTATATGATTTATGAATATTATAGATAATATAATATGTAAGTAGTTACTATGTACAATATGTATGTAGTTAGTGCAAATAGAAATAAAAATTGTTCTTTTTACTAGTTTAGAATATTAAATTGACCGTTAAATTAAAAATAATCTCATCTTATTAAAAATCATTTTAATTTTTAATTTCAATTACGTTATGTAATTATTTTTATAAAGTAGGTATAAAGATGAGAAGTAAAGTATAAAATTTAATAAAGTGTTATATTTGAATTTATTTTCTTTTTTTCACACCACCTACGAGGTAACGAAATAAGGGCGTTTTTTGATGTGATATCCCCGAGAGGGGAAAATCTTTACATATTGACATAAACAACTAACATATGTAGGAGAAGTGCATTTACCCTTCACCGATTGAACCTTGCACCGTTTACTTTATCTCATGTTTTTATATAAAATCATTAAAGAGGAAAGTTCCTTTAGAGTTACGGAAAACATTTAACAATTGCATCATGAGCAATTTTTATTTTATATTCAGCAATTAAGGTGAAAAAGGAAATAGTTTTTTCGAGTCCGCTGTAAATTTTTGTAAATAAGTATTTCTAGCTTAAATTATAAGCGCTAAATTTATTTTTTTGGAGTTTGAAATACTTAAATGCAACATAAAATAATTTATAAAAAAGTATTCTAATTTAAAATTTAATGACTAACTTAACTAACTTAATTTTAAAATATTTTACTAGTAGTACATCAAGTAAGTTTTACATCAAGTAAAATACACAATATATACATACAATATACCATAACCTAAGATACAATGCTTGATTGTACCTTCGACCAATTGGACATCATAGGGAAGACGGATTAATTAATTTTTTCGTACGGTTTGGCTATTTAATCAATAAACGAATAATAAAATCAAAATATTATATTTTCAGTTAAAAGTTATTAATAATTTATTCGAAACGGTCCAAAATATGCACTTCCCCTACATAAAATTAAAATAAATTAAAATTAAATAGAAAATTCAATTTATTCAAGTATTGTCAAAATTCATTTTCGAAAAGAATTCAATACCAACTCTGATATTGAATTATCTGAAAACAGTATCCGAAACAATTTTAATTAATTTAAATTAAATATTATCTTCTCAATGCTAAAGCACATTTAAATAAAAATAAAATCAGCAAATTTTTTTTAACAGAAACAAAAACAAATGTAACAGTAAGTCGATGCAACCGACCTATTAATATCTCACACCTGAATAATTCTAATTAAATTAAAAATCCATAAGTTTTTTTGGCAGCTGCTTGAACCGCTTCCCTTTTCTTCCGTATTCCCTTAACACCCTTGTACAATATTTAAAGTTTCTATCTTTATTAATTTCGAAGATATGCTTGTTAGCCCTTGGGAGTCGTGTGTCAGGTACCCGAATTGCCACTGCAATTCATCAAATCCATCACAAGGACATAAAGGAAACATTACAGAACACTCTTGTACCAATTTTAACGGTGCTGTCTATTTGGTTTTGGTGGTATGCTCGTTTGCTCTTTGGCTAATTTAAATGATTTTATATTTAATTGGAATTATTAAGGTGTAGGGTATTAATAAGTTGGTTGCATCGACTTACTGTTACATTTACTTGTTTTATTTTAATCTGTATTTAGATTTGTTTTGTTTTTTACCGACCGCATACAATTATGTATAAGGTAGTAGGTATTGTTTTCATACTAAAAATTTGTAATCGAGATTTTGACAAATATGCACTACTACGGTTTGGAGAAGGCTGTAAAATATTTTTTAGCATGATGTCCGTCTGTGTGTGTATGTGTATATGAGTGTGTGGGTGGGTGCGTTTGCGTGTGGGTATGTCTGTGGGCACGTGAATATCTTAAACGACTGAGCGGAATTTTTTGCAATTTCATATTTAAGGTTTTGAAGTAAATATCTCGGATTGATAAGCTCTTGGG
The DNA here is from genome assembly GCA_947095535.1 of Poecilobothrus nobilitatus. Taxonomy (NCBI): domain Eukaryota; kingdom Metazoa; phylum Arthropoda; class Insecta; order Diptera; family Dolichopodidae; genus Poecilobothrus; species Poecilobothrus nobilitatus. The sequence goes on along the minus strand of CAMUPU010000001.1, from coordinate 1,503,020 downwards.
GCTAATTGGACAACCACAAGGGGTAGTTTACTAGTGTACTTTTTAAGTTTTTTACGAATATTTCGTAACAGAAAAATTTTATGAGAAAAATTATTAAGAAAAAGTTGTTAGACAAGTAAAGAGCAACAACTTTGCCATAGAACATTTTTTGAAAATTTATATACATATGTACATATTGTACTTATATCTATGCATATTATTCTTTTGTTGATGACATAAAATTAAAACTGTGAAATTTTTGTTACCAGAATCAATATTAATCTTATGTTTGTTTTGTATTTGTTTACAGTTTTTATTATTTTTTACTTCTAATATCTATTTTTGAATGAAAAAAAAATCATGTACGTTACATAATAATGTAAATGGATGTATGAATGAATGTACATATATTTTTACGATTTCAGTACTTTAGCATTACCGACGAACCACGCTAGTGAAAATAATAATGATTCAAAAAACTCAAACTAGTATGAAACATAAGGAATTTTCTGGATATCCTTTGACGGAAGATTAAATGTACTCGAGAGGGAATTTATAAAAGTCAGTCCAATTCCAACACTCATCACGCAAGTAAAAAGAAAATATAATTTTCTGAACAAGCAGTTTTTGTTTTCTATGTTGTTTTGTATATTTAAACCTAAATACTAAATTTTATTGCTTAATTTTCAATATTTAATAGGATGATTTTTTTGCAATAAAGAAAATAATATTATATACTTAAGTATGTATACATAATATTAACAATAAAATAATATGTATATTTTTATACCCTAGAAGAAAATTTTATGAAATATTTGTATTACTTTAGATTTTCGATTTAGTTTTTTGCTGATGCATTATGTCATAGTAAGGATTCTTGTAATAAAAGAAAAACAATCTGAACCACATTTACATATCTTTGGATATTATTTATAGACGTTCAATTTTAAATTTTATTTTAAAAGCAAAATTTTCATGTCCTATTCTTTTTGTGTAGAATTTTTTAAATATTATATTTATGCATTTTGTCAAAATATTTATATTAGTTTTAATAAAAAAACGTTAAAATAGTTTAAAATATATTAAGCTAATATTTCTATATAAAAATTACGTGTTTGTTTCTAACACTAAAACTCAAGAACGAATGAACCAAATTTTATAAATTTTTATATGTATGATGTTTGCGTCATGAGTTAATGTTTTAGTTTATGTTTTATACTCCGTCTGTCTGTCTGTCTGTGTGTCAGTCAGTCTGCCCGTCTTTATGTTGTACACTGTTGTGCCCGTCTGTTATGTTGTACACACCTGTTACGTAGCTACAATCCGGGAAAGTTCAAAAAAGTCCTATAATTAATTTGTGATTATTATTATATAATTAAATTATATATAATAATATATATAATAATATATATAAAATAAATAGATAGTTTTGCTATACAGTGATTTAATTTACCTTTATGCGAAACTCAATTATTGCAAAATCCTCGACCACTTTTTTTCCAAACGGTTTAAGTTAGAAACTTGACATTTTCAGGGGTGTTAGATCTTTGAAAATAAGTATAAGTCATTTCAGCAAATATTTTTGTATCGCCCCCGGTTTAGGAGCTATAAGGGTAAAAAAACTAAACATTCCTTATTTTTAAAGACCTGTAGCTTGAACACCTGTCTAAACTATGCAATATATGCAATATGCAATATATAATGCAATTGATGCAATATATAAAAAAATAAAGCTCTAATATTATATTTTTATTTCTGTTAATAACTTTTCTTAATAATATAGGGTTACCTTAAAATTGACGAAAGTGTGACTTTATTTTTTCAAATTTTTCTAACCAAAAAAACTCGACAAAGATCCCACATGTTTTTTTATTTACATACATACATATTATGTATGTAAGTACAAAAATATATAGATATCTGTTTTGAAGGTATGTGCTTTTCTGCTTTTCTAAAAACCCTTGTTTTTTTCATTTTTAAATTTTTTTAAATATTTTTACAAAAAATTAACCTGCTAGAGTCACTAAGAATTAAGAATGCTTTAAAAATTTCTAAATTAGGTAATTTACCAATGATTGTAATTATTGAATTAATACTTGTAATTAATTAATTGAATTAATACATAGAACTATATTATTACCATAAAAGTAACCTAACAACTTTATTGCAAAGAATCTTTGGATGAATATAATAAGAAGGCATTAGCACTATTAAATGAATCTTCAATATAGAGAAAAATATAACGTCATCCAAAACTTAAAACCAATAGGAGAAGTAATTCAAGAAAATCCTTCTTGGGGACCAAAACCCCTTACTTTAGAAGAATATAGACGTAGAACTCAGAAAAAAAGGAAGTGATAATACAACAAGTAATTACAGAAGACAAAAAAAGGGGAGGAAAAATAGCCAACATTAAGAAAGAAATTAAAGATCTGCAAAGGATTCTTATAATGACGACCGATCAAAATCAGAAATAAACATTTTTAGAAAAGATAAAGAATTTGAGGCAAACCAAAAATAAAATCAACAACGAGAAGAGAAAATATGGGAAACACTGTTCCAAAACAGGACGACGTGGAAGTAAATAATGCAGCTCCACTTTTAGCACTTCTCAATCCACAAGTAAAGAGCGACAACGAACACACATTAAAACATATTGAAGTCATAATACTAATAGTACTTATTCTAATAATCATTAAATTAACCCAGATAAACCCATGAAGAAAAAATATTTGACATCTCGTAATTCCGGAGTTTTTTTTGTTGGTTTTTCAGATTGTATCAATTTAATTTTGTTTATTTCTGTTAAAAAATAAGTTTTATAAATGAGTAAGCCAATTGTCTGAGTTAGTTATGGGAAAAAAGAGTGTCCTATATATAGGACGCTGGGAAAATACGCAGATAAAAAGTACTTAAAGATTCCAAAAACTTTATCATTGTGTATGTATATAAATATTAATTTATTAATTCATAACAGTTAAATTTAATTCATATAAAAAAAATATAAAAAATATTAATAAAGATGTAATTAACAAACATAAATTCCTTCATCTGCATATAATAATACAATAAAAGAAAATTAAGAGCAATCATTTTAAGCCAAGAAATTTCACATTAATCATTATTTTTACTTATTTTGTGTGATATTCTCTAAAACATTTTACATGTACCCCTATATTACATTTACTGCAACGAGTAGTGCATTTTTGATGACATTGACCACATCTTGTTTGTTTTGATTGGGGCTCCACAAAATGATCAATCCTATCAAATCCGAGCATCTTTACCAGGACCAACACTATGAACGATTCTTCCAATGCCAAATGTATTCAAAATGTGTCGTGCTATATTTCGACGAAAAGTTAGTTGGTCGAATGAGCCACCATTTAGACGGTGGATTTGCCAGGCGTTCTAAACTGCAGAGTCTATTAGATGTGTAAATATAGGAAAATACCATTTTTTGCCGAGGACACCTACTCTGTACAAACTAATATTTTGATCCGCTCGATCTACTCCTCCCATATTCTTATTATAAAGTTTTTCAGTGTTTGGTTGGGGAATTTGGTTAAATTTTTTTGACTTTGGAAATATCTACGTACACTGTGTTCAGGTAAAACTCTCGAAAAATTTGACGCCATTGCAACTACATTGTTGTCATTCCACTTTACCACATTTAGGTCGTTTTCAATTGTTGTTTTAAATTCATAAGAGCCCTTGGGAGTTTTACTCGTCACAGCTTTTGCAGGTAAACAACAATTATACAAACCGTTCTCTCTGGTTGTTCCTGTAGCTTTTATTCCCTTTTTTCTTAATTCTCTTAACATAGTAAATCCAGTGAAGAAGTTATCGAAATAAAAATGATATGGAAATTTTTCTTCGGTTTTTGGCAGTAGAATATCTACATAATTAAGTACAACACTTCCTCCAAGACAAAATTCAGATATTTTGGATTTCCATCCACACAATATATCCATTATATGTTGTTCCTTCCCAAATTTTATAACCATATCTTACCGGTTTACTTTTTATAAATTGTTTGCAGCCATGTTTGCCAAAATATGGTACCATGGCTTCAACGATGCTGTGGTTTTCTTCGTGAGGAGCATATTATAATTTTTTTTTATTCAAGTGTTCAAATAAAGGTCGTATTTTAGCAAACTTGTCTTCTTTATTTAAGCAAAAATTATCACAAAAATGCAGATTAGACATGATAAAATCGAATCTATTACGACTCATCGCATTCGCTACTAAATTATTGTGAGTATCGCATTCTAGTTCTCAATATAATCTTTTACGAGGAACGCTGTTATACCTACTCAATAACAAAATTCCAATAAATGCTCTAATTTCATATGGATGTATTTTTTCAGCAATTCCTTTTCTTCTAGTAGCGTAGGTACTAGAATTAAAGGTAATCATATTTATTTGTTCATCATGAAAAAATAAACTAAATATTGCGTATGAAGTTAAGTTATTGTGAGCATCATATTTTGGCATTCACATTTTAAAATTATCACTAATTTCATCTTCATTTTTCCAGTGAAATTGCTTATTTTTTTTTGTTTTATTTTTCCTTTTTAAATTCGACAATGGAATGTTGTCTTCTTCATCAAAATCAGGCTCACTTTCATCCTTTTGAAAAATTTCTGCCGGAGCTAGCAGTTGAGAGCCTGCTAAATTACTGATTTCAACGTGGTTTTCGTCGGCGTCGTCCTCATTAGTTAAATTTTCATTCGCATTAATTGGTGGTAAAATACTAATTAGAATTTCTTGAGGTGATTCATCATCCAACTCCTCTAATTGCACTAGAATTTCATGTAAATTCAAAGTACTGAGGAAAAAAAAAATAAATTTTTACATGGTTATTCTCCCAGTGTACTAAATATAGGGCAGTGATGATTTGTACTATATATTGAAGCAATTAAAACTCACAACTAACACTTTTAAATGCAATTATGTTGTTTTATGCTTAATATTTAATATTTAGTACTATTTTAAAAATTTCAAGCTAAAATAATACAAAATACTTACTTTGACATTATGGATTTTTAAAAAAAAATTTTAAAATTTTCACGATGTATTATTAATAATTAAACGTGTTTACTTCAACTAATATGCTTTTTTCTCTTTGCAAAAATTGTTTGAGAAAAAATTCAGTGAATACTAGATTACAAAAATTCTATTCTTTTATGTAAAACTGTCCTATATGTAGGACTATGGTCAGGATCCGGCGAATCCTATATATAGGTCAGTGGGTTTATCTGAGATAATCTCATTTGAGAAGTTTATCAAAAAACCTATTAGAGAAGAATGTAACAAAACTCAGATAGTATAAACAAATTTCAAAATAAAATATGTATATTATATATAATGTATAAAATTAATATAGAAATTACTTGACAATAATTTAAAAAAAAAAAAATCTAATCTTTTAATTAATTTTTCAAATATAAATGAAATTGCTACTAGTAAATAATAAAACTTTTAGATAATAATAATTTTTAAGTAAAATATCTTTAAAAACTTCTTTAATAAACATAAAATTAAAAAAAATTTTTTTTCTAATAATGAAATCTTAATTCTAAACAAAAGAAAATCTAATGTCAAGATATAATGACAATATAGCATTAAAAATATATATTGAAAAAATAAAATTATTGAAAATTATAAATAAAGGAAAATTGACAAAAAATCCTATAATAGAAATAAATAGTCAAGCTGATTATTTTAAAATAAAATTTTCACAAAACTAGGAAACCGCTGAAATAACAGAAACAGATAAAGAACATATTATAAGAATAATATTTCTAGAGTATTATAAACAAATAAAAGATAATTAATACAAGAAAAATTCAGAACTCACTAAAATGGAATTTGACATTAATAAGACCTTAAAAATTGTACCTTTATTTGACGGCGAGAAAGGCAAACTTACTAATTTCTTGAATTTGACTAAATATCTTCATAATGCTACAAAAGAAGCAGACTAAGAAAAACTCTTAGATTTTATATACAGTACCAGACTGACAGATAAGCCAAAGAACAAACTTGTAGGCATTAGCGTACCAAAGACATTGACAGAATTCATAAAGGCTTTTAATGATGCATATTTATTCGCACGTCCACAAGCGATAATAGAGACAGAGCTTATATCAAGCGTACAAACACAAAGACCTTTGAAGAAATACGCCGAAAGAACAGAAAGACTAATGGCCAAATTAAACGCAGTGCAAATTAATCAACAAGGAGAAAGCAATAGAAAAACTATCACTGCTCTCAACGATGAATATGCTATTGGAATATTTAAAATTGGACTTAATGAAACACTAGCACCAACCGTACACGCCGGACAACCTAAAACATTAGCTACGGCAATAAGAGTTGCTACAGAATTTGATGCTAGCAGAAATAAGACGAACAAAGTCATGTTCTTACAAAACGGAAATCAAAACAATTTCAATAGCAAAAATTTTAATTATAATAATAGAAACTTTAACAAAAATAATAAAAACTTTTACAATAATAACAGAACCTCTAATAATAGACACTTCAACAACAATAATTTTAACAAACATTTCCGCAGAAATCAAAATTTTAATAACAACAACTATAGGAATAATCATAGTAATGGAAAGAATTATAATAATTATTGAAATAATAACAATAATGGTAATTACAACCATTACAGAAGCTGTAAGAACTACAATAGAAATAATAATAATAGAAATAAAAGCAATTACAACAGGTATAATAGCAGAAACATAAATAATCCAAATAGACAAATTAACCTGATAACTACAGACCAGAGAAACGAACCTCGAAGTCAAACATCATGCCGGGGAACAGAACAAATAACTAATGAACTAAAAATTTACTATAGTATTAACAACAAAAAGATCAATTACATAATCTTAGAAACAAACTTAAATCAAGAACCTATAATAAAAAATAATCTCAATAATAAAAAATAATCTCATAAACAATCTTGAATTAATAGATTCAGAAAATAAATGCAAAATAACAGGTGTAAATGAACACGTCGTATCATCGTTAGGTAGTATTCAGACAACTCTAAAAATAGAAAATTTGAAACTAAATCAAAAATTTCAAGTAGTTAACTCAGATTTTCCTATAACAACTAATGGTGTACTAGGCACAGATTTCCTAGACAAATATTATAGCTTAATAGATTTTGAAACTTTTACAATGATCTTAAAAATAAACAATGAAGAAGTGACATTACCAATTAAAACTCACATACCAGATTGTTATAACATCGTAATACCAGCCAGAACCGAGATGATCCATCCTGTAAACATCATAATAAAAGAAGACAATATAATACTAAATAAACAAATAAAAAATTGCATATTCATCGCAAACACAATAATACCAGCAAAAGGCGTACCACACGTAAGAATATTGAATACATCAGATCAACAAGTAATCATTACAAACTTTAAGCCTTAAATTAAACTACTCAAAAAATACAACACCTTGAATTTTAAACAAAATAAAACCAACAGAGAAACAAAATTGATAAATGAACTAAAAATAAATAATCTAGATGAAAAAGCAAAAGACTCTATCATAAACATATGTAAAAACTTTAGTGACATTTTCCATTTACAAGATGACAAACTTTCATATAACAACTTTTACCAGCAACACATAAATCATCAAGATAAAATTCAGATAAATGAAATTAATAACAAAGTGAAAGAATTAATCAAGGACAAACTAATTGAACCTTCTAATAGTCCATATAATTTACCACTATTAATTGTACCAAAAAAATCTTCAGACGACAAGAAGAAATGGAAACTAGTCGTAGATTACAGACAACTAAACAAAAAAATAGTAGACGACAAATTTCCGTTTACAAGTTTAGACGATATTTTGGACAGTTTAGGAAGAGCGAAATATTTTTCGACATTGGACCTGAGTAATTCTTTTCACTAAATTAAATTAGATCACGAATCAAAACCACCAGTGCTTTTTCGACCAAAAAAGGTCACTATCAATTCACACGATTACCTTTTGGTTTAAAAATATCTTCAAACAGTTTTCAGAGAATGCTAACTATAGCATTATCAGCATTAAATTCAAGAGCATTTATTTACGTTGATGACATAATAATTTTCGGGTGTAGTTTAAATCACCACAATAAAAATCTAACAGATGTATTCATAAGATTAAGAAACGCAAATTTGAAACTAAATCCTTTTTACAGACCGAAGTAACTTATTTAGGTTATCTAATAACTCAAAACGGTATAAAACCGGATCCATCTAAATACGACATATACGAAACTACCCAACACCTATAAATGCTGACGATACCAGAAGATTCGTAGTATTCTGCAACTACTATCGCAAATTCATACAAAATTTTACTGATATAGCAAAACCACTAAATAATTTATCTAAGAAAAATATAGCGTTCACATGGACATCAGAATGTTAAAAAGCATTTACAACGTTGAAAGAGAAGCTAATTCATCCACCAATTCTAAGATTTCCAAATTTTGATGAAGAATTCGTAATAATAACCGACGCATCAAATTTTGCTTTAGGTGCCGTTTTGTCTCAAGGAGAAATAGGTAACAATTTGCGGATCGCTTACGCTAGATCCTTGAACAAACATGAATTGAATAAACCTATAATTGAAAAAGAACTTTTAAGCATACATTGGGCAATAACGTATTTCAGACCTTATGTATATGGTACAAAATTTACGATAGTCACAGATCATAGACCTTTAGTCTGTTTATTTTCTCCCAACAATCCTTCATCTAAAATGACGAGAATAAGACTAGAATTAGCCGACTATAATTTTAAAATAATATACAAACAAGGCAAAATGAACACAAATGCCGACGCACTATCTCGTATAAAAATCAACTGTGATATTGTGACATATTAAAACAAATGATTCCGTGCAATAGAATTAACATCATTACTAGAAACAAAAGTATAGCTATACAAAAATCAGACAATTATAACAAGATAAAGGCATCGACACAGAAGCGTCATGAACTTTATACATAAATAAAATAAAATTTAAAATCACTAGTGATATCAATAAAAGAAAAGACAACAATGTGAAAAATGATTATATGCCAGATATATATAAATAATAAAGGGGAAATAATAATACCGGTAAAGAAAAGCGAAAATCCATATCACGACTTAGGTTTGACTTTGGAGAAGCTTATCTTATTTATGAAAAAGAATGAAATAATTAAACTAGCGTTAGGTGAAAATGATGTGATATTTGAAATAATCAATATGAAAGAATTTAAAACATTCTACAATGATATTATGGAAAAGATGAAAATGAATGAATTTAAAATTTTAATATATACACCACCAAAAAATATTACCGATAATGAATCCAAAAATAAGATCATTAAAGAATAAAATGACACTCAACAAGAGGAGGTCACATGGGAATAGAGAAAACCATTAATAAAATAAAACAACGATATATATGCAAAAATTTAAACAAAATGGTTAAGAAATATATAAATAATTGTCAGATATGTGCAAAAAATAAAATTATAAAACATAATATACAGAGAGATTTACAACAACAAACACACCATCATCAGCTTTCGAATCAATAAGGATAGACACCGCAGAACCATTAAGATTATGTAATAATTACAGATACATATTAACTGTGCAGTGCGAATTAACTAAGTATATTGAAGCCATTTCAATTGAAACAAAAGAAGCTAAAACAATAGCTAAAACTTTAATTACAAACATTATTTTAAGGTATGGTAATTTCAAGGGCATAAAAACAGATTGCGGTACTAAATTCATTAATGAAATTTTTGCAAACATTTGCAAAATATATAACATAGAACAACTAAAATCTACTCCGTATCATCACGAAACCTTGGATTCAATTGAACGAAACCATAGAGTTTTAAACCAATACTTGTTATCGTTCTCACAAGATTACCAATGGCACGGATGGATTTCATATTTTGCATTCTGCTATAACAGCACACCACATACAGATACAAACTATACAACATTCGAATTACTTTACGGAAGAATATCAAACTTACCGACGAACTTTAATACAAACACACGAATGACTATGTACTTGAGCTAAAAACCATATTAAAACGAGGAAGAATACAGTTGACTTTGTCAACTCTTAGATACCCGTACGAACCGTTAGTATGTTCACAGTCACTCTGCCTACAATATTATTTTTTTAATATTTTAGTATTTTAAAATAATTTGGGTGAATTTTATAATTTCTAGAACTTATGGGTTGTACATATATTCAAACTATATGTTTATATGTACATTCTTCTAAAGCAGATTCTAACCTTCCACATAACGATTATCAATCCAAAAGTTTTTCAAATATTCTATAGTAACATTTAATACTAAGCGGTAAATGTATATTAAATTTACTTTGTACAAAATAGTAAATATAATTTTAAATATTATATTATATTATATTTAAATATTCCATTGACAGAATAATTTCTTATAAGTACAATAAAATACATATATGTATGTAAATACGGCGCTATATAATATACATATATACTCTTATCATTCATTCACTAGTGACATATACGATATGTAAATAAACATGATATTATATAAGTATGTATATATATCAATATCATATAAATAATAATAAAAATTCTTCAAGCAACCGTTATGTTGTTTATTTATTTACATTTTTTTGTACTACGCATTATATCCTCAACAATTTCAAATTATCGAGTAAAACAAAATGGAAAAAATTCGTTTTAAAGAAATTTGTTCGAAAATTTGAAAAAATCAAGTAACACTTTCGTCAATTATAAAGTAACCCTATATTATTAAAAAAAGTTGTTAACAGAAATAAGAGTATGATGTTGAAGCTTTAATTTTTGTGTATTAATTCAAAAAAATTTTAACAGGTGTTCAAGTTACAGGTGTTTAAAAATAGAAAATTTTCAGTTTTTGACGCCTTACAGCTCCTAAACGGGGGGTGCTACAAAAAAAATTTCTGAAATGACTCATACTTATTTTCAAAGATCTAACTTTTGTCAAAATTTCAAGTTTCCAACTTAAACCGTTTAGAAGATAGAAGGGTTGAAGGATTTTGCAAAATTTGAGTTTCACATTAACGGTAACGGTAAATTAAGACACCGTATGCCACAAATATATGTTTATTGTATATATTCTTTTAAAGCTAATAAAAGTAGTAATCGCTTTCAAAATGAAGATATACCTTATACAACTTGTGCTATAATAATTTAAATATAGAGCTTTTTTGAACCTTTGGGGAGCTGTAGCTCCGTAACGGGTGGGGCTACAAAAAAAAGTTATTAAAAATAAAATTAATATTTTTGTGAGATCTATCAGCAGTTAAAATTTCATAGCTCTATTTCAAAAAAAATGTGGGGATCTAAAAGTTAGGTGTTCGAGAGCTACCCTAAGGCTTGGTCCAAACTCAACCAAAAAAAATAGAGAACCTGCAAATTACTCCCAGAATATTTTGAGTAAATTTCAAGATTCTAGCTTTCTTAGTTTTTGAGTTAGCGTGCTGACGGACGGACGGACGGACATGGCTCAAAAGTCTTAGAATTTTTTTCTGATCCGATCCATACCTTTGAAGGTATATCTAGCTCGCTTATTTCGAGGTGTTACAAACGGAGGAGTAATTTTATTATACCCGATCCTATCGTACGGGTATAAATATGCTAAATCTATCAAAAGAAAATAGAAAAATTAAACATGACATAAAAGTTAAACCTATAATATTCAAAGTAAATGACTTAGGTCTACTCAAAAATGAAACAAGAAATAAATTAACTAGTCCATATGTAGTACCTTATAAAATTGTAAAAATAAACAAGGTGAATTCAATAATAAAAATTAATAATAAATAAAGAGAAATTCATAATAATAGATTAAAACTCTTTAGTAACAAATAAGTAAATTTAATATACAAAAAAATGAAACAATAAAACAAAAAAAAAATCATAATATGATATATGTATAATATTTAAAAAATAAATTAATTGTAAAAACATTAATTAATCAAAAAAAAGAAAATCATTTATATAAATATTAAACTAAGATACTTTTAAAATAGATGTAATAATTAAATGTAATAATTCTTTTAAAGTTTAAAATTATTCTTACTATTTAAGATACAAAAATAACAAAACAAAAACAGTAAAATCAACAAAAAAAATTTTTTTTTTCTTTTTGCAATAAGGGTGTAGTGAACACTCTACATACCATACATATTTTATTATAATCATACATTTCAAGCCAATTTAATCATACATATTATAATTTCACTTGTAACCCAATATAATTTTAAATATACATTTTTTTTTTCATTAAATAAATAAATGCTAAATTTCATTTTTTATGTTATTTAATAAAATATTAAAGTATTATCTAATAATAAAAATTAAAATAAAAATCCCAAAAAAATGTAAACAACACATGGTCATAGTAAGAACAAAAATACAAACTCATAAATATGTACTGGACACACTTTTAAGAAAAAAATTTGTTTTGCAATAAGATACCTGAAAATGTTTTAAATAAAAAGTACAATAATTTAACTAACAAAAAAATTGCAATATAACAAAAAACTGTAACTGAACTTTTAAGAATGTCATAAAATATAATTGTAAATTTATAAAGAATTTTAATACTATGAACCATATATGTGTCATTAAAAAATCTAGATATTAATTATTAAAAGAAAATTGCTGATTTAAGAATTTCTAAATTAGGTAATTTACCAATGATTGTAATTATTGCATCAATACATGTAAAAAGTATAATTTTGTAACACAATTATTTTTACTAAAATTTTGTATAAATACCATGAACATTTGCAAATAAAAATATAGTTTAATTACAATCTTCTTCTGGAGTAACTAGAAGAAAATTTAAAGGAAAAGTTACTATTTTATTTCAAAATTGACTTAACTGAACTCTAATAAGTGGCATAGCTACAAGGAAGAAAATAGGTTCACAAGAAGTGTTGCAAAGCACACGTGTTCCTAAAAGTGACAAAGTACTAATTAGAATTTATAAGCAAACACAGGCTCTATCTGCAGCAGTATCACCAACGAAAAATATATTATATAAAACATATATAACATGTGGATATTAAACGTATATTACACTATCAACTTCTTTAGCTTACGCTTGAACGATTGGCTGAAATGAAAGGAAACAAAAAAACCTAACCTAACAAAATATAAACTTATGTGTCTATAGTTATCTTTAGATTTATATACAAGTTAGTAACGAATAAATAAATAGTTTTTTCAATATGGTGAGTGAACTAAGGGATGTTAAAATGCAAGAATTCAGAATAGAAAATTATTGTAAAAATAAAAAAGATACATATATATACTTACTTATTCGACAAAAGTGTGTTATAAATTTTACTTTAAAATTTAATAATTAAGAAAAAAAACCCAAATTAATCTCAGTACTTTCTTTATTCTTCACAAATTAATAATGATCATTTATTTTTCTTACAGTCGTATTTAACTTAAAATTATTCTAAAACTTATTCCTAAAATTTCTTATCAGAAAATCGATAAATTACAATTAGTAAAGGTTATTACTTTATCGGCTTGCTGTTATATCAAATGCATGAAATTGTTACAACATAACTTAAATGCAATGTACAAAAAAACCGTATCATATTTCGGGTCATTGTTTTGTATCTTCTTTATTAATTAAAATTTTCAAAGAATAAGTGGATTGAACATTTTGTACTACGCAAACAAAAAATGTGTCATATTTCAGTTCATGAATTTGTTGTTGTTAAATAAATTGTTGAATGCATAAGTGCATTGAACAATTTGTTATTTTTATTTTCAAAATTGGGTTATTTAGAATTAGGTAATAAATTTGATTGTGACATAATAAAAATTGTAAGATAAGCTAATTTGAATTTAAAAAGAAAAGTGAATTTGAAAAGAAAAGTAAAAAGTAAATTTTATTTTAGAATTTAATGAAAGGGCAATTTCGTTATTTGCGGGCAATCTTGTTGTATGATTTGTGGTGAAGAAGAGTGTGATGATATAACTCCTCCCCCCTTAAGACTCGACTCCGTGCGAATTTCTCTTAATTCAATATTTATTTTCGAACTTTTTGCTTTAAATTGTTTAATACAATAAAAGCCAATAGACAGTGATAATACAAGAATGATGCCAATAAATGAGTTTGCGAAAACGCTTGCGTGCCACTTCCAAGAACTGTTATATTTAATTTCCTCTATTATTTTTGTATTGTTAATATTGGAGGCATGTAATTCTGTCAATTGTATAGCATTAACCACTTGTTAAATGCTTATATTACGTTCGAAGTATGGCAAGATATTATTGTAATATTCCTTCTCATAATTTTCTTGTTGAAATGAATCAAGTGAAATTTTACAATTTGTAAATTTTACAACATTATTGCCTTTTATGTGGATCATATCCGGTTGACCACAGTTATTATAAAGGATTGTTTTGTTTAAGTTAATTGTAACAACTACAGTGTCAGATATTTTTATTATACTAGCAGAAAGGTTAATTCGGAAATTACATTTCATGTGATTGTCATTTAATAAATTTTTTATACAATTATCATCAAAAGGTATTAGATCTTTTTCCATAACATTTTTCTTATCAATAAATTTAAAAATACTTTGTTTACATATAATGATTTTTTTTGTATTAGTATCTAGTTCTAAGTTTACATTTTTATTTGGAATTTTTTCTAAAATAGTTACAAAATATTTTTCATTTTTGGAAATTGGTATAGATAAAACAAATATTATAGAATTGTTACGGAAAAGAACGCAATTTTTAATGAAAGGTAGTATTTCGATAGTGATATTATAATTTTTAATTTCTGTTTATGTTAAAATATCCTTTGACAGTATTTCTAACTTACTAGCTAAGATTATTTCCTTAATATTTAAAATTTGTCTTGTTAATAAATCAATATTTTCAATTATTTCGGTTTTAATCATAAAGTACTCTAATTTTTTATTTATTTTATCAATATTATTTTGGAAATTATTAATTACATTTTTTATTTCATTTTGAGCTAAGTTATATGATCGGTAATGTTTTTTATTTCATTAGATATTTTTTGGTTTATTAATACTTGATCGTTAACATTATTAATTAATTTACCGTTATTTTGTTCTATTACCTTTAAGTGTTCCTCTATTTCTTTTCTATCGTCGTCGTCCATTACACCAATAGCAAAGCGAAGAATATTTCCACCAAGATTAAACAATGATCTTTTACTTACGTGGTGTGGAATAATACTATTGTAATCTTCCTTTAGGTGTTTTAATTTATGTAACAAAACCGAAGGAATATCAGTTTCGTTTTGAAGTTGTAACACGTTTGATTCTATTTTGTTAATAATTGTTTCGTATTGAGTTAGCTCGACAACATGCAATATTCTTCTGTAACTTTGTATTATTTTAAGCTCAGATTCCTCGAAGAGAATGTAACCATTTCCAGGTGGTATTTGGTTAACATCTATGGATGAGCGAGACAGGACAATTGGAAAAACCAGTAAGAGGACAAAGAGAATTAATCCTAGAATAAGATACAAGTAATTAGTTTTGGTACGTGAATTTTCTTTTAAATTGATTAATGTAACGTGGAATATTTTCTTTGTTAATTTTAAAATGATCGTTATTTGAATCGGTGATTTGAATTTTTTTGTGATAAGGTTGTAGTTTCGTAATTCTGTTTAGTTTAAGATAATTGGAAGGCTTACCATTGGTTTTACCTTTATTACGTTTCTCGATCGCTTTTTCTTTAATTTTTGTATTCATTTCTTTGATAGAAGGATATTGATCGGAAGAGATAGTACCATTTAGAAAATCAATTGGCTTTTTGCCAGTTGAAGTGTGAATAGTTTCGTTATAAACTTTTAAGCTTTTGATATTGGGATCTTCGTCCGTAATTTGACCTTCTTCTTTTTCGATCGTATTCAAAATTCGCAGGTGTTCATTTAATGTATTATGGAATCTTTCAATATCCGCATTACTACTATGGTTATTTGGAGTAGTAAAATGAACAGCAATTCCTTCTGTTTCTAAATAATTTTTGAAATTGAGGCTGTTAAAACCCTTCTCTTGGTCGGTTACAACTTTATCAGGTTTACCGAAAGATATATTGCATAAATCCATTTTTCAAATCCACCCAATTCCTAGATTTTAAGGGAATAATTTGGGCGTGCTTTGAAAATTTGTCAATTATTGTCAAGTATGGATTTCCTTTTGTGTGAAACCATATGTATATTTGTGTGTGTCCATATGGACTATTTGTAATGGTTTTTCAGGAGTTTCTGTAATTTTTAAAGGTAGATTTAAAGGACGTCTTTCATACTTCGCGATGTTGCAAATGTGACAATTATTTATAACATTTTGAATTTCATTTTTCAATTTAGGAAAATAGTAGCTTTTCTTTAAATTTAAGTAGACATCATTGATACCTCTATGATTTGTTTTTGTGTGTTGGTCAAGAATAAGTTCCTTTATTTCGAGACGATATAAAATGTCAGTAAGTAAAAGTGAGCATTTGTTTAATTTTATTAGTTTATTTTTTGAAAAATATTTTTGGTATGTATTTTGAAAAGAACTGTAAATATTAATATCTTCAATCATAATTCCTATTATTCCTTTACTAGGAATATGATTTTTAAAAACTCCAATAAAAAAATCTTCGTTAGGATTAGGATGTATGAAAATTTTCCTTGTTCTACGATGGATTTTAAATAATTTCAATTGTTCCGGTGAACCCTTTTTTATGATGATCTGTGTTTTGTAGAAATTAATTGGTGATTCTGATATAGGAATATATTCGGAATTGTCTTCATCAGCTGAATGCATTGTAGCATCAGTCGATTTTATTTCGTCAATTTCCATGTCATTTGAATTATTCTCGTTTAAATTTAACCTATTTGGATTTGATTCGTTTAAATGAATCTGAACACGTGAGAGAGCATCGGCAACTTTGTTTTCTCGTCCACTTAAATATTCTATGTCAAAATTAAATTCTTCTAACTTGATTTTCCATCTTTGTAACTTGGAATTAGGTTCCTTCAAGTTATGAAGCCATTGGAGAGGTTTATGGTCGGTTTTAATAGTAAATTTATGTCCAAAAAGGTATGGACGGAAATATTTAGTTGCCCAGACTATTGCAAGTAACTCCTTTTCGATGGTAGAGTATTTGCATTCATGTTCATTCAAGGTACGTGAAGCGTAGCATATAGGATGGTTATCTTGTGATAACACAGCACCTATAGCGAAATCACTTGCATCCGTAGTCAAGACAAAAGTTTTTGAGAAATTAGGATACACAAGAATAGGGTCCGTTGTAATAAGCAGTTTTAGTTTACTAAAAGCTTCCTTATAATCAGTGTTACTAACATCAATACGCTTTCCTTTTTTAAACAAAGTGTAATTGGTTTAGCAATTTTTGCGAAGTCTTTAATAAATTTCCTATAGTAACCCACTAAAGCTAAGAAACTTTTTATTTGCTTAGGGGTTTTGGGTATCGGAAATTTATTTATAGCTTCAATTTTATTGGGGTTTGGTTTTATTACCCTTGTTGTTATTATATGACCCAAGAATTCTGTCTCTTGTTTCATAAACTCGCTTTTGTCGAGTTGAATTTTTAAATTTGCGTCTTCGAGTCTCTTAAGGATCTTTTGTAAGATAGCAAAGTGCTCTTCTTTGCTAGTGCTAAATATGATGATATCATCCAAATACACGTAACAATATTTGCCTATAAATTCTTTTAGTACGGAATTCATTAAGCGTTGGAAGGTTGCCTGGGCATTTTTAAGCCCGAATGGCATTCGCAAGAACTCATAATGGCCATTGTTTGTGCTAAAAGCTGTTTTTTTTATGTCATTTTTTGCTATCTCGATTTGGTGGAAGCCTTTAGCTCAATCGAGAGTAGTGAAATACATTGCACGACCAAGTTTGTCAAGGATTTCATCGATATTCGGGATTGGGTACTTGTCATCTATAGTAACGTTATTTAGTTTCCTGTAATCAATGACAATACGCCATTTTTGTTCCTTTGATGCATCGATCTTTTTTGGGACAACCCATAAAGCAGCCGAATAGGGTGAATCGCTGTGTCTTATTATTCCCTGGTTTAGCATTTCGTCGATTTGTTTGTCGACTTCCTTTTTATGTACTTCGGGATACCTATAAATCTTAGTGTAGATTGGTATTTCGTTAGTGGTATTAATTGCGTGTTTGATTTCGTGGGTGAAAGTTAAATCATCACCTTCATAAAAAAAGGCTTTATTGAACTTTTTTAAAATTTTTAAAAGTTCACTTTTAATTGTGTGATCTAAATGACCACATCTAATATTGTTTTCACCTACGAAAATTTCATTTTGAAAAATTTTTAACTCTTTCATTGGTACTGGGATATTATATTCTTTTTCGTCTTTTTCATTAAAATAGAGAGGAATAATATTGCCAGTGTTTATTTTTAAACAATTGTTTTCATAGTCAATTATAGATTGTAACGGTTTGAGAATGTTGTTACCTATTAAACCGTCAAATCTATCATGGAAGTCTATTTCTAAGAATTCGAATTTTTCCTTAGAGTCAAATTCGAGAAAAGGATCAATTATGGTTTTCGTATCACATGCAAACGTATTGCGTAATGTTTTAATATTAATAGGTTCAATTTTGGATTTGTAAATTGGATTACAAATTCCACTATTTATTATGCTCATAGTAGCACCTGAATCTATAATAAATTTTAGAGGTCTTCCTTTTGATTGTATCTTTATATAAGGAAGTTCCTGTTTTGATCCGAGGCTATTGAGTGAAAATTTTCAATTTCGCGATTTGATTTTTCATAGTTATCTTGTGTTTCGAGAGTATTAATTCTACGATTTATGGTAGTTGGGTCAACTGCCATGGTTTCGTAGTTTCTTTGGTTGTTTCTAAAATGGTTAAAATTTTGTTGGGAAGATCGCGTATTAAAATTTTGTTGGGTTTTACGAGGATGGTTATGACTATTATATGTGTAATTATTATTATTAGAATTACGAGATTGGAAATCTGACCTAAAATTGTTATTGTTACTGTGATTATTGTTACTATGGTTGTTTGTAAAATTATTATTACTTTTATTGTTATAATTGTTATTCTTATAAGCACCATTTTTATTTCTATTGAGATTTTTACTAAAAATATCATTTTTATTTTGATATTTGGATGGATTGTATTCGGCGTAATTACTTTCATACAAAATATCCATTGCATTTTCTAGAGATGTTGGGTTCCTACTAAATAAAATGGAACGTATTGGTTCCGGGAGTTTATCTTTGAAAATTCGCAACGCGGTTAAAATATTAGATTCAATTAATAATGAAGAATTAGCTTCATTTTTAATTTTATTGTTTAATTTTCTAAGAATTGCTTTGATTTGATTATATAGGTCGACGGGAGTAGAACGAAAGGTAACACTTTGTAATTCTTCAAATATTTCAAAAGCCGACTTTCTTTCACCAAAATTATTTATTAAGAGATTTTTAATTTCAGACCAAGTATTAATATGATTATTAATTTCTGTTATTTCCCTAGCTTTACCGATTAACTTAGCTTTAATTTTATTTAATAATATGGTTTGACTACTAGAATTATATTTTAAAACTAAAGGTATGATACACTCTACTAATTCTAGAAATTTAAATAATTCCTCACCTTTTCCACTAAATTCTGGAAGATCACTTATATATCTCAGTGGGTCCAATGTTAAATGTAATTCTGCTGGTGTGGTTGTTGTTGTTTCCTGATTGTTGGACACTACTTGTTGTTGACCGTTTAGTGCTGCTTGTTGTTGACTATTGAATGCTGCTTGTAGCACGCTTGGAGAAATTATCCCGTTATTAGATTCCATTTTATTAGAAAAAATGTCTTTTTAATTAATTTATTTTATTAATTAAGTTTGTTATTTATTGTTAAGTTTGTTATTGGTGTTATTTAATTTTAATCTGAACTGTAATCTTAGCTTTTATCTTAACTGTTTTTAGCTATTGAAACATTTGTTTAAAGTTGTGTTTTTTTTTTTTTTTTTTTTTTTTATTAGATTTCAATTTTTAGATTTTGAATAAACGTTATTTTATTATAAAAAATTTTAAAAAAAAAATTTTTATATTAATTTATTTATTATTATTCTTTTTATTTAGTTTAACTTTTCAAACTTAAAATAAAGTTTTTGTTTGATTATTATTTGCTGATAATGTTTTTCAAAAGAACTTTTTATTAAATTTTTTTTTTATTTAAAATTAACGTAACACTATTGTCTTAAAAACGATATCCTACCGACTGCGCCACTTACTTATTCGACAAAAGTGTGTTATAAATTTTACTTTAA
The DNA here is from genome assembly GCA_947095535.1 of Poecilobothrus nobilitatus. Classification (NCBI taxonomy): domain Eukaryota; kingdom Metazoa; phylum Arthropoda; class Insecta; order Diptera; family Dolichopodidae; genus Poecilobothrus; species Poecilobothrus nobilitatus. The sequence continues at coordinate 1,482,610 of CAMUPU010000001.1, read as the reverse complement.
AATTTAATAATTAAGAAAAAAAATCCAAATTAATCTCAGTACTTTCTTTATTCTTCACAAATTAATAATGATCATTTATTTTTCTTACAGTCGTATTTAACTTAAAATTATTCTAAAACTTATTCCTAAAATTTCTTATCAGAAAATCGATAAATTACAATTAGTAAAGGTTATTACTTTATCGGCTTGCTGTTATATCAAATGCATGAAATTGTTACAACATAACTTAAATGCAATGTACAAAAAAACCGTATCATATTTCGGGTCATTGTTTTGTATCTTCTTTATTAATTAAAATGTTCAAAGAATAAGTGCATTGAACATTTTGTACTACGCAAACAAAAAATGTGTCATATTCAAATTCAGTTCATGAATTTGTTGTTGTTAAATAAATTGTTGAATGCATAAGTGCATTGAACAATTTGTTATTTTTATTTTCAAAATTGGGTTATTTAGAATTAGGTAATAAATTTGATTGTGACATAATAAAAATTGTAAGATAAGCTAATTTGAATTTAAAAAGAAAAGTGAATTTGAAAAGAAAAGTAAAAAGTAAATTTTATTTTAGAATTTAATGAAAGGGCAATTTCGTTATTTGCGGGCAATCTTGTTGTATGATTTGTGGTGAAGAAGAGTGTGATGATATAACTATATACATATATAGTATTATGTAGAAAAAAATTAAATCTAAAAAAGTTCTTGCTTGGCAGAAAACGAAAATTGTTATTGCAGCATAAAGACTTCCCTTTTAACATATCCATAAAGAATACCCTAGTAATACTTTAAATAAAAAGAAGGTCGAAGAACTTGTTATTTTTAAAATAAAAACAAATTATATGTTTTTTATCTTTTAGGTTCAGTGAAATGTTATAAGGAAACAAATAGCGATTATAATTTACATACATATGTACGTACAAGCAATCAAAATATGTAAATATCTGATAGTTAAATAGAAAAAAATTCGGTAAAACTTTAATTTCTTGCTATTAATTTTTAGCACATTTCCAAAAAAAATTTTTAAAAAATTTGCTTATTAGTTTCACTCTGTCCGTCCGTCCGTCTGTCTGTTTACAAAACTTCTACATCGATAAAGATAGAGAAAACAAATTTTAACCATGGGTAGGTCTCATAAAAAAATTAATTTTGTGGAACAACTTTTTCATGTAGCCCCATCAATTACGGAGCTACAGTCAAACTTTGAAAAAGCCCTATTTTTAAATGCATATATCTCATGTTTGGATTACGATTTTTTCAATATGAAAACGTCATTCGACAGGTATTTTTTTTAACCTTGTAAATTAATATCTAAATTATACAATTTTTTTGATTTTAGATTTTTCTACACTCATAACTCCGGAACGCTTTTAAATAGGGACTTGAAATTTTGGGGCAGAAAGAACTTTTAGAATTAGTATATGTTTGCTCAGAAAATTTATTTGCACCAACCTGTACAAATTTTTCTTTGGCAAGACATAAAAATTAAAGCATCAATAATATATTTTTACGTGTGTTAAATGTTTTTCTTAGATATAGCCCCTCAAAATTGCAGAAACATATTTTCACATATTTTCTTATTACAAAAAATTTGTTAAATTTTATTTCTTAAATTTTCCAATTTTTGTGCAAGTCACAATTCTAAACAGTTTATATTATCCTTTGGAAATGTGTGCTTTTAAAAAACGTTAGTTTTCATTCTACCTTGTTTTTTGTTTTGTTACGTTTTACTGAATGTTTTGACCATAATGTGGTTTATGATACTTTTTATGTATGTATATGTTATTTTTTTGAATATTGATAGCTTGTAAAATTTATTACTTTAAAAATAAATCAACTTTCTGTGGGTGACTTTTATTTATTTTATTATTTATCTATATATTAGTATTTTATCTATATTAAAATATTAAGCAAAATTTACTTCAAAGATTTTTTTTTATTCTTTTAGAAGTTGTGACCTGAAAATTATACGATTAAGAATATTAAATTTCGAAAAAAGTGCGTATTTTTAAAAAATAAATTATTTATATAAATGACATTGTATTTTTTTCTTTATTTACATTCAACATTATGTTCTATTTGTTTTTTCAAATTTTTAGACAAGAGATAAATCATGTGGTTTGGTGAAGCTAGAAATTTTAGAATAATATAATTACGAGTAAATCTTAAATAAATATATATAATAATAATAATAGTAATAATAATGAAAATAATAATAATAATTATAATAATATAATAATAATAATAATTATAATAATAATAACTATAATTATAATAATAATAATAATAATAATAATAATAATAATAATAATAATAATAATAATAATAATAATAATAATAATAATAATAATAATAATAATAATAATAATAATAATAATAATAATAATAATAATAATAATAATAATAATAATAATAATAATTATAATAATAATAATAATAATAAGAATAATAATAATAATAAAAATATTTATTATTATTATAATAATAAGAATAAGAATAAGAATAAGAATAAGAATAAGAATAAGAATAAGAATAAGAATAAGAATAAGAATAAGAATAAGAATAAGAATAAGAATAAGAATAAGAATAAGAATAAGAATAAGAATAAGAATAAGAATAAGAATAAGAATAAGAATAAGAATAAGAATAAGAATAAGAATAAGAATAAGAATAAGAATAAGAATAAGAATAAGAATAAGAATAAGAATAAGAATAAGAATAAGAATAAGAATAAGAATAAGAATAAGAATAAGAATAAGAATAAGAATAAGAATAAGAATAAGAATAAGAATAAGAATAAGAATAAGAATAAGAATAAGAATAAGAATAAGAATAAGAATAAGAATAAGAATAAGAATAAGAATAAGAATAAGAATAAGAATAAGAATAAGAATAAGAATAAGAATAAGAATAAGAATAAGAATAAGAATAAGAATAAGAATAAGAATAAGAATAAGAATAAGAATAAGAATAAGAATAAGAATAAGAATAAGAATAAGAATAAGAATAAGAATAAGAATAAGAATAAGAATAAGAATAAGAATAAGAATAAGAATAAGAATAAGAATAAGAATAAGAATAAGAATAAGAATAAGAATAAGAATAAGAATAAGAATAAGAATAAGAATAAGAATAAGAATAAGAATAAGAATAAGAATAAGAATAAGAATAAGAATAAGAATAAGAATAAGAATAAGAATAAGAATAAGAATAAGAATAAGAATAAGAATAAGAATAAGAATAAGAATAAGAATAAGAATAAGAATAAGAATAAGAATAAGAATAAGAATAAGAATAAGAATAAGAATAAGAATAAGAATAAGAATAAGAATAAGAATAAGAATAAGAATAAGAATAAGAATAAGAATAAGAATAAGAATAAGAATAAGAATAAGAATAAGAATAAGAATAAGAATAAGAATAAGAATAAGAATAAGAATAAGAATAAGAATAAGAATAAGAATAAGAATAAGAATAAGAATAAGAATAAGAATAAGAATAAGAATAAGAATAAGAATAAGAATAATGATAATAATAATGAGGACAGAAATATTTAAATTTTCTCAAAATTAAGACTAAACCATTGCCAACTCCATAGGATAAGATCATCATTATAGGTTCCATACTATTTTATACAGTATTATTATTTACTTTGTTTCTGTTATACAAATAAAGTTTACTACTCATTTTAAAAAATCATCTCCACCACAAGACCCACGGCTATTATACGAAAACTATAAAACCAAAATTCATAGATTTTTTTACATAATAATTTATATTATGCAAAATAACTTCTAATAATTTACTTATATTTTTTTATTCAATACCAATAATAAGCAATAAAATCGTAAAAATATATGTGTATTATTCCTATGTAATAATAATATGTATGAAATATAGACTTAGGAAAAAAATTAAATAAGAGTTAAAGTTAGTCGAATTAAAAAAAGTAGCTTTTTACTTGTTGAATGCAAAATTTTTGCTTTTTGCTTATGTAACAATTTTTTCTTAATAGTTTTTCTCATAATATTTTTTGTTAACAAATATTCGAAAATAACTTAAAAATGACACAAGTAAACTACTACTTGCGGTTGTCCTATTTGCTCGAAAAGCTTATTAATCCGAGATATTTACATCAAAATTCAAAACCTTAAATAGGAAATTTCAAAAAAATTTCGCTCAGTTGTTTGGCTGTAGACGTGCCCACAGACATATCCACACACACACACAAAATACCACACACTAAAAATTGGTTTGCAGCCTTCTACGCACCGGAGTAGTGCATATTTGTTAAAATCTCGGGTACAAATTTGTAGTATGAAAACAATACCTGTCTTATACATACATAATTGTATGTGGTCGTCGGTCGGCAAAATATTATTTTAAAAAATGTATGCCTTCAGCTATTTTATATGGTGGAAAAGTTTATAATCTATTATAAAAGCAATAAACGTTTGCAACTATAACATTTTTCATAGGAAAAACTAATACTGCACATAACAGAAAAACCGAATAAAAAAAATTGAAAATTTATAGGGTTGGGTAGGTAATCCCGAAAATTAAAATCGCAAACTCAAAATTCCGAAAACAATATTCTGAAAAATCAAAATTCTTAAAATTAAAGTCCCGAAAATTTAAATCCCGAAATTACAAAATTCCGAAAAACAAAATCTCGAAATTTCAAAATCTTGCATGCCGGAAAAGGAGAATATCCATACATACATATATGGAGAAAGGGGAATATCCATCCATACATATATGGATATAAAAGTGCCGGAAAAGTAGAATACTCTGATTTTGAATCCAACTATTAATACTTACAGTATGCCAAACATATAAACTAATTTCATTAACAAAATTAAATTTTCACATTTCCATATGAAAAATAATTAATTTTGAAAACCCCGCATACAAAAGTATTCAATTTTGACATTTCACTTAAAAAACCGACACCGACGAGTTAATATAAAAGCATATAAAATAGTGAATTTTATACGAATTTAGACATTTTTATGAAACAATAACAAAGATTATTGTTGAAGGAACTGGCGGCTATTGCCCCAAATACTCACTACAAAATTTTTATTTAATTTTCTTTTCTTGTTATCTACATTTTTTCGTTTATTTAAATTTATTCTTATTCTTATAGTAAAAACTTACTGATGAAGGGAACATAGTTCTCAAAAATTTTTAAGATAAATAAAAACTATATTAGAACAGAAAGATATTTCTTTTTATTTAATTATAAAGTTAAGTGGCAAAATGAGCCATAGTTACAAAAAACCTATATTATTACCAGATTACTAAGATACCAGTATTATTAACCAATATTATTTTTAGATTACCAGACTGGCGTATGGTACGCCGAGCTTATCTAGTATTTTTATAATTGTGAATTACTTAAATTATGATTTAGTTTGCAATTAATCCTCAGCTAAAGATGTAATACCAGACTGGCGTATGGTACGCCGGGTTTATCTAGTATTTTTATAGTTGTCACTATTTGGCTTATAATTTTTCATTTTATACGTTTAAAAAATTATAAAAATGAACATTAAATCATTTGGATTTTAGATGTGGAAATTAAAAAAATGTTATGCGACAGAAAACATTTTAAAAAATTTAAAATGGTCATAGTTTAAGTATCAGAATTTTTGAATTTAACCATTTTTGATTTTTTATTTAACCCATTTTAAATTCTTTTTGATTTTTATTTTGCTGTCATTTTTTTTTTATATACAATAAATTTATCAAATTTTATAGCCCTAATCTACTTCTAAATACTTTTTATAGTTGATCCTTTTTCTATTTTAAAAATTGTATAATTGTTCTTATAATATAAAATCAATATTCTTATAATCAAAATCAATATCTCGTTTAAGATTTTTGGTACTTATTTTAAAACTAAAACAAAAACGAGGAAGAATAAAGTTGACTTTGTCAACTCTTAGATACCCGGACGAACCGTTAGTTTGTTCACAGCCTGTCACTCTGCTTACAATATTAGTTTTTTAATATTTTAGTATTTTAAAATAATTTGGGTGAATTTTATAATTTCTAGTACTATGGGTTGTACATATATTCAAACTATATGTTTATATGTACATTCTTCAAAAGCGGATTCTAACCTTCCACATAACGATTATCAATCCAAAACTCTTTCAAATATTCTATAGTACCATTTAATACTAAGCGGTAAATGTATATTAAATTTACTAAGTACAAAACAGTAAATATAATTTTAAATATTATATTATATTATATTTAAATATTAAATTGACAGAATAATTTCTTATAAGTACAATAAAATACATATATGTATGTAAATACGGCGCTATATAATATACATATACTCTCTTATCATTCACTCACTAGTGGCATATACGATATGTAAATAAACATGATATTATATAAGTATGTATATATATCAATATCATATAAATAAAAATTCTTCAAGCAACCGTTATGTTGTTTATTTATTTACATTGTACTACGCATTATATCCTCAACAATTTCAAATTATCGAGTAAAACAAATGCAAAAAATTTGTTGAAGAAATTTGTTAGAAAATTTGAAAAAATCAAGTAACACTTTTGTCAATTATAAAGTAACCCTATAATATTAAAAAAAGTTGTTAACAGAAATAAAAGTATAATGTTGAAGCTTTAATTTTTGTGTATTACTTCAAAAATTTTTTAACAGGTGTTCAAGTTACAGGTGTTTTTTCAGTTTTTGACGCCTTACAGCTCCTAAACGGGGGGTGATACAAAAAAAATTTCTGAAATGGCTCATACTTATTTTCAAAGGTCTAATTTTTGTCAAAATTTCAAGTTTCCAACTTAAACCGTTTAGAAGATAGAAGGGTTGAAAGATTTTGCAAAATTTGAGTTTCGCACAACGGTAAATTAAGACACCGTATGCTACAAATATATATTTATTGTATATATATTTTTAAAGCTAATAAAAGTGGTAATCATTTGGCGTTTTCAAAATGAAGATATATCTTATACAATTTGTGCTATAACAATTTAAATATAGAGCTTTTTTGAACCTTTGGGGAGCTGTAGCTCCGTAACGGGTGGGGCTACAAAAAAAAGTTATTAAAAATAAAATTAATATTTTTGTGAGATCTATCAGTAGTTAAAATTTCATAGCTCTATTTCAAAAAAAATGTCGGGATCTAAAAGTTAGGTGTTCGAGAGCTATCCTAAGTTTTGGTCCAAACTCAACCAAAAAAAATAGGGAACCTACAAATTACTCCCAGAATATTTCGTGTAAGTTTCAAGATTCTAGCTTTCTTAGTTTTTGAGTTAGCGTGCTGACGGACGGACGGACGGACGGACATGGCTCAAAAGTCTTAGATTTTTTTTCTGATCCGATCCATACCTTTGAAGGTATATCTAGCTCGCTTATTTCGAGGTGTTACAAACGGAGGAGTAATTTTATTATACCCGATCCTATCGTACGGGTATAAAAAACGGACAAATAACTATGAAGCAATAAAATTAATGCAATGAATTCAAAAATTGTAAAGTTAAAAAAAAATCTGGAAGAAACAAAAACAAAAAAGCAAAAAGACCTCTCAAAAAATCCAAATGTTTCTTTTATATATATAAGAAATTTAAAAGTTATGACGTTCTTATAGTTAGGATTTGTATATTTCCTTACAAGCTTTTAGATTAAACTTAAAATCAGAAAACATAGATTTACCATTTTTTATATACTATACATATGCTTAAGTATTTTCGTGGCACAAATATCAAAGTGTTAGGATATTTTGATATCATTAATATTATATACATATGTAATTAATGTATAGCTATATCTATTATATTCATGATTATAAAATATAAGTATATTTGTACAAATATATATTTATGGATAAATATATATCTTTATAACGAAAGAAGTGCCAAAGAAAAATATATTTTAATAGCGTGAAAAAGGTTTTCTCATTTTTACTACAACAACAAACAAAAAATACAAAAGAAATTTCAAGGATAAGAATAAAAAGGATTTTCTTTAAAATTAAATGAGATAAGATGCAAACATGTGATAGAGAAATGAAAAGAAGAAAACTACAGAACCCTAAAGCTAAAGTTAAATTATTGAGGAAATTTTTGTTGATGAAATTTAAAAACGGAAAGAAAAATCTATTTATCAATAGAATTTATTTTAATATAAAAACATTTAACTTTAAAATAAAGTTTTCTTATTTCGTTGTAATGCCTTTTTTCAGAAATATATTGAGCCTTTTATTGATAAAACAAAAAAATATGTTCATACACACATCTTTATAAATTTCATGTATAAAATTAGATGATAGGAATAAAAATATTTTACTGCTTCCCATTTAAAAAAAAACTGATATGGTAAATGTTTTCTTTAATGTTGTTTGTATTTGGAGTTGAGTATGAATTTATTATAAAATTGTATTAATTTGTACCAAATTTTATTTAGATTTAATTATTATTAAACATATATCAAAATAAAAGAAAAACAGTTGTTCAGAAATACAAAGTTTAATTCATTTTAATTTTTTCTAATTCATAAGATATGTTCAGGTACCTAAATTGAAACCACAAATAATGTATTATATTATATAGCTCTTAATTTAAAAATTATAAAATTTATTTTAATATTTATAAATAAGTTTATTAAATATATTATTTAACATTTATCAAAAATGAAAAAAATATGCATACATAATCAAAACAAATGTTAATCTCTCACGCAGACTCGAACCTATTGCCTATCCAAAACTCTATCAGCTTTGCTACAAAACATTTAACACTATAAGCGCCATATTAACCACATTTCACTTTAAAAAACAAGCTTTTGTATCAATAATTGATAAGCTAACAAAATTTGCTGCAGCATATAAATTAACGGATAGAAATTGGCGAGCTAAAATATTAATTATTACAGAACATTTTGCAAAGTTTTGAAAGCCAAAGAAATTTGTAATAGATAATGAGCAGAATAATTATTGCAATATTTACAAACTGAAAATATCGAAGTACATCTATCTGACAAAACCTAATAATCACACCGGAAACGCTGATATAGGGAAATTACACTCAACACTCTTAGAAAAAATAACAGGAATTGAGGATAATGAGCCCTCAGTAAAAATGAAGACACAAATGGTTATACCAAATAATAACGATCAATATCATACTAAAATCAAATGCACAATTACAAAAGCTAAATAAGTAGCGAATGTTGAAATATTAAAAGAAAATATAAACAAAATATTATCCATAACTCCATATAACCACATTATGAATAGTCTTATACAAATATTAATATGTAAAAATAGTAAATAATAATTAATATTATAATTAAACGAGGAAGAGTGCAGTAGAGTAGACTGTGTCAACTCTGGGATACCCGTATGAACGTAATATATCCTGTTTCTATAAAACTTGATCATCTTTTAAAAACATTCAGAGTTTTAGTACCGAACTACAGAGATATATTTATGTAAATTGTGGAGTTGTATGATAGCTACCCGAATCTATTGCGCCTAGTTTCATTAAGTTCCAAGAAATGCAAAAAGCCTGAACCGGCTGCTTTAGACCATTCAAATTTTACAAAAGTTTTTGGCATGCAACTCGACACTTTTTCACTAAATTTCAGATAGCTAGCTTCAATAGACACTGAGTTATTTTCATTTAAAAAGAGAAGTTGTATGGCAACTATCCGAACCTGTCATATCATCACAACAAAATTTTACAGAAGTTGTTGCCATAAAACTCGATCATCATTTGCAAAATTTCAGATACCTATATTGAATAGACACTGGGTTATTTCCATTTAAAGAAAGAAGTTGTATGGCAGCTACTCGAACCCGGGGACAGAAAATGCTGGAGTTAAATAACAAAACTAACAATTTTACAAAAGTGACGTAAAAAAATTTTCAGCCTCCTAGCTCCTCTATTTTTTGAGTTATCGTGCGGACGAACACTGAGTTCTTTCATTTAAAAAGAGATTTTGTATGGCAGCTACCCGAACCCGTCACACCACCACAACCAAATTTTGCAGAAGTTGTTGCCATAAAACTTGATCATCATTCGCAAAATTTCAGATACCTAGATTGAACAGACACAGGGTTATTTCTATTTAAAGAAAGAAGTTGTATGGCAGCTACTCGAACCCGGCGGCCGAAAATGCTGGAGTTAAATAGCAAAACTAACAATTTTGCAAGAGTGACGTAAAAAAAATTTCAGCCTCCTAGCTCCTTTATTTTTTGAGTTATCGTGCGGACGGACACTGAGTTCTTTTCATTTAAAAAGAGATTTTGTATGGCAGCTACCCGAACGCGTCGCACCACCACAACCAAATTTTGTAGAAGTTGTTGCCATAAAACTTGATCATCATTCGCAAAATTTCAGATACCTAGATTGAACAGACACTGGGTTATTTCTATTTAAAGAAAGAAGTTGTATGGCAGCTACCCGAACCCGGGGACAGAAAATGCTGGAGTTAAATAACAAAACTAACAATTTTACAAAAGTGACGTAAAAAAATTTTCAGCCTCCTAGCTCCTCTATTTTTTGAGTTATCGTGCGGACGGACACTGAGTTTTTTTCATTTAAAAAGAGATTTTGTATGGCAGCTACCCGAACGCGTCGCACCAGCACAACCAAATTTTGTAGGAGTTGTTGCCATAAAACTTGATCATCATTTGCAAAATTTCAGATACCTAGATTGAACAGACACTGGGTTATTTCTATTTAAAGAAAGAAGTTGTATGGCAGCTACTCGAACCGGACGGCCGAAAATGCTGGAGTTAAATAGCAAAACTAACAATTTTGCAAGAGTGACGTAAAAAAAAAATTTCAGCCTCCTAGCTCCTTTATTTTTTGAGTTATCGTGCGGACGGACACAGAGTTCTTTTCATTTAAAAAGAGATTTTGTATGGCAGCTACCCGAACCCGTCGCACCACCACAACCAAATTTTGTAGAAGTTGTTGCCATAAAACTTGATCATCATTCGCAAAATTTCAGATACCTAGATTGAACAGACACTGGGTTATTTCTATTTAAAGAAAGAAGTTGTATGGCAGCTACCCGAACCCGGGGACAGAAAATGCTGGAGTTAAATAGCAAAACTAACAATTTTACAAAAGTGACGTAAAAAAATTTTCAGCCTCCTAGCTCCTCTATTCTTTGAGTTATCGTGCGGACGGACACTGAGTTCTTTTCATTTAAAAAGAGATTTTGTATGGCAGCTACCCGAACCCGTCGCACCAGCACAACCAAATTTTGTGGAAGTTGTTGCCATAAAACTTGATCATCATTTGCAAAATTTCAGACGCCTAGCTTTATTAGGTTCCAAGAGGTGCAAGAAGTCTGAACCGGCTGCTCTAGACCAAACAAATTTTACAAAAGTTGTTGGCATATAACTCGACACTTCTTTACTAAATTTCAGATTCCTAGCTTCAATAAACACTGAGTTATTCTCATTTAACCGGATAAGTTGTATGGCAGCTACCCGAACCCGCCGCACCACCACAACCAAATTTTACAAAAGTTGTTGACATAAAACTTGATCATCATTTGCAAAATTTCAGACGCCTAGCTTCATTAGGTTCCAAGAGGTGCAAGAAGTCTGAACCGGCTGCTCTAGACCAACCAAATTTTACAAAAGTTGTTGGCATGTAACTCGACACCTCTTTACTAAATTTCAGATTCCTAGCTTCAATAAACACTGAGTTATTCTCATTTAAACGGAGAAGTTGTATGGCAGCTACCCGAACCCGCTGCACCACCACAACCAAATTTTACAGAAGTTGTTGCCATAAAACTTGATCATCATTTGCAAAATTTCAGAAACCTAGCTTGAATAGATACTGAGTTATTTCTATATAAAAATAGAAGTTGTATGGCAGCTACTCGAACCCGCCGACCGAAAATGTTGGATTTAAATAGCAAAACTAACAATTTTGCAAAAGTGATGTAAAAAAAATTTCAGCCCCCTAGCTCCTTTATTTTTTGAGTTATCGTGCGGACGGACGGACGGACGGACGTACATGGCTTAATCGACTCAGAATTCGATTCTGAGCCGATCCATACCTTTGACACTATATCTAGCTCGACTCCTTTAAGGTGTCACAAACGTAATGGCAAATTTATTATACCCTTGAACATAGTTCATACGGGTATAATTACCTATATTCACTCTACATCCATGTTTCCGAAATACTTTATAGCTCTGATATACAATATATAAAAAATATTACTAATCAATATCGACATGTGTATATGGAAATTTATAGAGTTGACATGAGTGTCATATTCGGCATAACCCAACAAACATCTACACGTCAATAGATAGGGATATGCAAGTCCGCACTGACTTCTTGTGGAATTATTTGGCGTCGCCTTTTCCACAAGACGTGAGGTGGAAATTATGTGGAATAGCTATAGCAGACTAGTCATTTCGCTTAGTGAACAAAATGACTCAAGAAACTGAAACTCAGCCTCGGATTAAAAGAAATGAATTAATTATATCGACCTTTGCCAATCATACAAGGAGAAGAATTGGACAATGAAATATAAGAATATAAAAGGAAGCTTCTAGATTAGCGCAAATAGATAGAGTAATGAATAAATATAAAATAGGAATAATTGGTCTCAGTAAAACTAGATGGAGTATTATGGCGAAATTACAACAATTAATGGGAATCAATTTGTATACACAGGAGGAAACAACACAGGAGCGAATGGAGTTGGCTTCATCATTGACAAGAAATTCAAAAATAGTATTATCGAGTTTAAAAATTAAATTTTATATTTAATTATTAAAAAAAATAATTTTACCTTTCTTTTACTTTTTGTTTTATTCAAATTTTTTATTTAATTAGTTATTTACTTATAATTTTGTTTAAAACTTAGATTTTATATTTAATTAGTTATCTACTTATAATTTTAATTTAAATAACTTGTTTAAAACTTAGATTTTATATTTAATTAGTTATTTACTTATAATTTTGTTTAAAACCTTCTAGCACTTAATTGTTAAAATTGACTGACAATCGCCAACAGGTGAATGGGTGTTTTATAATATATTACGCTCACTTTGCGTCTGCGATATTTTATTGGAATATTGGCTAATTCGTGAGAACGGAAGTTGAATAAGCCAATATTTGAATAATTGTTTTTTTTTTAATAATTTTATGCGAAAACAATTTATTTGATTTTTTTTATGAAATATGATATTTACGTGAATCACATAAAATTGCAAAAAGTATTTTTCTAATGAAAAAAAATTGAATATGATATTCGCAATACGCGTAATAATTAATTAGGAATTTTATTGTTTTGACAATTCTGTGTGAAAGTGAATTTATTTGAAATTTGCTCGTTAAGAGAATTTACAAATAATTACCTTCACACAAAATTACCAAAAGAAAAATTTCATATAAAAAAAATGTATGTATACTTATAACATTTATGTTTTACAGTGATTTAATATATCTTAACATTTATGTTATAGTATACAGGGGTGTTGTAACTATAATTCCCCCACCGTTTGCCTGAGGCTCCGACGAAGGTTTTGATTTGTTTATTACAAGTTTAGGTTTATTTTTAATTTTACAAAAAATGAAGATTACAAAAAGTATTTTCTTTAACTTTAAGTTTTTTTTTTTTTTTTTTCTGGGTATTGATCTGACGTTATAGAACTGTGGAAGAAGTCTATTGGCTTTTTTCCAGTCGTACTATTTATAGAGTTATTATAGAATTTTATTATTTTGTGTATTTTTTCTTCTACGGAGTCTTCGTCTACTTTATCGTCATGTCTTAAAAGGCGTAAGTGTTCGTTTACCGTATTGTGAAGGCGTTCGACGTCCGTACTAGATGTATGATTATTGTTAGAGGTAAAGTGTATGCTAATGTTTTCATCCTCTAAGAATTTCCGCAATGAGAGAGCTTTTAGACCTAATTCGTTATCGACAACTAAATTTTGGACATTTCCAACGATGCTGCGATATTGGGTCAGCGCTCTTAAATTCAGCCAACTGCGATTATCAATTTTTATTGCTTGCGCATATTTTGTAAACTTGTCGATTGTTGTTAAAAACATATTTTTATTGAGGGTATAGAAGACGTCTGCGTGTATTATTCCTCTAGGGATACTAGGAGTAGCAGTAACTTTATATTTTTGTTTGACGGGTTTCCTGTCATATTTCTCAATATTGCATATTTCGCAATTATTGATAAAGATTGTTATTCTTTCCTTTAATTTGGGATGGTAAATTTTTTTTCTAAGTTGCATAAAATTTTCGTTAATACCTCTATGATTATTTCTGAGGTGTTAATTTTCAACAAATTGCGCCAGTTCGTTTGCGTTTGTAATATCTTTAAGTATTTTTCCACATTTAACAATTTTGAATTTATTATTGTTACTGTGAAAATGGTTTTTTACGGTATTAGTAAAGTTGTTAGCAAAGATTACATTAATTAAAACTGTGTTGGTTTTATTCATATCGAAATGGTTTTTTACTATTGTTATTATAGTATCGTATTCGAGTGATTTCGTATAGATAATTCTTCTATCGGATTTGAAAATTTTTAGATTTTGATTTTTAATGAACCAGAGTTGATTTTTTTGATGATGATTTGGTTTCTATAAATATTTATAGGGCAATTAGATTCAGTGATAAAAGAATCTTCGGCTTCGTTAAAGTTAATTATAATTCTTGAAAGCGCGGCGGCGTTTCCATTTTGAACTCCCCTTTTATACTTTATTTGGTAGTCATATTCTGCTAATCTCAATCTCCAGCGAACAAGCTTTGAGTTTGGTTCTTTTATTGAGAAGAGCCAAGTTAAAGGACGATGGTCCGTTTCGATCAAGAATTTCCTACCGAAAAGATATGGACGGAAATATTGCCTTGCCCACACAATTGCTAGAAGCTCCTTTTCGATAGTTTTGGTCGTGATCGTTGAGCGTACGACTAGCGTAAGAAATAGGATGACCATTTTGTGAAAGAATAGCACCCAGAGAATATTTACTTGCGTTGGTTTGTAAAGTGAATAATTTAGAAAAGTCGGGGTAGTGAAGAATGGGGTCTTTTGTGAGCATCCATTTTAAAGTTTCAAAGCTCTTTATGTATTCAAGGCTTTAATATTTACTTTCATATCTTTCTTAAGATATTTAGTCATAGGTTTTGCAATCATTGAGTAGTCTTTTATAAATTTCCTATAGTATCCTGTGAGACCGAGGAATTGTTTAATCTCCTTAGGATTTTTAGGAATTGGAAAATGTTGGACACACGATATTTTTTGAGGGTTTGGTTTTATACCTTCATTTGACACTACGTGACCGAGAAATTCGGTCTCCCTTTTTAAAAACTCCGATTTATCTAATTGGACTTTAAAATTCATATCTTTCAGTCATTGGAAAATCTTTGTGAGGGATTCTAGGTGTTCTTGTAAAGAGGTGGAGAAGATAATTATATCATCTAGGTAGACTAAACAAATTTTGTTAATGTAGTCACCTAGGACATTATTCATAAGTCGCTGAAAGGTGGATGGGGCTGTCTTCAACCCAAACGGCATAGAAGAAATTCGTAGTGACCGCCTTCCACGCTGAATGCTGTCTTATAAATGTCTTTCCTATCAATTTCAATTTTATGGAAACCCTTGGCAAGATCCAATGTTGTAAAATATTGGCATCTACCAAATTTTTCCAAAATTTCGTCGATGTTGGGAATGGGGTACCTATCGTCAATTGTAACCTCGTTTAACTTTCTATAGTCAATTACGAGTCTCCATTTATGTCGACCGCTTGCATCCAGGTACTACCCAAACTGGTGCAGAATATGGAGATTGACTTGGTCTTATAATTCCTTTTTAAGATGTTATTTCCTAAAAGGCCGTCGTATTCCTTGTGAAAATCACAAACGAACATTTGTATTTTATTCGAAGGATCTCCTAATTCTTCGAATAAAGGTATTTCTACCAGTTCAGAAATGTTGACGGTATGTTGGAGCGTTTTGAGAGATATATTATTAATTTGTTTTTTTCCATTTCGGATCACACAATCCAGAGTTGATAATGGAGTGCGTGGCTCCAGTATCGATTATGAATTTTAGTGGAGTAAGTTTAGTTTTAACTATTATATGTGGTAAGATTTTGTCGAGGCAGAGTATTGAACATTTTGGATTTCTTGTTCGTAACTATCCATGGGTTCGTGGTTTTGTAGGTTTGGGCGGTTATTATAATTGTTGTTGTGATTATAATTATTGTTGTGATTATAATTATTTTGTTGTTGGTCAGCGGAAGGTCTATTATAATAGTTTCGAGATTGTCGATTGATACTGTTATTTCTACAACTATATTGATTCTGATCTCTTTGGTTTTGGGGTCTGTTATTGTAGTTGCGTCTTTGGTTACTGTTATTTGGTTTTTGGTTAGGATATTTGTGGTAAGAATTTTCTCTGTTTCTTCTATTGGTATTTTGGTTGTTTTGAATGGAATAAGCGTATCCCGCTTGAAATAATATGTCCATAGCTTGTTCTAAGCTGTCTGGGTTTCTACAAACTAAAACAGATTTCATAGGTTCAGGGATTTTGTTGATAAATATACATAGTGCGGAGCTTCTGTTTCTGTTTGCTGGGTCGTCGGCTGTAGCTCCTACACCATAGGTCAGTTGAGTTTTATTGTTTAGTCTTCTTAATTTTATTTTAATTTCGTTGAATAAGTCTATATAATTGGTTTTAAAAGTGACGCTTCTCATTCCGCGAATAGTTCTTCACAAGTTAGTCGATCACCAAAGTTATTTTGTAAAACTTGCTTAATTGCAGCCTAATTTCTGGCTTGATAATTAATTTCCAACGTATCTCTTGCTTTACCAACTATTTTACTTTTAATTATGTCCGTCATTAATACTTGAGAAACATCGTCGAATGTCCTGATGATGGGAATGACTCTATCAACTAGGTCGCAGAAGTTTTGGAGGTTATTTGAATTTCCATTGAATTTGGGAAGATTACCCAAATATTTTAGAGGTTCTATTGTTAGTCTATTTGGTTCATTATCCATTTTTAATAATAAAGAGAATTTGTTAGAGTTATATATTTTAGTAATAATTTTGTTTCGATAAAAAAAAATTTTATATTTGAAAATATCATATATTTTATGATGAATGCTTGAAAAATTTAATTTGTAATAATATATACAATCCAATGTAAATATTTATATAAAATTATTATTACATTCTTATTTTATTTATTTTCAATTACCAATTATTTTTTTTTGCAAGATCAAAAAAGAAGTAAAAAAAAAATTGTTTTAATTTACAATTCCTCTTTTGATTAAAAAGGTTACTTTAATTTTTAAACAATTTATAGTTCAAAATTACGATTCAAACCATATAATAAAATATTTGATTTATAAAATTTTAAGATTTTAATTTTTTTTTTTTTTTGACACGAGAAAAGTTTGAAACAATAGTTTTATTATAAGTAACTAAAATAAAAAAATTGACAGTACCTTGAACTGGAATTAAGATGTACACTATCACTGCTTGTATTTCGGATACTCGAACAACAGCAATACAGCAAACCAGCAATACGGGATTATTTAGCTTGAATATACAAGAATACAGCAAAAAAAAATTTTCAGGAACGCACAATTAAAACGGGAACACACCAATAAAATAAAAAATTTTTCAGGAATACACACACAAAATTTTATTAATGTTTTTCTTTTTAGTTGAAGAATTATTGATAACACGTATTTATATATTATTATATTAATTTTTTTGAATTGTGATTTTTTTCTTATTTATTCTTCCCGAGTTTCGGGAGGCCAGAAAATTATAGTATATTCGTCTTCTTCTGGGACGAAGGGATCTACTACCATCGTTAAAAAGTTTTGATTTTAATTTATATTTTTTGTTACTTATTAGGAAAAATTTCCCACTTTATTATTTTTATTTTATTATAATATTTTTTTGAATAGTTTTTAACACAAATTTGGTATTCTCGATTAAGATTTGAAAGTCAATATATTTTCTCGTAAAAACGCATTCGAGAATCCCATCTTCGTCGTCAATTAAATTTTATATTTAATTATTAAAAAAAACAATTTTACTTTTCCTTTACTTTTTGTTTTATTCAAATTTTTTATTTAATTAGTTATTTACTTATAATTTTGTTTAAAACTTAGATTTTATATTTAATTAGTTATTTACTTATAATTTTGTTTAAAACTAAGATTTTATATTTAATTAGTTATTTACTTATAATTTTGTTTAAAACCTTCTAGCACTTAATTGTTAAAATTGACTGACAATCGCAAACAGGTGAAAGGGTGTTTTATACTATATTATCGCTGACTTTGCGTCTGCGATATTTTATTGGAATATTGGCTAATTCGTGAGAACGGAAGTTGAAATAGCCAATATTTGAATAATTGTTTTTTTTTTAATAATTTTATGCGAAAACAATGTATTAGATTTTTTTTATGAAATATGATATTTATGTGAATTTGGAAATAATTGTTTTCACATAAAATTGCAAAAAGTATTTTTCTAATGGAAAAAAATAGAATATGATATTCGCAACACGCGTAATAATTAATTAGGAATTTTATTGTTTTGAGAATTCTGTGTGAACGTGAATTTATTTGAAATTTGATCGTTAAGAGAATTTACAAATAATTACCTTCACACAAAATTACCAAAAGAAAAATTTCATATAAAAAAAATGTATGTATACTTATAACATTTATGTTTTACAGTGATTTAATATATCTTAACATTTATGTTATAGTATACAGGGGTGTAGTAACTAAAACTTTTAAACCCATTTCTAATAGAATTATAACATTAACACTTTACTGTAAATTTAAGAAAGTAACTCTTGTGCAATTTTACGAACCTACAAGCAGATGAAGATAATAAAGATGAATTCTATAATCAACTCACGGCCACCATTTGTAATACACCCCGTTCTGATATTCTAATCCTCATGGACGACTTCAATGCTAAAATTGGAAATAGGAATCCAGAAGAAAAATGTAGAGCAACAGGCATACACGATTTAGGTTCTCTAAATAATAATGGTAATAGATTAAGAGATTTATGTAGAGAACACGAAATGAAAATAGGAGGAATTATTATTTCCACATAATATCCATAAATACACCCGGGTCTCTCCAGATGGCAGAACTTAAAATCAAATATAGCACATATGCATAAGCAGAAAGTGGAGATCATTTCTAATGGATGTGGGAAACTGGAGAGGAGCTGACGCTCAAAGAGATCATATATTACTTACCTGTGATATAAGATTAAAACTGGCCAATCTCTCAGTTAAACAGAACAAGAAAAACAGAAAAGTTTATGTGCTGGACATAAACAGTGAGAAGAAATTACAATTCATAGATCTAAGAAAGAAACGAATAATCAATGCCAGCTTAAAAGAGGAACATAAAAATATATGCAAAGAAATCAAATTAGCAGCAAGAAAAGATAAAAGAAACTACTACAATAATATATCCAGCGATGCACAACAGCGATGCAGCTGTCTCAAATAAAGGTCCAACAAAACTCTCTCAAATGAAGGTCCAAATAAAGAACGTCTAATAAGAAATAAGAATGAACAAATATAACATCATCACAACAACAAATGGAAAGATGGAGAGAACACTTCCTGCAAATAAATGATAGCAACATAGACTGGAAAAACAAAATTTAATTAAAAATAAAAAGATTGATTTACCCGGAAATTGAAACAATAAAATATATGGCTTCAGAAAACATACTAAGATTCTATAAATCTTTAGAAATGTCGTAAGGAAGAAGTGCAGTAAATGTACAATAGATCTCTAAGGTCGCAGTGCTCTCTTGCGTTCCCCTTTTAAAAAGAAACAAAAAATATACTACAGCTTTTTTAGTTTTTGAGGTATCGTGCTGACGGACGGAAAAAGCTTAATCGACGCAGAATTTGATCCTGATCAGATCCATACCTTTCAAAATATATCTAGCTTGCTTATTTCGATGTGTTACAGAGGAGCAATTTTATTATACCCGGGTATAAAAATGGCGATGTATGGCGATAATTAATAATTATATATGTTATGTATGTGGGATGGATATTTTCCCCCGATTACTAATAATAATAAACAAAGAATAATTTACCAGAAAGCGAAATTATATCTAGCATATTTTTTTGACATCACAACATCTAAAATAAAAATCGTTTAATATAATATAATAAAAAAAAAAAATACTTATCTTTATTTTCTTCATCTCTAATGGCTCAGAGATGTCCAGTCTTCATTTTTCAATTAATTCTAATTGGAATTAGAATTATTATATTTTAATATTTTTGGTAAACATGTTGTTTACAAGAATAGTAAAACACTTGTTATTTGACAGTTGTCATCGTAACAAAATAATCAACATATGATAAAGTTAGCCGCTAGTGGAGCTAGCTATCGATAGCCGAAATCACATAAATAATAAATCAATCAATTAGTGAAGATTGATTAATTTAAAAATTCAAGTTCAAAGAGTAAATAACTTTTTGGTTTTTTTTTAGAATAGCAGTTATGCCCAAAGGTATAAAACAAGAAGAAAAAAGGATAATCAGGACAGATATACGTGGACGTGGATAACAAAATAATCGAAATAATTTTTATTAGTGAATTGAGCATATTTTATTGAACATTAGTTTTTTTTTTTTTATACTTTTGAATTGTAAAATTGATTAATATAATATATTTTAAATATTACTTTTAATAAATTAATTTATAACTTAAAATAATATAAAAATAATTTAAAATAAAATTATATGGTGTATATTTTTTACCGACCGCATACATTAATGTATAAGGTAGGTATTGTTTTCATACTAAAAATTTGTACCCCAGATTTTGGCAAAAATGCACTACTCCGGTGTGGAGAAGGCTGTAAAAATTTTTTTAGCATGATGTCCGTCTGTGCAAGTGTGCGTGTGTGGGTATGTCTGTGGGCACGTGTACAGCTTAAACGACTGAGAGGAATTTTTTGAAATTTCATATTTAAGGTTTTGACGTAAATATCTCGGATTGATAAGCTTTTGGAGCAAATCAGACAACCGCAAGTAGTAGTTTACTAGTGTACTTTTTAAGTTTTTTACGAATATTTCGTAACAGAAAAATTTTATCAGAAAAATTATTAAGAAAAAGTTGTTACCCAAGTAAAGAGGAACAACTTTGCCATAGAACATTTTTTGATCTGACCAAGTTTAACTTTTATTTAATTTTTTTTCTAAGTCCAAATTTCATGCATAACACTCCATATTAATTTATATGAACAATTTTTTTTGTTTTTTTTTATAATCTAAAAATTTATATGTATACATATGTACTTATATCTATGCCTATTATTCTTTTGTTGATGACATAAAATTAAAACGGTAAAATTTTTGTTAGCAGATTCAATATTAATCTTATGTTTGTTTTGTATTTGTTTACAGTTCTTATTAATTTTTACTTCTAATATTTTTAAATGAAAAAAATCATATACCTGAAAAAAAAATCATATAACGTAAATGGATGTATGAATAAATGCACATATATTTTTACGATTTCATTGCTTATTACTGTTATTGAATAAAACAAAATGTTGTTAAATTATTAGAAGTTATTTTGCTTTTATATAAATTATTATGTAAATAAAAAATCTATAAATTTTGGCATTGTACTTTTCATATAGTGGCGGTCGGTCCTGTGGTAGAAACAGCTCATTTTTTTTATCAAATCCTACAATATTTGTAGTAAGTATTTAGTAAGTATAAAGTACATGTTGGCCGCTTATAGTGTTAAATGGTTTTGTAGCAAAGTTGATAGAGTTTTGGATAAGCAATAGCTTCGAGTCTGCGTGAGAGATTAACATTTTTTTTGGTTATGTATGCATATTTTTTTTATTTTTGATAAATGTTAAATAATATGTTTAATAAACTTATTTATAAAAATAAAAATAAATTTTATGATTTTTAAATTAAGAGGTATATAATATAATTAATAATTCACGAAACTGAAGCTTAGTTAAATATGAATAATAAATGACTTAGTGAATGCCCTAGACTCCTCCCTGGAGTGGCAAGGAAAAAAAAAAAAATATATATAATACATTATTTGTGGTTTCAATTTAGGTACCTGAACATATCTTAATTAACTTTTTTCACTTGGTATTTCTGTTCTGTTTTCGCAGCTTTTAATTATTAAATGTATACGATAACGTAACTTTGGAACATATATTTTATTTTTAAAATTTTCATAACTTTCATTTATAACACTATGCACAGATTCTTTAGTATGATAAAGAGAAATTTGTTTATGTAATTCTTCTTCTGATCTTATTTCATTTGCTCTTTTTGTATTTCGAAACATTTTAATTCTTCTTTCTTCAGAAAACATAGCTATTACATGTTGTTGTACCTTATTATAATTCTCATCAGACACTTCAAAATATATGCTAGTACAACCTGGTTTTATGTATCGCCTTAAGATATCTTTGATTAAATTTGCATTTTCCAATGGGTTTATTTCAATAATTCTTCTGTTATGTAACACTGTAATTTCTTTTACTAGACTATATGTTAAGATTAATTGTGATTTATACTAATTAACATTATCATCTTTGATACCTATTTGATCTAATTGCTGTTCTTCAACTGAGTATACCTTGGCAGACATTTGTAGATTTGACGCATCATCATTTTCTTCATTAATTTTTTAATTATTTTCTAGTCTACTTAAATAGTGAGCTATTTTATTTTCTTTTGCAGGGGCCTCGTAGTAGGTAAGAGCGTATAAAATACGCTGTAAACACCGAGGCAGTGTGGGTTCGAAACCTCACGACATTTACAGCAACGCCTGAAGAGGAAAGGCTGTGTAATTTCCTGTCCACATTTATGTGGCAGAGAACTGCATTAAAAAAAAAAAAAATTTTCTTTTCCTTGTAAATATTCTATTTTATAATTGTATTCTTCTTGTTTCAATAGCCATCTTTGATGTCTTTTCCTTTGTATTTGGTGTTTAAATATTTAATTGGAAGATAATCTGTTACAATTTTAAATTTATTTCCATATAAGTATGGTCTTTTTCTACATTTAATATTTTTGGTATCACTTTTAAAATTAAATTTTAATACATTTTTTACAATCTTCTTATTTTTACAATATTATGATCTACAATATTCAATATACTAGAAATTTTTACAATATTAATTTTAACTATAATAAAAAAAGTAAGTAAAAACCATAACCTATCTTATACATTTAATTATTGTCACGTATACACGTTCTTATAGGCAAATTTATACTAATGATTATAATTTCATTAAGAAACTAGCCAATAAGAGAAAAAAGAGGAATTATATTTAAGTTTACAAATTATATGCTAAAAAAGAGACAAATAAAATAATTTAGTTTTACCGATACGATGATAACATCTGATACTATAAATATTGAAGATATTTTAAGAGTTAGTCACTTTACAGGGTTAGACAACATTTTATTAAAAAGCAATTACCTATAAAGAAAATTCTAATATGATTTACTTGAATATACAAAGTATTACAAATAAATTGTACGATTTAGAAATTCTGGTTAATAGTTTTGAATATGAGATACATGCATGGTAGGTTTGTCGGAAATATTGTTGCATGAATCAGAAAACAAATTTTTTAATTTACCGGGTTACACGGCCTCTTTTTCGAATCGTGCAAAATCTTATGGTGGTGTTGCTGTTTATGTTAAGGAAGATATTAACAGTACTTTAATTTTTGAATTTGAATTTAACCAATCTAATTTTTTATGTTAAGTTATTGGAGCACAATTTTAATCTATTAGCGATTTACAGATCTCATGAAACTGATGTAAATAATTTTTCAAGTAAATTAGATGAAATCACTAGTGAATTTAGAAAATCTATAATTCTTGATGATTTTAATAAAAATATATTAAATATTGATTATACCACTAGTAATTATATTAATACGTTACTCTCAAACGGCGTTGTCATTTATAACAAGAGAAGTGTAAAATACGCTACCAGAATTGACAGCTATCCAAAACGGTTATTGACCATTTCATAATCAATATGATTATTTGAAAATATGACTTCTATATTTCCGATACTCCTCTTTCAGACCATCAATTATTTCTTATAAGTTTGAATCAAAAACCAATATCAGATCAATCAAGCTTTTTGAAAACAATTTTTGATTATTAAACTATTTCAAATGATGCAATCTGGGAAAGACTTAGTAATTTCACTAATTTTGACTCGCTCGTTAACGAATTAAGTGAAACTATAAAAAAGTTTAAAAAAATGAGTGTATGACGGATGAAATTATAACAAAATTAAAGTTAGAACTCATATAATAAATACAAAAACAAAACCGGATGATATTTTTGTTCGAAATTTCTTCAATAATTGTATGCAAGAAGTAAAACGCTTAATTATACAGGCTAACAAATGGCTCTGATGAGATCATACGAGATCCTTGCAATGGTAAAAACCTCTGGGATCTGTATAAAAGGATTAAAGGATTTTCAGCAAATCTTGTCTTATTTCTTCAAACGATATTAAGACACTAGAATGTAATAATCTTACAATTACTAATGAGTCTGATATTGTCGAATATATGAATAACTTTTTTGTCAATGTTGCGAACGAGCTAAATATTCCAAATAATCAAATTGATTATGAATATCTGAATAATTTCCACCGTATTATTCATTCAGATTTTAATTTAACTGAAACAACTCTTGAAGAAGTTAATTCTGTGATTGTCTCACTCAAAATTTCTGCTGCTACTGTGTACAATAGTACTTCAGCTAAATTTATAAAAAAAATTTCACAGCGTTTGTCTCCCATATTGGTTACATTTATTAATCTCTTTTGAAAGTTTCAGCTTTCCAGTTTCTCTTAAGTTGGTAACTATACTCCCATTTTTAAGAACGGTTGTGGAACAAGTGCAACTAATTGTAGACCAATTTCAGTTCTTAGTTCCTTTTCTAAAATATTTGAAATTATCATTAGAAATGGAATGCATAATTTCATGAACAACAATAAAATTCTTCATGATGAGCAATATCGTTTGAAAAAATTCAAGCACAACCGCGGCCTGTCTAAGTCAGAATGATCTTATTAATAATTATTTTAAAGAGCACTTATGAAAAATATTACATGGATTGCGTGTTTTTAGACTTTCAGAAGGCGTTCCACTGTGTCGACCACGACATTCTTCTGCATAAGCTCCCAAAATTGAACTTAGATAGCAGTCACTGCAGATTTCACATAGTTGATACAAATCATACTTGCAGAATAAACCACAAAACTTTTGGGTTTGTAATTCTACTAGTATTTTAAAAATAATAATAGAAGATGTTCCGCAAGGGTCAATTTTATTGCCTGATCTCTTTAAAATTTATATTGAAACATAAACCCGCCTTAGCTTAAAAGGTAAAATCGAGTTGTATGCGGATGATGCAGCCTTAAAATGTGCAGTGAAAACTGAGTAAGAACTAAAAGATGCTATTAATTATGATTTGGTCATTATTATGGAGTGTCTAGAAAAATACAGAATGGTCAATACCAGAAATAGGTCTAATTTTTATTTAACCCTTTTTAAAAGCAGTAACCAAAAAAACAATTGCCTTTATAATTGCTTAAAAATTTATAATGATCTGCCAAATGATATTAAACTAGTAAACAATATACGCATCTTTAACAAAATTAAACTTGTTCCATATGATCTACTCTAGGTAGATCATATACAACAGTATTGTATTGTAATACATGAGCTTATTCTTTTTGTCATTTGATTTTTCTGTTTTTTTTATTACAAATCACAATAATGTTATTTTATTATCATATTTCATTTTTTAGCACATTTCCAAAAAATTTTTAAAAAAATATGTTTATTAGTCTCTCTCCGTCCGTCCGTCTGTTGGCAAAACTTCTACACTGTTAAAGATAGAGAAAAGAAAATGTTGGTAGGTCTCATAAAAATATTAATTTTGTGGAACAACTTTTTCATGTAGCCGCACCCATTACGGAGCTACAGCCCCTCAAACTTTGAAAAAACCCTATTTTTAAATGCGTATATCTCATGTTCTGCTTAACATTTTTTCAATCTGAAAACGTCATTCGACAGGTACTTTTTAACTTTGTAAATTAATATCAAAATTATACAATTTTTTTAAATTTGGTATTTAAATTTACCGTTATGTGAAAACCAAATTTTGTATAATTTTTCTACTGTCATAACTCTGGAACGCTTTCAAATAGGGACTTGAAATTTGGAGGACAGAAACAACTTTTAGAATTAGTTTAAGTTTGCTCAGAAATTGTTTTTGAACTATTAACCCCTTGTTTATGAGCTATTAAGGCTTAAAAATTTGCTATTTTTAAACTCCTGTAACTTAGGCATCTGTACACATTTTACTTCGGCAAGATATGAAAATTAAAGCTCCAGTAATATATTTTGTGTTTAACAGTGTTTAAAGTTTCTCTTAGTTGTATAGAGTTCCAGAGTTACAGCCCCTCAAAATTCCAGAAAAGTCAAATTTTCACATTTTTTCTTATTACAAAAAATTTCTTAAATTTTATTTCTTAAATTTTGAAACTTTTGTGCCAGTCAGAATTCTAAACAGTTTGTATTGTCTTTTGAAAATGTGCGCTTTTAAAAACCGTTGGTTTACATTCTACCTTGTTTATATTTTATTTGAGCAGATACCTGAAGTTGTTATGTTGTATATATTAATGTATTATTGTATTATATACAAGTAGAATTTTACAAAACCACACAGCGAAAGCTAAGGAAAATAAGAAATACTTTATAGCTCTTATATACAATATATAAAAAATATTACTAATCAATATCGACATGTGTATATGGAAATTTATAGAGTTGACATAAATGTCATATACGGCATAACCCAACAAACATATACACGTCAATAGATAGGGATATGCAAGTCCGCACCGACTTCTTGTGGAATTATTTGGCGTCGCCTTTTCCACAAGACGTGAGGTGGAAATTATGTGGAATAGCTATAGCAGACTAGTCATTTCGCTTAGTGAACAAAATGACTCAAGAAACTGAAACTCAGCCTCGGATTAAAAGAAATGAATTAATTATATCGACCTTTGCCACTCATACAAGGAGAAGAATTGGACAATGGAATATAAAAAAATAAAAGGAAGCTTCTAGATTAGCGCAAATAGATAGAGTAATGAATAAATATAAAATAGGAATAATTGGTCTCCGTAAAACTAGATGGAGTATTATGGCGAAATTACGACAATTAATGGGAATCAATTTGTATACACAGGAGCGAATGGAGTTGGCTTCATCATTGACAAGAAATTCAAAAATAGTATTATCGAGTTTAAAAATTAAATTTTGTATTTAATTATTAAAAAAAATAATTTTACTTTTCTTTTACTTTTTGTTTTATTCAAATTTTTTATTTAATTAGTTATTATACCCTACACATTAAGTATAGGGTATATTAACTTTGGTATGGTGTTTGTAACCACCAAAAGGAAGCGAGTTAGGTATAGACATGTATATATATTCTGAATCAGGATCACCGCCGGAGTCGATTTAGCGATGTCCGTCCGTCCGTCCGTCCGTCCGTACGCACGATAACTCAAAAAATAATGATGCTATCTTGATGAAATTTATATAGTAGGTTACTAATTACGAAAGAAAGGCTAAGTTCGAATCTGGACAAAATACGTCCATGGGTTCGGATTCTGGAAGCTTCCGAATGTTTCCGGAGCAAACGAGATTATCTCGAAAAGCTAAAAAGATAGAACCTTCAAACTTTGTACAATGATGTTTCTTCCCATTCGATTTATGTCTCTGAAATTTAAGAGGATTTGGTCCATGGGTTTGGGTTTTGGAAGCTTCCGAACGAGCACCAGAGCAAATGAGATTATCTCCAAAACCAACAAAGAAAGAACCTTTAAATTTTGTACAATGATGTTCCTTCCCGTTCGATTTATTCCTCTGAAATTTAAGAGGATTTGGTCCATGGGTTTGGATTTGGAAGCTTCCGAACGAGCTCCAGAGCAAATGAGATTATCTCCAAAACCAATAAAGATATAACCTTTACTTTTGGCAGAATGGTGTTCTTTCATATATGATTTAGGCCTCTGAAATTTAAGAGGATTTGGTCCATGGGTTTGGATTTGGAAGCTTCCGAACGAGCACCAGAACAAATGAGATTATCTCCAAAACCAACAAAGATATAACCTTTAAATTTGGCAGGGTGGTGTTCTTTCATGTTTTATTTAAGTCTCTGAAATGTGAGAAGATTTGGTCCATGGGTTCGGGTTTTGGAAGCTTCCGAACGAGCCCCAGAGCAAACGAGATTATCTCCAAAACCAATAAAGACAGAACCTTTAAATTTTTTATAATGATGTTTCTTCCAGTTTGATTTATGTCTCTAAAATTTAAGAGGATGTGGTCCATGGGTTTGGATTTTGGAAGCTTCCGAACGAGCCCCAGAGCAAATGAGATTATCTCCAAAAACAACAAATATATAACCTTTAAATTTGGCCGAATGGTGTTTTTTCATGTTTGATTTAGGTCTCTGAAATTTGAGAGGATTTGGCCATGGGTTTAAATTTGAAAGAATTTGAACCGTGGATTTGAATTTTGGAAGGTTCCGAACGAGCCGCAGAGCAAATGAGATTATATCCAATACGAACAAAGGTAGAACCTTTGAATTTGGTACAATGGTGTTCTTTCGTGTTTGATTTATGTCTCTGAAATTTAAGAGGATTTGGTCCATGGGTTTGGTTTTGGAAGCTTCCGAACGAGCCCCAGAGCAAATGAGATTATCTCCAAAACCAATAAAGATATAACCTTTACTTTTGGCAGAATGGTGTTCTTTCATGTATGATTTAGGCCTCTGAAATTTGAGAGGATTTGGTCCATGGGTTCGGATTTTGAAAGCTTCCGAACGAGCCTCAGAGCAAATGATATTATCTCCAAATGCAACAAAGATATAACCTTTAATTAGGCAGAATGGTGTTCCTTCATGTTTGATTTATGTTTCTGAAATTTGTGAGGATTTGGTCCATGGGTTCAAATCTTGGAAGCTTCCGGACGAGCCCCAGAGCAAACGAGTATATCTCCACAACCAACAAAGATAGAACTTTTATTTTTAGTACAAAGGTGTTCTGTTATGTTTCCTTTTCTGTAAAATTGGAAACTGACATTTGAAAGAATTTGAACCATGGGTTCGTATTTTGGAAACTTCCGGACGAGCACAAGAGCAACGAGCATATCTTCAAAACCAACAAAAGTAGAACCTTTAAATTTAATAGAATGGTGTTCTGGCAAGTTTTCTTTATGTTCCTGAGATGGATTCGATGAATTGGAGTGGCAATTCGGATAGCTGACACAAACCTCCCAAGGACTACCAATTTTCGAAAATAATTAAGATAGAAACTTAAAATTTTAAACAAGTGTGTCAAGCATATCCCAAGCGGATGCCTCTTTTACGTTCTTGAAATTCGAGTTGAATAAGACAGAAAAGGGAAGAAGTTCAAGCAGCTGTCAAAAACACTTATGGATTTTTAATTTAATTCGAATTATTCAGGTGTAGGGTATTAATAAGTCGGTTGCATCGACTTACTGTTACATTTACTTGTTTACTTATAATTTTGTTTAAAACTTAGATTTTATATTTAATTAGTTATCTACTTATAATTTTAATTTAAATAACTTGTTTAAAACTTAGATTTTATATTTAATTAGTTATTTACTTATAATTTTGTTTAAAACCTTCTAGCACTTAATTGTTAAAATTGACTGACAATCGCCAACAGGTGAATGGGTGTTTTATACTATATTATCGCTCACTTTGCGTCTGCGATATTTTATTGGAATATTGGCTAATTCGTGAGAACGGAAGTTGAATAAGCCAATATTTGAATAATTGTTTTTTTTTTAATAATTTTATGCGAAAACAATTTATTTGATTTTTTTTATGAAATATGATATTTACGTGAATCATATAAAATTGCAAAAAGTATTTTTCTAATGAAAAAAAATAGAATATGATATTCGCAACACGCGTAATAATTAATTAGGAATTTTATTGTTTTGAGAATTCTGTGTGAAAGTGAATTTATTTGAAATTTGCTCGTTAAGAGAATTTACAAATAATTACCTTCACACAAAATTACCAAAAGAAAAATTTCATATAAAAAAAAATGTATGAATACTTATAACATTTATGTTTTACAGTGATTTAATATATCTTAACATTTATGTTATAGTGTAGTATAGTGTTATTTATTTATGGTGTAGTAACTATAATTCCCCCACCGTTTGCCTGAGGCTCCGACGAAGGTTTTGATTTGTTTATTACAAGTTTAGGTTTATTTTTAATTTTACAAAAAATGAAGATTACAAAAAGTATTTTCTTTAACTTTAAGTATTCTTTGTTTTTTTTTCTGGGTATTGATCTGACGTTATAGAACTGTGGAAGAAGTCTATTGGCTTTTTTCCAGTCGTACTATTTATAGAGTTATTATAGAATTTTATTATTTTGTGTATTTTTTCTTCTACGGAGTCTTCGTCTACTTTATCGTCATGTCTTAAAAGGTGTAAGTGTTCGTTTACCGTATTGTGAAGGCGGATTTGAAAATTTTTAGATTTTGATTTTTAATGAACCAGAGTTGATTTTTTTGATGATGATTTGGTTTCTATAAATATTTATAGGGCAATTAGATTCAGTGATAAAAGAATCTTCGGCTTCGTTAAAGTTAATTATAATTCTTGAAAGCGCGGCGGCGTTTCCATTTTGAACTCCCCTTTTATAACTCCCCTTCAGCGAACAAGCTTTGAATTTGGTTCTTTTATTGAGAAGAGCCAAGTTAAAGGACGATGGTCCGTTTCGATCAAGAATTTCCTACCGAAAAGATATGGACGGAAATATTGCCTTGCCCACACAATTGCTAGAAGCTCCTTTTCGATAGTTTTGGTCGTGATCGTTGAGCGTACGACTAGCGTAAGAAATAGGATGACCATTTTGTGAAGGAATAGCACCCAGAACATATTTACTTGCGTTGGTTTGTAAAGTGAATAATTTAGAAAAGTCGGGTAGTGAAGAATGGGGTCTTTTGTGAGCATCCATTTTAAAGTTTCAAAGCTCTTTATGTATTCAAGGCTTTAATATTTACTTTCATATCTTTCTTAAGATATTTAGTCATAGGTTTTGCAATCATTGAGTAGTCTTTTATAAATTTCCTATAGTATCCTGTGAGACCGAGGAATTGTTTAATCTCCTTAGGATTTTTAGGAATTGGAAAATGTTGGACACACGATATTTTTTGAGGGTTTGGTTTTATACCTTCACTTGACACTACGTGACCGAGAAATTCGGTCTCCCTTTTTAAAAACTCCGATTTATCTAATTGGACTTTAAAATTCATATCTTTCAGTCTTTGGAAAATCTTTGTGAGGAATTCTAGGTGTTCTTGTAAATAGGTGGAGAAGATAATTATACCATCTAGGTAGACTAAACAAATTTTGTTAATGTAGTCACCTAGGACATTATTCATAAGTCGCTGAAAGGTGGCTGGGGCTGTCTTCAACCCAAACGGCATACGAAGAAATTCGTAGTGACCGCCTTCCACGCTGAATGCTGTCTTATAAATGTCTTTCCTATCAATTTCAATTTGATGGAAACCCTTGGCAAGATCCAATGTTGTAAAATATTGGCATCTACCAAGTTTTTCCAAAATTTCGTCGATGTTGGGAATGGGGTACCTATCGTCAATTGTAACCTCGTTTAACTTTCTATAGTCAATTACGAGTCTCCATTTATGTCGACCGCTTGCATCCAGGTACTACCCAAACTGGTGCAGAATATGGAGATTGACTTGGTCTTATAATTCCTTTTTAAGATGTTATTTCCTAAAAGGCCGTCGTATTCCTTGTGAAAATCACAAACGAACATTTGTATTTTATTCGAAGGATCTCCTAATTCTTCGAATAAAGGTATTTCTACCAGTTCAGAAATGTTGACGGTATGTTGGAGCGTTTTGAGAGATATATTATTAATTTGTTTTTTTCCATTTCGGATCACACAATCCAGAGTTGATAATGGAGTGCGTGGCTCCAGTATCGATTATGAATTTTAGTGGAGTAAGTTTAGTTTTAACTATTATATGTGGTAAGATTTTGTCGAGGCAGAGTATTGAACATTTTGGATTTCTTGTTCGTAAATATCCATGGGTTCGTGGTTTTGTAGGTTTGGGCGGTTATTATAATTGTTGTTGTGATTATAATTATTGTTGTGATTATAATTATTTTGTTGTTGGTCAGCGGAAGGTCTATTATAATAGTTTCGAGATTGTCGATTGATACTGTTATTTCTACAACTATATTGATTCTGATCTCTTTGGTTTTGGGGTCTGTTATTGTAGTTGCGTCTTTGGTTACTGTTATTTGGTTTTTGGTTAGGATATTTGTGGTAAGAATTTTCTCTGTTTCTTCTATTGGTATTTTGGTTGTTTTGAATGGAATAAGCGTATCCCGCTTGAAATAATATGTCCATAGCTTGTTCTAAGCTGTCTGGGTTTCTACAAACTAAAACAGATTTCATAGGTTCAGGGATTTTGTTGATAAATATACATAGTGCGGAGCTTCTGTTTCTGTTTGCTGGGTCGTCGGCTGTAGCTCCTACACCATAGGTCAGTTGAGTTTTATTGTTTAGTCTTCTTTTATTTTAATTTTATTTTAATTTCGTTGAATAAGTCTATATAATTGGTTTTAAAAGTGACGCTTCTCATTCCGCGAATAGTTCTTCACAAGTTAGTCGATCACCAAAGTTATTTTGTAAAATTTGCTTAATTGCAGCCCAATTTCTGGCTTGATAATTAATTTCCAACGTATCTCTTGCTTTACCAACTATTTTACTTTTAATTATGTCCGTCATTAATACTTGAGAAACATCGTCGAATGTCCTGATGATGGGAATGACTCTATCAACTAGGTCGCAGAAGTTTTGGAGGTTATTTGAATTTCCATTGAATTCGGGAAGATTACCCAAATATTTTAGAGGTTCTATTGTTAGTCTATTTGGTTCATTATCCATTTTTAATAATAAAGAGAATTTGTTGTAGGAGAATAAGTTAGAGTTAGAGTTATATGTTTTAGTAATAATTTTGTTTCGATAAAAAAAAATTTTATATTTGAAAATATCATATATTTTATGATGAATGCTTGACAAATTTAATTTGTAATAATATATACAATCCAATGTAAATATTTATATAAAATTATTATTACATTCTTATTTTATTTATTTTCAATTACCAATTATTTTTTTTTTGCAAGATCAAAAAAGAAGTAAAAAAAACATTGTTTTAATTTACAATTCCTCTTTTGATTAAAAAGGTTACTTTAATTTTTAAACAATTTATAGTTCAAAATTACGATTCAAACCATATAATAAAATATTTGATTTATAAAATTTTAAGATTTTAATTTTTTTTTTTTTTAAGTAACTAAATAAAAAAATTGGCAGTACCTTGAACTGGAATTAAGATGTATACTATCACTGCTTGTATTTAGGATACTCGAACAACAGCAATACAGCAAACCAGCAATACGGGATTATTTAGCTTGAATATACAAGAATACAGCAAAAAAAAATTTTCAGGAACGCACAATTAAAACGGGAACACACCAATAAAATAAAAAATTTTTCAGGAATACACACACAAAATTTTATTAATGTTTTTCTTTTTAGTTGAAGAATTATTGATAACACGTATTTATATATTATTATATTAATTTTTTTGAATTGTGATTTTTTTCTTATTTATTCTTCCCAAGTTTCAGGAGGCCAGAAAATTATAGTATATTCGTCTTCTTCTGGGACGAAGGGATCTACTACCATCGTTAAAAAGTTTTGATTTTAATTTATATTTTTTGTTACTTATTAGGAAAAATTTCCCACTTTATTATTTTTATTTTATTATAATATTTTTTTGAATAGTTTTTAACACAAATTTGGTATTCTCGATTAAGATTTGAAAATCAATATATTTTCTCGTAAAAACGCATTCGAGAATCCCATCTTCGTCGTCAATTAAATTTTATATTTAATTATTAAAAAAAACAATTTTACTTTTCCTTTACTTTTTGTTTTATTCAAATTTTTTATTTAATTAGTTATTTACTTATAATTTTGTTTAAAACTTAGATTTTATATTTAATTAGTTATTTACTTATAATTTTGTCTAAAACTAAGATTTTATATTTAATTAGTTATTTACTTATAATTTTGTTTAAAACCTTCTAGCACTTAATTGTTAAAATTGACTGACAATCGCAAACAGGTGAAAGGGTGTTTTATACTATATTATCGCTGACTTTGCGTCTGCGATATTTTATTGGAATATTGGCTAATTCGTGAGAACGGAAGTTGAAATAGCCAATATTTGAATAATTGTTTTTTTTTTAATAATTTTATGGGAAAACAATTTATTAGATTTTTTTTATGAAATATGATATTTATGTGAATTTGCAAATAATTGTTTTCACATAAAATTGCAAAAAGTGTTTTTCTAATGGAAAAAAATAGAATATGATATTCGCAACACGCGTAATAATTAATTAGGAATTTTATTGTTTTGAGAATTCTGTGTGAAAGTGAATTTATTTGAAATTTGATCGTTAAGAGAATTTACAAATAATTACCTTCACACAAATTTACCAAAAGAAAAATTTCATATAAAAAAAAATGTATGTATACCTATAACATTTATGTTTTACAGTGATTTAATATATCTTAACATTTATGTTATAGTGTACAGGGGTGTAGTAACTATAACTTTTAAACCCATTTCTAATAGAATTATAACATTAACACTTTACTGTAAATTTAAGAAAGTAACTCTTGTGCAATTTTACGAACCTACAAGCAGATGAAGATAATAAAGATGAATTCTATAATCAACTCACGGCCACCATTTGTAATACACCCCGTTCTGATATTCTAATCCTCATGGACGACTTCAATGCTAAAATTGGAAATAGGAATCCAGAAGAAAAATGTAGAGCAACAGGCATACACGATTTAGGTTCTCTAAATAATAATGGTAATAGATTAAGAGATTTATGTAGAGAACACGAAATGAAAATAGGAGGAATTATTATTTCAACATAATATCCATAAATACACCCGGGTCTCTCCAGATGGCAGAACTTAAAATCAAATATAGCACATATGCATAAGCAGAAAGTGGAGATCATTTCTAATGGATGTGGGAAACTGGAGAGGAGCTGACGCTCAAAGAGATCATATATTACTTACCTGTGATATAAGATTAAAACTAGCCAATCTGTCAGTTAAACAGAACAAGAAAAACAGAAAAGTTTATGTGCTGGACATAAACAGTGAGAAGAAATTACAATTCATAGAAAATATCCAACGGAAATAGATCTAAGAAAGGTCTATTGCCAGCTTAAAAGAGGAACATAATCAATACCAGCTTAAATGAGGAACATAAAAATATATGCAAAGAAATCAAATTAACAGCAAGAAAAGATAAAACAAACTACTACAATAATATAGCCAGCGATGCACAACAAGCAGCTGATCAAAATAACAATAAGATACTCTACAAGAAGATAAAAACTCTCTCAAATAAAGGTCCAAATAAAGAACGTCCAATAAAAAATAAGAATGGACAAATAATAACATCATCACAACAACAAATGGAAAAATTGAGAGCACACTTCCTGAAAATAAATGATAACAACATAGACTGGGAAGACAAAATTTAATTAAAAATAAAAAGATTGATTTATCTGGAAATTGAAACAATAAAATATATGGCTTCAGAAAATATACTAAGATTCTATAAATCTTTAGAAATGTCGTATGGAAGAAGTGCAGTAAATGCACAATAGATCTCTAAGGTCGCAGTGCTCTCCTGCGTTCCCCTTTTAAAAAGAAACAAAAAATATACTACAGCTTTTTTAGTTTTTGAGGTATCGTGCTGACGAATGGACAAAGCTTAATCGACGCAGAATTTGATCCTGATCAGATCCATACCTTTCAAAATATATCTAGCTTGCTTATCTCGATGTGTTACAGAGGAGAAATTTCATTATACTCGTGTATAAAAATAGCGATGTATGGCGATAATTAATAATAATATATGTTTTGTATGCATTTTAGTAAGTATAAAATACTCGTTGGCCGCTTATAGTGTTAAATGGTTTTGTAGCAAAGTTGATAGAGTTTTGGATAGGCAATAGGTTCGAGTCTGCGTGAGAGATTAACATTTTTTTTGATTATGTATGCATATTTTTTTTATTTTTGATAAATGTTAAATAATATGTTTAATAAACTTATTTATAAAAATAAAAAAAAATTTTATGATTTTTAAATTAAGAGGTATATAATATAATACATTATTTGTGGTTTCAATTTAGGTACCTGAACATATCTTAATTAACTTTTTTCACTTGGTATTTCTGTTAAAATAAATTTTATAAAACTAACACGTTTTCAATCATATTTAATTTGTTGGCATTTTTCGCAGCTTTTAATTATTAAATGTATATGATAACGTAACTTTGGAACATATTTTATTTTTCATATTTTATTTTTCAAATTTT
Organism: Poecilobothrus nobilitatus; assembly: GCA_947095535.1. NCBI lineage: Eukaryota > Metazoa > Arthropoda > Insecta > Diptera > Dolichopodidae > Poecilobothrus > Poecilobothrus nobilitatus. The sequence continues at coordinate 1,445,940 of CAMUPU010000001.1, read as the reverse complement.
CATAACTTTCATTTATACCACTATGCACAGATTCTTTAGTATGATAAAGAGAAATTTGTTTATGTAATTCTTCTTCTGATCTTATTTCATTTGCTCCTTTTGTATTTCGAAACATTTTAATTCTTCTTTCTTCAGAAAACATAGCTATTTCATGTTGTTGTACCTTATTATAATTCGCATCAGACACTTCAAAATATATGCTAGTACAACCTGGTTTTATGTATCGCCTTAAGATATCTTTGATTAAATTTGCATTTTCCAATGGGTTTATTTCAATAATTCTTCTGTTATGTAACACTGTAATTTCTTTTACTAGACTATATGTTAAGATTAATTGTGTTTTATACTAATTAATATTATCATCTTTGATACCTATTTGATCTAATTGCTGTTCTTCAACTGAGTGTACATTTGTCAGACATGTGTCAGACATTTGTAGATTTGACGCATCATCATTTTCTTCATTAATTTTTTAATTATTTTCTAGTCTACTTAAATAGTCAGCTATTTTAGTTTCTTTTGCAGGGGCCTCGGTCTCATAGTGGGTAAGAACGTATTAAATACGCTGTAAACACCGAGGCAGTGTGGGTTCCAATCCTCACGACGGGAATGCCTGAACAGGAAAGGTTGTGTAATTTCCTGTCCACATTTATGTGCCAGGGAAATGCATTAAAAAAAAAAATATTTCTTTTCCTTCTAAATATTCTATTTTATAATTGTATTCTTATAGTTTCAATAGCCATCTTTGATGTCTTTTCCTTTGTATTTGGTGTTTAAATATTTAATTGGAAGATGATCTGTTACAAATTTTAATTTATTTCCATATAAGTATGTTCTTTTTCTACATTTACTATTTTTGGTATCACTTTTAAACTTAAATTTAAACACATTTTTTACAATCTTCTAATTTTTACAATATTATGATCTAGAATATTAAATATACTAGAAATTTTTACAATATTAATTTTAACTATAATAAAAAAAATAATAACCATAACCTATCTTATACATTTAAATATTGTCACGTATACACGTTCTTATAGGCAAATTTATACTAATGATTATAATTTCATTAAGAAACTAGCCGATAAGAGAAAGAAGAGGAATTATATTTATGTTTACAAATTATATGCTAAAAACGAGGAAGAATACAGTTGCCTTTGTCAACTCTCAGATACCCGTACGAACCGTTAGTATATTCACAGCCTGTCACTCTGCTTACAATATTATTTTTTTAATATTTTAGTATTTTAAAATAATTTGGGTGAATTTTATAATTTCTAGAACTATGGGTTGTAGATATATTCAAACTATATGTTTATACATTCTTCAAAAGCAAGTTCTAACCTTCCACATAACGATTATCAATCCAAAACTTTTTCAAATATTCTATAGTACCATTTAATACTAAGCGGTAAATATATATTAAATTTACTTAGTACAAAATAATAAATATAATTTTAAATTTTATATTATATTATATTATAAATATAATATTATATATTATATTTTAAATTCCATTGACAGAATAATTTCTTATAAGTACAATAAAATACATATATGTATGTAAATACGGCGCTATATAATATACATCTATACTCTTATCATTCATTCACTAGTGACATATACGATATATTGTAAATAAACATGATATTATATAAGTATGTATATATATCAATATCATATAAATAAAAATTCTTCAAGCAACCGTTATGTTGTTTATTTATTTACATTTTTTTGTACTACGCATTATATCCTCAACAATTTCAAATTATCGAGTAAAACAAAATGCAAAAAATTTGTTAAAGAAATTTGTTAGAAAATTTGAAAAAATCAAGTAACTCTTTCGTCAATTATAAAGTAACCCTATATTATTAAAAAAAGTTGTTAACAGAAATAAAAGTATAATGTTGAAGCTTTAATTTTTGTGTATTACTTCAAAAAAAATTTAACAGGTGTTCAAGTTACAGGTGTTTAAAAATAGGAAATTTTCAGTTTTTGACGCCTTACAGCTCCTAAACGGGGGGTGATACAAAAAAAATTTCTGAAATGACTCATACTGATTAAACGATCTAACTTCTGTCAAAATGTCAAGTTTCCAACTTAAACCGTTTAGAAGATAGAAGGGGTAAAGGATTTTGCAAAATTTTAGCTTCGCATAACGGTAAATTAAGACACCGTATGCCACAAAAATATATTTATTGTATATATACTTTTAAAGCTAATAAAAGTAGTAATCGTTTGGCGTTTTCAAAATGATGATATATCTTATACAACTTGTGCTACATCAATTTAACTATAGAGCTTTTTTGAACCTTTGGGGAGCTGTAGCTCCGTAACGGGTGGGGGTACAAAAAAAAGTTATGAAAATTAAAATTAATTTTTTTGTGAGATCTATCAGTAGTTAAAATTTCATAGCTTTATTGCAAAAAAAATGTGGGGATCTAAAAGTTAGGTGTTCGAGAGCTACCCTAAGGTTTGGTCCAAACTCAACCAAAAAACAGAGGGAATCTACAAATTACTCCCAGAATATTTTGTGTAAATTTCAAGATTCTAGCTTTCTTAGTTTTTGAGTTAGCGGGCTGACGGACAGACGGACGGACGGACGGACATGGCTCAAAGAATTTTTTTCTGATCCGATCCATACCTTTGAAGGTATATCTAGCTCGCTTATTTCGAGGTGTTACAAACGGAGGAGTAATTTTATTATACCCGATCCTATCGTACGAAGAGAAAAATAAAATAATTTAGTTTTACCGATACGATGATAACATCTGATACTATAAATATTGAAGATATTTTAAGAGTTAGTCACTTTATAGGGTTAGACAACATTTTATTAAAAAGCAATTACCTATAAAGAAAATTCTAATATGATTTACTTGAATATACAAAGTATTACAAATAAATTGTACGATTTAGAAATTCTGGTTAATAGTTTTGAATATGAGATACATGCATGGTAGGTTTGTCGGAAATATTGTTGCATGAATCAGAAAACAAATTTTTTAATTTACCGGGTTACACGGCCTCTTTTTCGAATCGTGCAAAATCTTATGGTGGTGTTGCTGTTTATGTTAAGGAAGATATTAACAGTACTTTAATTTTTGAATTTGAATTTAACCAATCTAATTTTTTATGTTAAGTTATTGGAGCACAATTTTAATCTATTAGCGATTTACAGATCTCATGAAACTGATGTAAATAATTTTTCAAGTAAATTAGATGAAATCACTAGTGAATTTAGAAAATCTATAATTCTTGATGATTTTAATAAAAATATATTAAATATTGATTATACCACTAGTAATTATATTAATACGTTACTCTCAAACGGCTTTGTCATTTATAACAAGAGAAGTGTAAAATACGCTACCAGAATTGGCAGCTCTTCCAAAACGGTTATTGACCATTTCATAATCGATATGATTATTTGAAAATATGACTTCTATATTTCCGATACTCCTCTTTCAGACCATCAATTATTTCTTATAAGTTTGAACCAAAAACAGATCAGATCAATCAAGCTTTTTGAAAACAATTTTTGATTATTAAACTATTTCAAATGACGCAATCTGGGAAAGACTTAGTAATTTCACTAATTTTGACTCGCTCGTTAACAAGTTAAGTGAAACTATAAAAAAGTTTAAAAAAATGATTGTATGACGGATGAAATTATAACAAAATTAAAGTTAGAACTCATATTATAAATACAAAAAAAAACCGGATGATCTCCTTGTTCGAAATTTCTTCAATAATTGTATACAAGAAGTAAAACGCTTTGATGGCTCTGATGAGATCATACGAGATCCTTGCAATGGTAAAAACCTCTGGGATCTATATAAAAGGATTAAAGGATTTTCAGCAAATCTTGTCTTACTTCTTCAAACGATATTAAGACACTAGAATGTAATAATCTTGCGGCCTGTCTCAGTCTGAATGATCTTATTGATAATTATTTTAAAGAGCACTTATGAAAAATATTACGTGGATTGCGTGTTTTTAGACTTTCAGAAGGCGTTTGACTGTGTCGACCTCGACATTCTTCTGCATAAGCTCCCAAAATTGAACTAAATCACTGCAGTTTTCACATAGTTGATACAAATCATACTTACAGAATAAACCACAAAACGTTCGGGTTTGTATTTGTACTAGTAATTTAAAAAAAATAATAGAAGGTGTTCCGCAAGGGTCAATTTATATTGAAACATAACCCGCCTTAGCTTAAAAGGTAAAATCGAGTTGTATGCGGATGATGCAGCCTTAAAATGTGCAGTAAAAACAGAGTAAGAACTAAAAGATGCTATTAATTATGATTTGATCATTTTTATGGAGTGTCTAGAAAAATACAGAATGGTCAATACCAGAAATAGGTCTAATTTTTATTTAACCCTTTTTAAAAGCAGCAATCAAAAAAACAATTGCCTTTATAATTGCTTAAAAATTTATAATGATCTGCCAAATGATATAATGATAAACTAGTAAACAATATACGCATCTTTAACAAAATTAAACTTGTTCCATATGATCTACTCTAGGTAGATCATATGCAACAGTATTGTATTGTTATACATGACCTTATTCTTTTTGTCATTTGATTTTTCTGTCTTTTTTATTACAAATCACAATAATGTTATTTTATTATCATATTTCATTTTTTAGCACATTTCCAAAAAAATTTTAAAAAAATATGCTTATTAGTTTCACTCTGTCCGTCCGTCCGTCTGTTTACAAAACTTCTACACTGTTAAAGATAGAGAAAAAAAAATGTTGGTAGGTCTCATAAAAAAATTAATTTTGTGGAACAACTTTCTTATGTAGCCACACCCATTACGGAGCTACAGCCCCTCAAACTTTGAAAAAACCCTATTTTTAAATGCGTATATCTCATGTTCTGCTTAACATTTTTTCAATCTGAAAACGTCATTCGACAGGTACTTTTTAACTTTGTAAATTAATATCAAAATTATACAATTTTTTTAAATTTGGTATTTAAATTTACCGTTATGTGAAAACCAAATTTTGTATAATTTTTCTACTGTCATAACTCCGAAACGCTTTCAAATAGGGACTTGAAATTTTGAGGACAGAAACAACTTTTAGAATTAGTTTAAGTTTGCTCAGAAATTATTTTTGGACCACCCCTTGTTTATGAGCTATTAAGGCTTAAAAATTAAAAATTTGCTATTTTTAAACTCCTGTAACTTAGGCATCTGTACACATTTTACTTCGGCAAGATATGAAAATTAAAGCTCCAGTAATATATTTTGTGTTTAACAGTGTTTAAAGTTTCTCTTAGTTGTATAGAGTTCCAGAGTTACAGCCCCTCAAAATTCCAGAAAAGTCAAATTTTCACATTTTTTCTTATTACAAAAAATTTCTTAAATTTTATTTCTTAAATTTTGAAACTTTTGTGCCAGTCAGAATTCTAAACAGTTTGTGTTGTCTTTTGAAAATGTGCGCTTTTAAAAACCGTTGGTTTACATTCTACCTTGTTTATATTTTATTTGAGCAGATACCTGAAGTTGTTATGTTGTATAAGTTTATCTATTTTATATATTAGATAATAAAAACAACGAATTTTTACAATTTAATGGGAGATAATCCTCCTTGGTTTATTAACAAATTAATAATGAATATTTTTGAATTATTCTTAGACTATTTATAATAAAAATTTTTGTTAAAAGTACAGTTTTTTCTTATAAATTTAGATTAGCATTTCTTAAGAATTTCGATTATTATTACATTGATTTATCTAGATTACCATTACATTTGCTAGAACTGATAATCTAGATTTTTTTATTAAAATTACATTATTTCCTTGGTGGTCTAAAAAATGTTATTCTGACTAATAAGCGGAATTTTCATCAAGCAGAAGTTTACTTTAAATATGTAATACAAATTTCGCTTATCAGACAAAACAACGTACCAAATTATTAATAACAAATTCTTATTAAAAAAATAAAAACCTACTTTCTTTTTAGAACACTTAAACATTATCATAATAAGAACCTTTAAAAAATAATAATTTTTTTTTATTGTTTTTCTTTAAAGTGTCAAATTACAATTTTTTGTTTGAACACATTTTTATTTACAATTGAGGTTCTTTATATTTTGTAGTAATTTCTTATAGTAATTTCATTCAAGTACCTAAATGCTAATTAAGCAAAATACTATGACATAATAATTCAAGTTCAAAGAATAAAGAAAATTATTTATTTGTTATTTAAAATGTAGAATTTTGCTAGATAATTTTTATTTATGGAATTTTTATATTTTAGTATTTAATATTATTAACGTGGTTAACTCCTCCACCTTTAAATTCAAATGTCCTCATTTGATGTTAATTTTAAAATTATCTGTGGTAGTTTTTGCTCTTGTTGACTAGCTGTATTCTGTTGTGTGGTTTGTTTATTGGTTATGTTCTTTATTGTTAAACTACATCGTTTTTTTAATATTGTGTTAATGATTATGATAATTAATACAATAACTACTGTTGTTGATGATCCATAACTGATTGCTGCGTTGAATGATTTTTCTGCTTGTAGGAGCTCTATTTCTTTTGTATTATTGATGTGAACTTCCTTCAAAAATTCGAGAGATAAGTGCTCACGCAAATCACCTTGTATTGACTTAAGTTGAAGGATGTGTGGTAATATTTCTGTTCTTACTATTTCTTTTGACGTAAATGTATTCCCCATTATTGAAATTGTGGTGTTGTGAAACTTTATAAGATATGTGCCAGTCATGTTGCGTATTTCGTTGCCTATGATGATTTCACCGTCAAATTGATTTAGTAGAATTATGCCTTGCTGTATCTCCTCTATTGTTGGTATGTGTTGGTTTGTTGGTGGTGTTGCATTTGGAGTTTTTGCTTTTAAATAGATTTTTAATACAAGTGGAATTTTCTATGTTAACAATATTCTTTTTATTACAAATTGTTAAATCGTTTATTTTATTACAATTTTCTTTTATTCCGTACAATTTTTTATTATCTGACAGTATTTCCTTAAATTCTATTTCATTTATAACATTTTTAAATTTAATCGGTTTTATTACTAACTTATTATAAGTTTCTAATTTAGTTAAAGGAATTTCTAAAACATACAATAAACTAGTACCATTAGTTATAATTTTAATGTTTGCAAAATCTAAAGCTTCTTCTGCTGTAGCATAAGGAAGCTGTTCGTTATCTAATAATTTAGTAATTGTTTCTACTTCTACTTCTGATACTAAAAAAGAATTGATCATACCTAGTTTAGCCCAATGAATACTATATTTGATATTAATAATTTCTTCTTTTAATAATTTGATTTTATATTGCAGTTTAAATATAGCTTGATTGTCAATAATATTGTTATATTTAATTGATTAAATATTATTTGCTCCATTTCTGTAACGTGTATTATTCTAAAACTTCCCATACTTTGCTTTTCCCATACTTATAGCTACTATCTGTGATAATGTGTAATCCAATATTTCTACATTTCCAAATGTGGTACATGCAAGTATACTGAAATTAATTTTTTATATTAGATTTGTGTACCCTTCGTATTATATTTTAACTTTCATTTCATCTTCCACCATTGATTTAATAGAAACTGAGTTGAATGACTTTTCATTATCAACTACGATCCATTCTGGGACACCGTAATAAAATAAAATATCCCTTAAAGCTAGTTTGATATCTTCAATAGATCGACTCTTAATTATTCTAGCTTGTGCGAATTTCGTGAGTTTATCTATCGCGGTTAATGCTAACTTTGATTCGGTAGAAAAAATGTCAATATGCAGTGTATATCCTGCATAATTTGGTATTGGAGTACTTTGGATTTCCGGAGTATTTGGATGTCGGTCATATTTTCTTTGCAGATTGAGCAATTTTTTTCAAAATTTTTCAATTTGCTAGACATTTTTGGAAAATAATACTTTTCAATTATTTGTAATCTATTTTATTCAGCATTTCTATGTGCACGACGAGGTGTTGAATTAATAATCTCTGTTTGTTGGGATTCGTTTGAAACGTCTTTTACTAAGATCCTTGTGAATCTTATTTTGTAGTCTTGAAAATGTAAGGGATAGATACTTTGAATTTTTCCCATTATATTTTCTTCTGTCATAATTCCATTTAATATATTTGGATTAAGGTAGCTTTTCAAAATCTTAATTAAATCATTTTCAGTTAATTTTTCTTGTGTTATGATATGTCTTGTTAGAAATGTTATAGGTCTCTTATTTTGAGAAAGTACAGCACCAATGGCATAATCTGATGCGTCTGTAGTTAGTTCAAAACTTTCATTAAAGTTTGGATGTGCTAGTAACACTTCTTTTGAAATTAGAGAATTTTTTAGAGTTTCAAATGCTTTCAAAGCTTCTTCATTTAAAGTGACAGGTGTGTTTCTTGATTTAGTTTTGGAAACACGACCTCCTTCCTCTCTTAAAAGAGATGTCAGGGGTTTTGCAATTTTAGAATATTCTTTTATAAATCGCCTATAATACCCTGACATTCCCAGGAAAGATCTTAAATCTTTCAAAGTTTTAAGACATGACAAATCACAAATTGCTTCTACTTTTTTCGGATTTGCTTTTATTCCTTCTAGGGATACTATAAATCCTAAAAATTCAATCTCAGTCTTTAGAAATTCACTTTTGTCTAACTGTATTTTCATATTGGCTTTCTCCAAGGTGAGAAAAATAACATTTAAATTTCCAAAATGTTCTTCGTCACTCCTTCCAAATATGATTATATCATCTATATAAACATAGCATCTTTTACCGATATGTTCTCTAAGAATATCAAGTCAAGAGCTCTTTGAAATATTGAAGGAGCATTTTTAAGTTCAAAGGGAACACGAGTAAATTCATATTTTCCGTTATTTACCAAAAAAGTCGTTTTCTCAATATCTTTTTCTTTTAATAAGATTTGTTGAAAACCACTTTTTAAATCGATCACTGAAAAAAGTTTATTTTGCCCTAAATTGGCTAATACTTCGTTAATATCGGGTATTGGATATTTGTCGGCTATTGTCACATTGTTTAATTTTCTATAATCAATAACCAATCTATGCTTTTTTATTCCTGAAGCATCCTCTTTTTTTTGTACTATCCATACGGGTGAGTTATATGGTGACCGAGAAGGTCTGATAATACCAACTTGTAAAAGTTCTTTTATCTGTTTTTCTACTTCCTCTTTTAAACACATCGGATATGGATATGATTTAGAATAAATGCGGTCTGATGTGCAAGTTCTAATTTCAGCTTTAAGAGTTGTGGTATATGTAAGTCTTTCTTTTGGATCTGCGAATAAATGTGGACAATCGTTAATAAGATTATTAAGTTTGATTTTTTGATTTTCCGTTAAATGAGAATTTCTTATATTAATATTGTTAATTGATATCGTAATATACTGTTTAATTGGAATTTTAAATTTTGGATGCATTGTAATGTAATTGTCTTTAGTATTTATATCTGTATTTAATTCTCTAAGACTATCATTTCCTATTATTCCATCGAATGTCATTATTCTGGGTAAAATAAAAAATTTTAACTTAGGAATATCATTGTTAAATGGATTAAAAAGGAAGTGGTGTGAAATAAGAATATTTCCACCAACTGAATTTGCATAGAATGTTTTGTTGTTTTGTATAGGATTCTTTACTAAATAAGATTGGATATAATTCTTATTAGAACCAGTGTCTATTAAGAATTTTAATATTTTTCCGTTCTTCGCTTCATATTCAAGGTATGGGAGCGATGAACTATCTAGTATAAAAAAATTTCGTTACTAGTGGGAATATTGTCATTACTATTTTTTTCTGCCTGAGTTATTGTATGTGCAATGTTTATTGTAAGGTTGTTCGTCAGCTGTTTTCTCGGTTTCTGTATGAAGTATTCTTTGTATTTTATTTATCTGACCATCCATTGAATCTAATTGAAAATTAGATTTTTGATTTTGGAAATTATTTTGATTATTTCTATATTAAAAATTATTATTCTGAAAATTAGGTTTTTGATTTTGGAATGGATTTGAATATTTATTATGGCTTACAAATCTGTTTGGTTTGCTGCCTCTTGGTGGCAGGTTTGGAGGAGAATTAAGAAGACATTTTCTTCAATGGTGTCAATAACAGTCTTATCAGCATAATGTCGTCTCATGCATTTTTTTATTTCTTCCCAGTCTAAGGAGGTGATATACGATTTCAATGTAATTTCAGCTTCTCCTACTATTTTTTTCTTAATTGTCCTTAGTATTGCGTTGTACTGCTGTGTTCCCTTTAAGTCATCAAACATGACCAATGCGTCTTCGACATCTTGTTCCCAATAATCATATTCCCCTTTTTTCCCCGAAAACTCCTTTAAATCTTTTACAATTTCAAGTATTTTTAAATCCTGGCAAAATCTCTCATAATAATTTTGCCATATTGTTTGAACTTATTGTTGTACGTGCTGGGTTTCGCTTTCAGTTCGAACCTGAGCTTGTGCTTGCTCCTTTTCCCGAATTTTCTTCGTCTCTATTTCAACTAATTTTGCTACAATAGCTTTTAAGTTTGAGGCATCTAGGGGAATAGTATGGATTTGTGGGAGTACTTCGCTATTAATAATACCCCCATTGCTAGAATTATCATCAGCCATTGTTCAAAAAAAAAAAAATATATAGAAAACCCAAATTTTTACAAAATAAACGATAAAAGTTTAAAAAAAAAAACAAAAATAATATAAGAAATAAATGCTGCTCCAACTAGATAGAAAAAAAAAATTATTTAGTTTATAAGAAACAACTACTAGAAACAATCACTAAAATAAAGATAAATATAGTAAGACAATAGTACTTTTTTTAAAAAATTTTTTAGATCATAAAAATAATAAAAAGATGGATTTTTTCCTTTAACTATTGCACTGAGATGTATTTTTTATTTAGTATAATTTTTAATATATTTTTCTGTAAAAAATTTCTTTAATAGTTTAAAATATAATATAGTTTTTATAATAAAAAAATCTTTTTTTTTTCAATAATTTTTTTTCAAAAAAGTTTTAAAAAAATTTTTTCTAATAAAATATTTTAATAATAATTTTTTTTATAAAAAGAGTTTGAAATATAATAAATTTTTTCTTATAATTATTTTTGATAAAATAGTTTAAAATATAAAATTTTTTTTATAAAATAGTTCAAAATATAATATTTTTTTTTTTTATAATAATTATTTTAAATAACTTCTACTTAATTATTTTGTTTGGGCCCAAAATTGTTTTTCTTATAATTCTTTAATATATTTAATTGCGCTTTGTTTTAATTTATTTTTTTAATATTCAATTTCTTTATTTGAATTTTAACTTTTCTCTCAATAAATTTTTTATTGTATTTTTTCCATTCTGATCGTCTTAAATTTATGAAATGTGCAGAAAAGTCCTCAGTATCAGAGTTTTCTAACGACTCTATTTTTAAATCGGACATTGAAAAAAATACAATAACCTTGACAAGTGAGGTTGAATTCTTGAGGTTGAAATTTTCTCCTTGTTAAAAATAGATACTTGTTCTTGACAAGGAATCTTCTTGAGAGAGAAGAAAAATATAACTTAAATTAACTTTGCTAAGTGAGGTTGAATTCGTTGAGAATTGCCTCAATTTTCTCCTTGTTAAAAATAGATACTTGTTCTTAGACAAAGTTAAAAAAGGTCTAAAGTTTTAATTTATTTTTTTTTTCTTTATGAAAATTATTTTTTGAATTTTTTATTTTTTCTTTATGAAAATAATTTTTTGAATTCTTTATTTTTTCTTTATGAAAATTATTTTTTCTTTATGAAAGTATTTATTTATTATTATATTTTTTTTTTTTTTTTTTTGGATTATTCTTTTCTAATCTTAGTTTTAAAAAAAAAAATTTTATAAACTCACATGAAAATTGTACTCCTCATGACTGAGTTCATTTTCGGCACCGCCGTGATCCTGCTGGTTAACGAGACAAGTGGCTGCAACAGTGATTTTGGTGATTTTTAGTTACTGTATCACTGGTGCTCCCGTTTGCTCATCCACTACTAGGGCGCCTCGTTCCTTGTCTCTGTTCCGTTTCTGGTTAACCAGGCCAGATGCACTTATCAGCAAAGAATCTTCTTTATGGTTTTTCACTCTACCAATATTTTAATCATTTTTTTTATTTAGTTTTTCAGTTTATTATTTAAGTTTTTAATGCTTTTAATATTTTTTTATTTTTATTTTGAAATAATTATTATTCACTTATTTTATTTAAGTTTTTAATGCTTTTAATATATATTTTTTTTATTTTTATTTTTAAATAATTATTATTCACTTATTTTCCTTCTTAAAAAAAAACTAGACAACTTGCTATATTGTGCCTAGAGCAGCCTCACTCTAGGTATTTTGTAGGCTTAATCACAATATAACAATTATAATAGATTTTAAAAAAGCGATTTATTTATTAGTAACCGTGACCGAATTTTCTAATTGCTAACGAACGGTCCCTGCTCGGGTCCCTGCTATTTTAAAAATAGATAATAAAAACAACGAATTTTTACAATTTAATGGGAGATAATCCTCCTTGGTTTATTAACAAATTAATAATGAATATTTTTGAATTATTCTTAGACTATTTATAATAAAAATTTTTGTTAAAAGTACAGTTTTTTCTTATAAATTTAGATTAGCATTTCTTAAGAATTTCGATTATTATTACATTGATTTATCTAGATTACCATTACATTTGCTAGAACTGATAATCTAGATTTTTTTATTAAAATTACATTATTTCCTTGGTGGTCTAAAAAATGTTATTCTGACTAATAAGCGGAATTTTCATCAAGCAGAAGTTTACTTTAAATATGTAATACAAATTTCGCTTATCAGACAAAACAACGTACAAAATTATTAATAACAAATTCTTATTAAAAAAATAAAAACCTACTTTCTTTTTAGAACACTTAAACATTATCATAATAAAAACCTTTAAAAAATAATAATTTTTTTTATTGTTTTTCTTTAAAGTGTCAAATTACAATTTTTTGTTTGAACACATTTTTATTTACAATTGAGGTTCTTTATATTTTGTAGTAATTTCTAATAGTAATTTCTTATATTAATTTCATTCAAGTACCTAAATGCTAATTAAGCAAAATAGTATGACATAATAATTCAAGTTCAAAGAATAAAGAAAATTGTTTATTTGTTATTTAAAATGTAGAATTTTGCTAGATAATTTTTATTTATGGAATTTTTATATTTTAGTATTTAATATTATTAACGTGGTTAACTATATATTAATGTATTATTGTATTATATACAAGTAGAATTTTATAAAACCACACAGCGAAAGCTAAGGAAAATAAGAAATACTTTATAGCTCTTATATACAATATATAAAAAATATTACTAATCAATATCGACATGTGTATATGGAAATTTATAGAGTTGACATAAGTGTCATATACGGCATAACCCAACAAACATCTACACGTCAATAGATAGGGATATGCAAGTCCGCACCGACTTCTTGTGGAATTATTTGGCGTCGCCTTTTCCACAAGACGTGAGGTGGAAATTATGTGGAATAGCTATAGCAGACTAGTCATTTCGCTTAGTGAACAAAATGACTCAAGAAACTGAAACTCAGCCTCGGATTAAAAGAAATGAATTAATTTTATCGACCTTTGCCACTCATACAAGGAGAAGAATTGGACAATGGAATATAAAAAAATAAAAGGAAGCTTCTAGATTAGCGCAAATAGATAGAGTAATGAATAAATATAAAATAGGAATAATTGGTCTCAGTAAAACTAGATGGAGTATTATGGCGAAATTACAACAATTAATGGGAATCAATTTGTATACACAGGAGGAAACAACACAGGAGCGAATGGAGTTGGCTTCATCATTGACAAGAAATTCAAAAATAGTATTATCGAGTTTAAAATTTATATTTTTATAATTAAGCGAAATAATAAAAATATTGTTTGTTTTGTTTTATACTTGACTTTTATTTATTTATTTATTTTTATATATAACATTATTTTGTTTTACATTAGATTTTTATTTATTTATTTATTTTTATATATAACAAAACAATTTCTTTTTATTTATTCAACTTTTTATATAACAAAACAACTTCTGATCGAACCAACGTCCAGTAGCAGAATCCATGCATTTTTATATTAGAATATTTACATTCTTAATAAGTCACGTTGCAATGCAACGTGCTGAGAAAATTATTATTGAAGTTTGGAATGTACAGTTATTTTAAGATAGGATCATGTTACAAGTTACAATAATATGTTGACGCGCGCAAAAGTAAGTTTGCGCGTGTGAAAGAAAATAAAAATATATTCAAAACATTGTTTTATTACAGGGTGACATAACTTCCCCACCCTTTGACGGAGGCTCCGACGAAGTTATCTTGATTGTTTTGTTTTTATAACAATTTTTTAACTTTACAATTTGAATTAATAGTACAATTATAATTATTACTATTATTATTTTAGTTACATAATTTACAATATTTCCAATTTTATTAGTATACAAGATTTCTTTAATTTGTTCTCTGTTATTTTTAATGTTTTTTACATGCAGTTCTTCAAAGTTTAACAATTCATTATTATTGACATTTCTTTTTATAATTACATTTAAAGTAGGTAAAATTATATGGTCTTTTATTTCGATTTCAAAATTTTTATATGTTAAATTATTAATTCTAATTTGACATTTTTCGAATCTTATTAAATTAGTACCTTCAATGAAGGTTTCAAAATTATTACAATTATGGAATATCTGTGTTCTTTTAATATTTTTTATAATTATAAGACCATTTTTAATTTCTGTAATAGATTGTTCGAAAAAATTTTTAAACATACAATTAGCTTCCTTATTATTAAAAATATTATATGTACAGTTATCTTTTATATCTTTTAAGTTTTTCTTTAGATTTTGAATTACATTTGAGTGATAAATATTTTTATTTTCATCAATCAGAATTTCCTTTTCTCCTATATATAAAATTTTATTGTCTTTAGTAGGTAAAGGTTCTATTAAGATTTTAGAATAGAGTTTATTAGTAAAATTTGGTATTAATAGAATTATGACTATTTCGTTTCCGAATGTTATTATATTAATTTTGATATTTGTCAGAATGTCCAAGTTTTGTATTATGTTAAATTCTTCGTCTGTTAGTATATTTTTTGATAGTATTCCTAATCTGCTCATTAGTAGTGTCTGTTCAATATCGTCAATGTGATTTCTGAGTAAGGTAATGTCGTAATTAATTTGATACATGCACTCCATAAGTGCCATTTGGTGTTCCATTTTAGATATTTTATTGTTGAGTTCATTAGTTAAATTTGTTACGAATTTTCTTATTGTGTGTTGTTGATTCTTGATATGTTCTGTAATGTTGTAAGTTTGTTCAATTAGGTCAGAGTTTATTTTAACTTGTTTATTGTTTTCTGTTATTAACATTTTGTTGTTATCTGTTAAAGCTTGTAGTTTGTTACGTATTTGAATTTCATCGTCGCTGTCCATCGTGCCTGTTATGTACTTTAGCACTTTTCCTATTCCGTTTACAAGTCCTCTTTTGTTTCTTTTGTGAGGAATAATGTTTTTTATTTTAGAGACTAGTGATTTGTAGTTGTGAGTTATTGTATTAAATATTGGTCCGTTCGAACTCAGTTCAGTTGAAAATGGTTGTATGTTGGTCCATATGTCTTGAAGGGTTTCTTCGTACTTTGTAATGTTGATTATGTGTAGGATTTTGTTATAGTTGGTTATAAGTTTTACTTCTCCTAGTTTTAAGTTAATATGTCCGTTTTTATTATTGTTCAAGTCTTGAATATCTATTATCTGAGATGTTGATAGATTGACAAATTCGAAGAGAATGTAGAGACTTAGTATGCTGTACTTTTTCATGGTGGAAAGGTCCTAAAAAGAGATTTGTTTTTTTTTTTTTAAAAAAAGGAAATATTAGTAAATAGTAATTTATAGTTATTTTGTAGGATTTTATAAATTGTTATTCTGTCTTGAATGACCTGAGATAAGATTTTTCATTTTACTTCTATGTTTTGTTAAGTTTCCTTTGGTGTTTACTTTAAGTCTGATATGTAATGGGTTTTGGAACTTTTTTCGTTTTCTAACGTGGGTTTTATAATATTTATGGCCAGTGTCTTTGTCGACTACGTGTTCTTCATCAGTTAATTCGGTGTCTATTTTTCGGAATTTTGAATGATTTTTTCCTCCCCTTATTTCTTTAATGTAGTTGATTCCTGCTTCTAAAGATATGTCGACTTTGTTTTCGTTTGCTTTTTCAATAACGCGGTTTTTCTTTTCTAATATTTTGTTGTAGATTTGTTCGTATTCGCTTTCTGTTATTTTACCTTGAATGAAATCTATTGGTTTCTTGTTTGTTGAGGAGTGTATCGTATTGTTGTAATACCCGTTTATTAAAATCATTTGCTCTTCGATTGGTAGATATTTCTTTGTATGTTTTAATAGTCTGAGGTGCTCGTTGATGGTGTTATGCAAGCGCTCTATGTCTGCGTTACTGTTGTGATTTGAATTGGAAGTGTAGTGGATTGTGATATTATTTTCTTCCAAAAATTTTCTCATTAAATGGGATTTCATTCCTAATTCGTTATCAGTAACTATTTTCGCTATGTTACCGTATGTGCTAATATACTTTGCAATTGCTCTTCTGAATTCTGCCTCACTTCTATTTTGTACTTTAGTAAACATGGCGATTTTACTGAATTTATCGATCATAGTGACAAATAATGACTTGTTTATGGAATAGAATATGTCCATATGGATTATTTGGTTAGGTTTATTCGGAGTTTCGGATATTTTTAACGGAATCTGTGGGGGTTTTCTTTCATATTTTTCTAGAATGCACACTTCGCAGTTATTTATAAATTCTGATATCTTAAGTTTTAAATTTGGGTGATAGAATTCGTTTTTCATTTCTTCGTTAATTTCGTTAATGCCACGGTGATTGTTTTCCAAGTGCTTTGTTTGAATGAGATTTTCTAGTTCTTCGTCATTGGTAATATTTTTCAGTAATTTTTTACTCCTAATAATTTTGTAATTTATAAAATGTTCACGAAGGATAGGATTTATTTTATCAAATATTTCGTCGTTTACATATATGGCGTTAGTTCGTTTTGGGTCAAAATGATTCTTGATAATCATTTTTAATGTGATATCGTCTAAGACTTTTATGGATATTGTTTTAAGGGTTTTGTTAAATATATTTCGTGTTTTGATTTGCAAAGAGCCCGAATTAATTTTGTTTATTATAATTTGATTTTTGTATAAATTTAAAGGCGTAACTGTTTCTATAATATTAGTTTGGAATGGGATATTTTCGTTTTGGTTTATGTCTATTCTACTTAGGAAATCAGCTACCTTATTTTCACAACCTTTTTTGTATGATATGTCATAGTCATATTCTTGAATTTGCAATTTCCATCTTATTAATTTGCTGTTTGGTTCTTTAAGACTGTGTAACCAAACTAAGGGCTTGTGATCTGTGAAGAGTTTAATTTTTCTACCGAAAACATATGGTCTGAATTGTTTAAGTGACCATACAATACTGAGAAACTCTTTCTCGATTGTTGAATAATTAATTTCGTGCTCATTTAGTGTGCGAGACACGTATGAGATTGGTTTTCCTTCTTGAGATAGTACGCCACCTATGGCATAATGACTCGCATCTGTGGTTATTTCGAAATTTTTTTCAAAATCGGGGTAGATAAGAATTGGTGCTGATATTAATTTCTTTTTTAGATCGTTGAAACTTTGGATGTATTTGTGGTTATTTATGTCTACTTTAGAATTTTTCTTTAAGAATAGAGTCATGGGTTTTGCTATCTCGGCGAAATTTTTTATGAATTTCCTATAGTATCCTGCGATACCTAGGAATCTTTTTATTTCCTTTGGAGTTTTTGGAATTTGGTAGTTTTTAATTACCTCTATTTTCTTTTGGTTGGGATGTATTCCGTGTTCATTGATAACGTGTCCTAAAAATTCGACTTCTTTTCTTAGAAAGTCGCATTTGTCTAGTTGTACTCGAAGTCGAGCTGATTTTATTTTTGTGAAAATTTTTTTTAAGTTTTTTATGTGTTCTTCTAAACCGT
Organism: Poecilobothrus nobilitatus; assembly: GCA_947095535.1. NCBI lineage: Eukaryota > Metazoa > Arthropoda > Insecta > Diptera > Dolichopodidae > Poecilobothrus > Poecilobothrus nobilitatus. The sequence goes on along the minus strand of CAMUPU010000001.1, from coordinate 1,427,814 downwards.
TTGAGAACACTACAATGTCGTCCATGTACGTTAGACATTCTTTGCCTATATTTTCCCTCAATATATTGTCCATCAGGCGTTGAAAGGTACTAGGGGCATTTTTCAGCCCAAAAGGCATTCTACTAAATTCGTAGTGTCCGTTGTCAACAGAGAATGCAGTCTTTTGTATGTCTTCCGGTTCCATTTCTATTTGATGGAATCCGGATTTTAAATCTATTACAGAGAAATACGTACTTTTCCCTAATTTGTCCAATATTTCTTCAATATTAGGGATTGGATAAGAGTCGTCAATTGTCTTTTCATTAAGTTTACGGTAGTCTATGACAAGACGGTATTTCCCCTCGTCAGAGGAATCTAATTTTTTGGGAATAACCCAAACTGGGCTGTTGTACGGACTATTGCTATGTTGGATTATTCCATTTTCCAACATTTCCTGAATTTGCTTTTGTATCTCTATTTTGTGGATATATGGGTATCTGTAAATTTTGCTTTTTATTGGTATGTTGTCTATAGTATTAATTTTGTGTCTGATTTTGTTGGTAACTGAGAGAGGTATTTGTTCAGAAAATATTTCATTAAATTCAGATATAAGATGATTTAATTGAAGTTTTTCTTCTTTATTTAAATGGTCGGTTTTAATTTTTTCTGGAATAATTTTACTGTCTTTGTACGTTAAGTATTCGTTTGTTTCGTAATTATTGAAATCTAAGATTTCGTCTATTTCTGCGGACGGGAATGGTTCGTTGAAATTGAACATTTTAGGTTGGTCACATACGTTAAGTATTTTGGCTTTTGCTTGAAAGTCGTTTACTTCATAAATACCTTCTAGAATTCGAACGTCGGCATTTAAATTAGTTTCTTCTATCATTGCGTCACCTTTTTGTTGTTTGACAGGGATTTTATAATAATATTCCCCAGGTTCGATTTGGTATATGGTATTTTCTGGTTGGTGACTAAAGTATAATTTTATTGGAGTGTCGTTCATCATGAGAATTTTATTTTTGTAGTCGATAACAGCGTTACCTTGCATTAGTATATCATTACCTATAAGGCCATGGTATTTTTCATGAAAATCATGAACCAAAAATACAAATTTTTCATTATTGTTTGGTTTGAATTCCTCAAAAATATTTATACTTATTGCTTGATTTATTAAGACATCTTTTTTCAATGCTCTCAAAATTTTTGAATTTTTTAGTTGTATTCTAGGTATTTCCTTGAAAGTGTCTGGTCGGATTATTGAGCTTGAAGCGCCACTGTCGATTAGAAAATTGTATTCCTTTATTTTTATGTAGGTGAGTCGGTTTGGCCAGTCTCCCGAAAATTTCCTATATCGATGGTTTGCTGATTATTAACATCCATGGGTTCTACTTGCGAATTGTAATTGTTTTGGTAGTTGGGGTTGTAGTGAGAATTTCTGTTCTGGTTTGGTTGCCAATTATTGTAAAATGGTCGTTGATTATTTATATGATTGTACACACCAGGTGGGCTTCTGTTATTATTATGAAGAATGTTGGGATTAGAGGTACCGTTTTGGTGCGTTGTATTTGGAGATGTATTATTGTTGAAATATCTGATTGAGCGATTACCATTATTATTAATATTATTAGAGGGGTTTCGAATAGAATTACGATTATTATCACGATTTGGATTGTCTTGAATGTTATTTGAACGATTTTGGGATGTTTTGTTACTAATGTAACGATTATTGTTATTATGGCGATTACGATTACTGTTATGGTTATTTTGGGTATAGTTATGATTGACATTGATATTCGAAAAAGCGTAGCCCGATTCGTATAAAATTTTCATTGCATCTTCTAACGTCTTAGGATCTCTGCAAGATAGGATTGATTTCAAGGGTTCAGGAACTTTATTTTTAAAAGTATCTAAAGCACTTTGAACGTTAGCTTTTAAATATCTTTCTAATTCGTCGTTATTGTTTTGGTATTCCAACTGTGTTTTTGTATTTAGTCTTCTAAGTATAGCTTTCACGTCGTTGTAAAATTCGACAGCATTCGTCTTAAAAGTTTGGCCCCTTAACTGGTCAAAAAGTTGGTCAGCGGATAGCCTATCGCCAAAATTGTTATTAAGTACTTTTTTAATTTCATCCCAGGTGGTAGCTTGATGATTGATTTCGATAACTTCTCTGGCACTTCCAGTTAATTTTGATTTAATTATGTCAGAGAAAATTCCTTTTGAGAATTCGTCGTATTGGAGTAGTAAAGGTGTGATCCGATCTACTAAATCGATAAAAGTTTGTAAGGTACCGAATTTCCCATTAAATTCAGGTACACGTTCTAAATATTTAAGTGGGTCAATTGTAAGGCTTTTTGGGTCTGTCATGATTCGATTTTCTGTATTTCTATTTAAATTTAATTTCGATAATTCTTCTATAAGTATGTCAACAACTCCGATAGCTACGAAATGTTGTGACATAAACGGCAAAATGAAAGTTTAGTACTATATGAAAAGGAAATTCGATTTATACAAAATTTATTTATGAAATGTAATTTTTATTTAATTTGACTGGTTGTAATTCTTGTTTACTTCTCATCAAAAGTATAAATTTAAAATTAGGTAATTTATTATTTTCTTTTCTTATTTTATTTTTTTTATTTAATAGTTTTTTTTTGATTAAAAATTGTTTATTGTATATATTTTTTTTTTATAAGTATGTAATTATTTTTTGTAATATTTATTTAAGCTTTATTTTTATTATAATTTTTTTTGCTAGATTGTAAATTTTCGAACATATATATATTTTGGAATATGTATTTTAAAGTAATTATTAATATGAAAACAAAATTGTATTATTAGTAATAGTATGAAGAAAAAATTGTTTTATTTATTTTTTGGAAGTTAATACTACTTATTTCTTTTATTATTTTACGCTTCCCCTTTTTTTTTTTTTTATTTAATATCTACTTATTACTTATTTAATATTTCATATGGTTTTAATATTTTATTATTTGATTTTAATTTTATTCTTTTTTTCTTTCAGGTAATATATTCGCTTGGAAAAATTTATTTAATAAGTTAACACTGGGTTATTTGATTTTATCGTACGAAAAAAAAATAAATTTGATGTAATATAAAAAATATATTTTCTTTTAAAATTTTAGTGCTACTGCTAATAGTGATTACGAAAAAAGTTAAACAAACTTTTGCAAAATAATAGTCTTTAGCAATATTTTAAAACAATGAAAAATTATTTATATACTTAGGTGTTTTAAATTTAATTCTTTTACTTTAAATTTATTTGATTCAAATAGACTTTAATTTAGTTTTACCCAGATGATATTTAAAGCACGTTTATATATATAAAAAAAAATATTCTCTTTAAAACACAAAGAATTTTGATTTACTTAAATATACTTCTTCTATTAATTTAATCTATTATATTGGTAAAACTTGGAAAAATAAAAACTCACGGTTTGTTGGTTGTTGTACTGCTGGTGTTGTTGCCCTGGTACTCTTCGATTCAGCTATTGGTTGTTGTTGTTGTTTCGGCCGGATGATTGCTAGGTTTTTCTTTTTCTGCGTCCTTGAGTATATTGACATATACTAACTGGTGCACTTTGTATAGTATGTACAATTTTTGTTTTTTGGTGATTTTCGTTCACTTATTATTTTGTGATTTTCATTCACTTATTATTTTATGATTTTCGTTCATTTATTGTTTTTGTTATTTTTTAAGTATGCACTAGTTGACGCATCCTACCGACTGCGCCATTTATATTTTTATAATTAAGCGAAATAATAAAAATATTGTTTGTTTTGTTTTATACTTGACTTTTATTTATTTATTTATTTTTATATATAACATTATTTTGTTTTACATTAGATTTTTATTTATTTATTTATTTTTATATATAACAAAACAATTTCTTTTTATTTATTCAACTTTTTATATAACAAAACAACTTCTGATCGAACCAACGTCCAGTAGCAGAATCCATGCATTTTTATATTAGAATATTTACATTCTTAATAAGTCACGTTGCAATGCAACGTGCTGAGAAAATTATTATTGAAGTTTGGAATGTACAGTTATTTTAAGATAGGATCATGTTACAAGTTACAATAATATGTTGACGCGCGCAAAAGTAAGTTTGCGCGTGTGAAAGAAAATAAAAATATATTCAAAACATTGTTTTATTACAGGGTGACATAACTTTTAAACCCATTTCTAATAGAATTATAACATTAAGACTTTACTGTAAATTTAAGAAAGTAACTCTTGTGCAATTTTACAAACCTACAAGCAGATGAAGATAATAAAGATGAATTCTATAATCAACTCACGGCCACCATTTGTAATACACCCCGTTCTGATATTCTAATCCTCATGGGCAAACAGGAATCCAGAAGAAAAATATAGAGCAACAGGCATAGACGATTTAGGTTCTCTAAATAATAATGGTAATAGATTAAGAGATTTATGTAGAGAACACGAAATGAAAATAGGAGGAATTATTATTCCCACATAAAGATATCCATAAATACACCCGGGTCTCTCCAGATGGCAGAACTTAAAATCAAATATAGCACATATGCATAAGCAGAAAGTGGAGATCATCTCTAATGGATGTGAGAATCTGGAGAGGAGCTGACGCTCAAAGAGATCATATATTACTTACCTGTGATATAAGATTAAAACTAGCCAATCTCTCAGTTAAACAGAACAAGAAAAACAGAAAAGTTTATGTGCTGGACATAAACAGTGAGAAGAAATTACAATTCATAGAAAATATCCAGCAGAAAAAGATCTAAGAAAGAAACGCCTAATCAATGCCAGCTTAAAAGAGGAACATAAAAATATATGCAAAGAAATCAAATTAACAGCAAGAAAAGATAAAAGAAACTAGTACAATAATATAGCCAGCGATGCGCAACAAGCAGCTGATCAAAATAACAATAAGATACTCTACAAGAAGATAAAAACTCTCTCAAATAAAGGTCCAAATAAAGAGCGTTCAATAAGAAATAAGAATGGACAAATAATAACATCATCACAACAACAAATGGAAAGATGGAGAGAACACATTCTGAAAATAAATGATAACAACATAGACTGGGAAGACAAAATTTAATAAAACAACATATTATGAAAAAATATTAAGATTCTATAAATCTTTAGAAATGTCGTATGGAAGAAGTGCAGTAAATGCACAATAGATCTCTAAGGTCGCAGTGCTCTCTTGCGTTCCCCTTTTAAAAAGAAACAAAAAATATACTACAGCTTTTTTAGTTTTTGAGGTATCGTGCTGACGAACGGACAAAGCTTAATCGACGCAGAATTTGATCCTGGTCAAATCCATACCTTTCAAAATATATCTAGCTTGCTTATTTCGATGTGCTACATAGGAGCAATTTTATTATACCCGGGTATAAAAATAGCGATGTATGGCGATAATTAATAATAATATATGTTTTGTATGCATTTTAGTAAATATAAAGTACTCGTTGGCCGCTTATAGTGTTAAATGGTTTTGTAGCAAAGTTGATAGAGTTTTGGAAAGGCAATAGGTTCGAGTCTGCGTGAGAGATTAACATTTTTTTTGATTATGTATGCATATTTTTTTTATTTTTGATAAATGTTAAATAATATGTTTAATAAACTTATTTATAAAAATAAAAATAAATTTTATGATTTTTAAATTAAGAGGTATATAATATAATACATTATTTGTGGTTTCAATTTAGGTACCTGAACATATCTTAATTAACTTTTTTCACTTGGTATTTCTGTTAAAATAAATTTTATAAATCTAACACGTTTTCAATCATATTTAATTTGTTGGCATTTTTCGCAGCTTTTAATTATTAAATGTATATGATAACGTAACTTTGGAACATATATTTTATTTTTCAAATTTTCATAACTTTCATTTATGCCACTATGCACAGATTCTTTAGTATGATAAAGAGAAATTTGTTTATGTAATTCTTCTTCTGATCTTATTTCATTTGCTCCTTTTGTATTTCGAAAAATTTTAATTCTTCTTTCTTCAGAAAACATAGCTATTACATGTTGTTGTACCTTATTATAATTCGCATCAGACACTTCAAAATATATGCTAGTACAACCTGGTTTTATGTATCGCCTTAAGATATCTTTGATTAAATTTGCATTTTCCAATGGGTTTATTTCAATAATTCTTCTGTTATGTAACACTGTAATTTCTTTTACTAGACTATATGTTAAGATTAATTGTGTTTTATACTAATTAACATTATCATCTTTGATACCTATTTGATCTAATTGCTGTTCTTCAACTGAGTGTACCGTGTCAGACATTTGTAGATTTAAAGCATCATCATTTTCTTCATTAATTTTTTAATTATTTTCTAGTCTACTTAAATAGTCAGCTATTTTAGTTTCTTTTGCAGGGGCCTCGGTCTCCTAGTGGGTAAGAGCGTATAAAATACGCTGTAAACACCGAGGCAGTGTGGGTTCCAATCCTCACGACAGGAACGCCTGAACAGGAAAGGGTGTGTAATTTCCTGTCCACATTTATGTGGCAAAGAAATGCATTAAAAAAATGTTCTTTTCCTTGTAAATAGTCTATTTTATAATTGTATTCTTATAGTTTCAATAGCCATCTTTGATGTCTTTTCTTTTGTATTTAGTGTTTAAATATTTAATTGGAAGATGATCTGTTACAATTTTAAATTTATTTCCATATAAGTATGGTCTTTTTCTACATTTAATATTTTTGGTATCACTTTTAAAATTAAATTTTAATACATTTTTTACAATCTTCTTATTTTTACAATATTATGATCTACAATATTCAATATACTAGAAATTTTTACAATATTAATTTTAACTATAATAAAAAAAAGTAAGTAAAAACCATAACCTATCTTATACATTTATTTATTGTCACGTATACACGTTCTTATAGGCAAATTTATACTAATGATTATAATTTCATTAAGAAACTAGCCAATAGGAGAAAGAGCAGGAATTATATTTATGTTTACAAATTATATGCTTAAACAGAGACAAATAAAATAATTTAGTTTTACCGATACGATGATAACATCTGATACTATAAATGTTGAAGATATTTTAAGAGTTAGTCACTTTACAGGGTTAGACAACATTTTATTAAAAAGCAATTACCTATAAAGAAAATTCTAATATGATTTACTTGAATATACAAAGTATTACAAATAAATTGTACGATTTAGAAATTCTGGTTAATAGTTTTGAATATGAGATGCATACATGGTAGGTTTGTCGGAAATACAGTTGCATGAATCAGAAAACAAATTTTTTAATTTACCGGGTTACACGGCCTCTTTTTCGAATCGTGCAAAATATTATGGTGGTGTTGCTGTTTATGTTAAGGAAGATATTAACAGTACTTTAATTTTTGAATTTGAATTTAACCAATCTAATTTTTTATGTTAAGTTATTGGAGTTTTACCAAATCTAATTTTAATCTATTAGCGATTTACAGATCTCATGAAACTGATGTAAATAATTTTTCAAGTAAATTAGATGAAATCACTAGTGAATTTAGAAAATCTATAATTCTTGATGATTTTAATAAAAATATATTAAATATTGATTATACCACTAGTAATTATATTAATACGTTACTCTCAAACGGCTTTTTATAACAAGAGAAGTGTAAATTACGCTACCAGAATTGGCAGCTCCTCCAGAACGGTTATTGACCATTTCATAATCGATATGATTATTTAAAAATATGACTTCTATATTTCCGATACTCCTCTTTCAGACCATCAATTATTTCTTATAAGTTTGAACCAAAAACCAATATCAAATCAATCAATCAATCAGGTTTTTGAAAACAATTTTTGATTATTAAACTATTTCAAATGATGCAATCTGGGAAAGACTTAGTAATTTCACTAATTTTGACTCGCTCGTTAACGAATTAAGTGAAACTATAAAAAAGTTTAAAAAAATGATTGTATGACGGATGAAATTATAACAAAATTAAAGTTAGAACTCATATTATAAATACAAAAAAAAACCGGATGATCTCCTTGTTCGAAATTTCTTCAATAATTGTATGCAAGAAGCAAAACGCTTAATTATACAGGCTAAACAAATTTGGCTCTGATGAGATTATACGAGACCCTTGCAATGGTAAAAACCTCTGGGATCTGTATAAAAGGATTAAAGGATTTTCAGCAAATCTTGTCTTACTTCTTCAAACGATATTAAGACACTAGAATGTAATAATCTTACAATTACTAATGGGTCTGATATTGTCGAATATATGAATAACTTTTTTTTCAATGTTGCGGACGAGCTAAATATTCCAAATAATCAAATTGATTATGAATATCTGAATAATTTCCACCGTATTATTCATTCGGATTTTTATTTAACTGAGACAACTCTTGAAGAAGTTAATTCTGTGATTGTCTCACTCAAAATTTCTGCTGCTACTGTGTACGATAGTACTTCAGCTAAATTTATAAAAAAAAATTCACAGCGTTGGTCTCCCATATTGGTCAAATTTATTACTCTCTTTTGAAAGTTTCAGCTTTCCAGATTCTCTTAAGTTGGTAACTATACTCCCATTTTTAAGAACGGTTGTGGAACAAGTGCAACTAATTGTAGACCAATTTCAGTTCTTAGTTCCTTTTCTAAAATATTTGAAATTATCATTAGAAATGGAATGCATAATTTCATGAACAACAATAAAATTCTTCATGATGAGCAATATCGTTTTGAAAAAATTCAAGCACAACCGCTCCCAAAATTGAACTTAGATAGAAATCACTGTAGATTTCACATAGTTGATACAAATCATACTTACAGAATAAACCACAAAACGTTTGGGTTTGTAATTCCACTAGTAATTTAAAAAAAATAATAGAAGGTGTTCCGCAAGGGTCAATTTTAGGGGCGGATCTCTTTAAAATTTATATTGAAACATAACCCGCCTTAGCTTAAAAGGTAAAATCGAGTTGTATGCGGATGATGCAGCCTTAAAATGTGCAGTGAAAACAGAGTAAGAACTAAAAGATGCTATTAATTATGATTTGATCATTATTATGGAGTGTCTAGAAAAATACAGAATGGTCAATACCAGAAATAGGTCTAATTTTTATTTAACCCTTTTTAAAAGCAGTAACCAAAAAAACAATTGCCTTTATAATTGCTTAAAAATTTATAATGATCTGCCAAATGATATTAAACTAGTAAACAATATACGCATCTTTAACAAAATTAAACTTGTTCCATATGATCTACTCTAGGTAGATCATATACAACAGTATTGTATTGTTATACATGAGCTTATTCTTTTTGTCATTTGATTTCTCTGTCTTTTTTATTACAAATCACAATAATGTTATTTTATTATCATATTTCATTTTTTAGCACATTTCCAAAAAATTTTTAAAAAAATATGTTTATTAGTTTCACTCCGTCTGTCTGTTGGCAAAACTTCTACACTGTTAAAGATAGAGAAAAGAAAATGTTGGTAGGTCTCATAAAAAAATTAATTTTGTGGAACAACTTTTTCATGTAATCACACCCTCAAAATTCCAGAAAAGTGAAATTTTCACATTTTTCTTATTACAAAAAATTTCTTAAATTTTGAAACTTTTGTGCCAGTCAGAATTTTAAACAGTTTGTATTGTGTTTTGAAAATGTGCGCTTTTAAAAACCGTTGGTTTACATTGTACCTTGTTTATATTTCATTTGAGCAGATACCTGAAGTTGTTATGTTGTATATATTAATGTATTATTGTATTATATACAAGTAGAGTTTTATAAAACCGCACAGCGAAAGCTAAGGTCATTAAATCATTTTATGTATTTTAAATATTAAGAACTAGTTTCAAGTTTCAAATTGTTTTTTTTTTTTTATTAAAATAGATTATTTACTGTACTGTAGTACTGTAATTTTTTTCATGATTATTGAGAGTTCTTGATAAAAACAGGGTTCCCTTGACATACAGGGTTCCCTTCTTATGACAATACTGCTCCAATGGCATGATCACTTGCATCTGTAATCACTATAAACAATTTATCGTATTCAGGATATTTTGAAATTGGGTGTGATGAATTAAAACTTTTTAAATTTACAAACTCTGATATGTATTGCTATGATCTTTTATATTAATTTTTTGGTCCTTTTTAGTATATTTGATGATTTGATATGCAACTTTTGAATAATCCTAAATAAATTTTCTGTAAAAACCTGTTGCACCTAAGAAGTCTTTTAAGTATTTTTCCGTTTTGGGAATTTCTAATTCTAGGATCTTTTTAATATTCTCAGCGTTAGGTTTAATTCCTCTAGTTGTTAAAATATGACCTAAAAATTCGGTGTTGTTTTTCAAAAAACTACACTTTTTTGTATTTTGACTTTTTAAATTGTATTCTTGCAATCTTTTAAAAATTTTGTTCAACGATTTTTCATGTTCTTTTAATGTTATTGAAAATCTCAATAAATCATCTAGATATACCACACAAATTTTGTTAATAGAATCAAATTCTCTAGAATCTTTTTCATCAAACGTTAAAAAGTTGCTGGTGCATTTTTATAACATATTCATATAAACCAGCAGGAGTTACAAAAGTTGTTTTTTCAATATTGTTTTCACCTACAAGAATGTAATGATAACTTTTGGCTAAATCTAAAGTACTAAAATATTGAGCTTTTCACAATTTGTCAAAAATACTCTCAATATTTGGAAGAAGATCTTTGTTATTTACAGTTATTTGCTTTAATTTTCTGTAATCTACAACGATCCTAAATTTTTGAACTCCAGAATTATAATTTTTTTTCGAACTACAATTATTGGTGAACTATATCTACTGTTGCTTTTTCTAATAATACCTTGTTTTTCCAAATCGTACATTTGTTTCCTTACTTCAGCTTCATGACGAGGTGGATATCTATATGATTTCGAATTGATTTGCTCATTTGAATAAAAGTTAATTATATTTTTATACCCGTACGATAGGATCTGGTATAATAAAATTACTCCTCCGTTTGTAAAACCTCGAAATAAACGAGCTAGATATACCTTCAAAGGTATGGGTCGGATCAGAAAAAAATTCTAAGACTTTTGAGCCATGTCCGTTCGTCCGTCCGTCCGTCAGCACGCTAACTCAAAAACTAAGAAAGCCAGAATCTTGAAATTTACACAAAATATTCTGGGAGTAATTTGTAGGTTCCCTATTTTTTTTGGTTGAGTTTGGACCAAGCCTTAGGGTAGCTCTCAAACACCTAACTTTTAGATCCCCACATTTTTTTTGCAATAGCGCTATGAAATTTTAACTACTCATAGACCTCACAAAAATATTGATTTTGTTTTAAATAACTTTTTTTTGTAGCTCCACCCGTTACGGAGCTAAAGCTCCACAAAGGTTCAAAAAAGCTCTATATTTAAATTGTTATAGCACAAGTTGTATAAGCTATATCTTCATTTTGAAAACGCCAAACGATTACTATTTTTATTAGCTTTAAAAGTATATAAATAATAAATATATATTTGTGGCATACGGTGTCTTAATTTACCGTTATGTGAAACTCAAATTTTGCAAAATACTTCAACCCTTCTATCTTCTAAACGGCTTAAGTTGGAAACTTGGAATTTGACAGAAGTTAGATCTTTGAAAATAAGTATGAGTCATATCAGAAATTTTTTTTGTATCACCCCCCGTTTAGGAGCTGTAAGGGGTCAAAAACTGAAAATTTCCTATTTTTAAACACCTGTAACTTGAACACCTGTTAAAATTTTTTTGAAGTAATACACAAAAATCAAAGCTTCAATATTATACTCTGATTTCTGTTAACAACTTTTTTTAATAGTATAGGGTTACTTTATAATTGACGAAAGTGTTACTTGATTCTAACAAATTTCTTCAACAAATTTTTTGCATTTTGTTTTACTCGATAATTTGAAATTGTTGAGGAATGCGTAGTACATAAAAATGTAAATTAATAAACAACATAACGGTTGCTTGAAGAATTTTTATTTATATGATATTAACATATATACATACTTATGTAATATCATGTTTATTTACATATCGTATATGTCACTAGTGAATGAATGATAAGAGTATAGATGTATATTATATAGCGCCGTATTTACATACATATATGTATTTTATTGTACTTATAAGAAATTATTCTGTCAATGAAATATTTACATATAATATAATATAATATTTAAGATTATATTTACTATTTTGTACTAAGTAAATTTAATATACATTTACCGCTTAGTATTAAATGGTACTATAGAATATTTGAAAAAGTTTTGGATTGATAATCGTTATGTGAAAGGTTAGAATCTGCTTTTGAAGAATGTACATATAAACATATAGTTTGAATATATGTACAACCCATAGTTCTAGAAATTATAAAATTCACCCAAAATATTTTAAAATACTAAAATATTAAAAACATAATATTGTGAGCAGAGTGACAGGCTGTGAACATACTAACGGTTCGTACGGGTATCTAAGAGTTGACAAAGGCAACTGTATTCTTCCTCGTTTAATTGAAGTTTCAACTATATTTTTTTCTTTTTCGTTTAAGTGCTCTAACTGGAGGTTTTTAATTTCGCTTACTTCTAATATACTACTTTCTTTACACCCGTACGATAGGATCGGGTATAATAAAATTATACCTCGTTTGTAACACCTCGAAATAAGCGAGCTAGATATACCTTCATAGGTATGGATCGGAGCAGAAAAAAATTCTAAGTCGATTGAGCCATCTCCGTTCGTCCTTCAGCACGCTAACTCAAAAACTAAGAAAGTTAGAATTTTGGAATTTACACAAAATATTCTGGGAGTAATTTGCAGATTCCCTATTTTTTTTGGTTGAGTTTGGACCAAAACTTCGAGTAGCTCTCGAACACCTAACTTTTAGCTCCCCACTTTTTTTTTGAAATAGAGCTATGAAATTTTAACCGCTGATAGATCTCACAAAAATATTAATTTTATTTTTAATAACTTTTTTCCTAGCCCTACCCGTTACGGAGCTACAGCTCCCCAAAGGTTCAAAAAAGCTCTATATTTAAATTGTTATAGCGCAAGTTGTATAAGGTATATCTTCATTTTGAAAATGCCAAACGATTACTAATTTCATTAGCTTTAAAAGAATATATACAATAAATATATATTTGTGGCATACGGTGTCTTAATTTACCGTTATGCGAAACTCAAATTTTGCAAAATTTTTTAACCCTGCTATCTTCTAAACGGTTAAAGTTGGAAACTTGAAATTTTGACAGAAGTTAGATCTTTGAAAATAAGTATGAGTTATTTCAGAAATTTTTTTTGTATCATCCCCCTTTTAGCAGCTGTCAGGGGTCAAAAACTGAAAATTTCTTATTTTTAAACACCTGTTAAAATTTACAGGTACAAAAAAATTAAAGCTTCAACATTATACTCTTATTTCTGTTAACAACTTTTTTTAATAACATAGGGTTAAGTTATAATTGACGAAAGTGTTACATGATTTTTTTGAAATTATCTAACAAATTTCTTTAACGAATTTTTTGCATTTTGTTTTACTCGATAATTTGAAATTGTTAAGGATATAATGCGTAGTACAAAAAAATGTAAATGAATAAACAAACTTAACGGTTGCTTGAAGAATTTTTATTTATATGATATTGATATATATACATACTTATATAATATCATGTGTATTTACATATCGTATATGTCACTAGTGAAAGAATGATAAGAGTATAGATGTATATTATATAGCGCCGTATTTATATACATATATGTATTTTATTGTACTTATAAGAAATTATTTTGTCAATGGAATATTTAAATATAATATAATATAATATTTAAAATTATATTTACTATTTTGTACTAAGTAAATTTAATATACATTTACCGCTTAGAATGAAATGGTACTATAGAATATTTGAAAAAGTTTTGGATTGATAATCGTTATGTGGAAGGTTAGAATCTGCTTTTGAAGAATGTACATATAAACATATAGTTTGAATATATGTACAACCCATAGTTCTAGAAATTATAAAATTCACCCAAATTATTTTAAAATACTAAAATATTAAAAAAATATTATTGTAAGCAGAGTGATAGGCTGTGAACATACTAACGGTTCGTACGGGTATCTAAGAGTTGACAAAGGCAACTGTATTCTTTCTCGTTTCTTTTGTTTTCTCTCTTTTTTTCTTTTTTTTTAGATACATTTAAAAATTATATGTATGAATTATGAATCATTCAGAGCAATATAAAGAAGCTAAGATAAGCCTTTAGCTTAGTTTTACTGTTAAGAAAGAGAGAAAAAAAAAGTCGTAAGATGATACAATAATTTTTTTGTACTTCTTTAAAATTAAATTAATTATGACAGGTACAATAAAGACAAAAGTTATTTTTATTTTATGTATGTAAAATGAGTCAATGCTTTTAATATGGTTTTTTTTTATTTTTTTTCTTTTATCACATAATATTTATGCTAAATTTTTATTACTTAGAGTTTATTGTTAGTTAATTATGTAAAAAAAAAAAACAAAAACAAAGGAAATATTATTGTTAAAGTCATTTAGGAATAAATTATATCAATGTTTTACGATTGTTTAAGAATGTTGTGTAATTTAGATTTGTAAGCATTTTTTGAAATTGTGTCACAGAAAAGGTTGTTGAATCGATTAAATAATATGCAACACCTGTTTATGCGTTCGTTTTTCCCATATTCAGTTCTATGTGTTGTTTCAATTAAGAATTTGGTATATCTTGTAGGCCTGACATTATTGTTGACTTTGATTTTATCTTTAATAAAATCGACGTTAATCTTATTGGATAAGACATCAAATGTAAAGCTGTTAGATAGTAAGATTCTACGGGAACTTAAACTAAGTAAGTTAACTAACTGCAGCCTGTCATTGTATGATGGAAGGTTATGAAAGTCTCTGGGATTATGTAGATGTCTTAAAGCAAAGAGGATAAACTGCTTCAGGATTGATTCAATTCTTGTACTATGAATAAGAAAGGCTGGATTCCAAATAATGCTACCGTATTCTAAAACTGAGTGTACAAGTTAGCAACATAAAGTTATTGTTACCCAGATATTGTTAAATTCTCTTGCTCTTCTTTTGATAAAACCTAACATTTTGTTAGCTTTTGATAACATTGATTCATAGTGAAGATTATAATTCAGTTTGTTATCCAAAATCATTCCCAAATCTCTAATTCCACACATTCATCCACACATTCTAGGTTGCAGTTTTGTATGAAATAATTATGCATCAATTTCGATCTTTTCCGTGAAAAGGTATACCACTTACTAATGTTGAGATCTAGCATGTTGTCACAGAACCATTTTTCTAAGCACTTCAATTTTGATTGAGGAAAACAGCAATCAGTATCATTCTTAATTACATGATACATCTTAAAATCATCAGCATAAGTAAGGTGGGCAACGCCTGATAAGAAATTCGAAAGATCACTTATAAGGAATAAAAGTGGTCCTAAGTGACTACCTTGGGGTACCCCAGAGTAGACAGAAATGGGCTTAGATATAGTACCTTGAGTATATTAAGAGTATAATGTTGAAGCTTTAATTTTTATGTATTACTTCAAAAAAATGTTAACAGGTGTTCAAGTTACAGGTGTTTAAAAATAAGAAATTTTCAGTTTTTGACCCCTTACAGCTCCTAAACGGGGGGTGATACAAAAAAAATTTTTGTAATGACTCATACTTATTTTTAAAAATCTAACTTCTATCAAAATTTCAAGTTTCTAACTTAAACCATTTAGGAAATAGAAGGGTTAAAGGATTTTGCAAAATTTTAGTTTCGCATAACGGTAAATTAAGACACCGTATGCCACAATTATATATTTATTGTATATATACTTTTAAAGCTAATAACAGCAGTAATCGTTTGCCGTTTTCAAAATGAAGATATACCTTATACAACTTGTGCTATAACAATTTAAATATAGAGCTTTTTTGAACCTTTGGGGAGCTGTTGCTCCGTAACGAATGGAGCTACAAAAAAAAGTTATTAAAAATAAAATTAATATTTTTGTGACATCTATCAGCAGTTAAAATTTCATAGCTCTATTTTAAAAAAAATGTGGGGATCTAAAAGTTAGGTGTTCGAGAGCTACCCGAAGTTTTGGTCGGAACTCAACCAAAAATGGGAAAATGGGAAACCTAAAAATTGCTCCTAGAGTATTTTGTGTAAATTTCAAGATTCTAGCTTTCTTAGTTTTTGAGTTAGCGTGCTGACGAACGGACATGGCTCAATCGACTTAGAATTTTTTTCTGATCCGATCCATACCCTTGAAGGTATATCTAGCTCGCTTATTTCGAGGTGTTACAAACGGAGGAGTAAATTTATTATACCCGATCCCGTACGGGTATAAAAAATGAAATCAAATTTTGGTTAGGTGGCTTGGCTTTGATAGAAAACATGATTAATGGATAAATAAACGAGATATTATTTAATGAAAAAACATTTTTACTATAAAAATGCAATGCTGTTTTTTGATATTGATATTTTATACAAAAGTTTATTATTTAATTTATTTTTTCACTTTTAGCTTGAACTTGTAAAACAAATTATACCTATTATTAACTACATAATTTCAATCGCTTAAATCTAAGCTTTTATTAAAGTAAAAACATATTTATTAAAAGTTAAATTTACATGTATTATAACAAAACATTTAATTTAAAAAATTAATTTGTATAGGTACGGTAATTATGTGTTCAAATCAAGTTTAGAAAAAATTTTTTAATTTTTAGATAAATATTAAACTTTAATAAAGAGAATTTATTTTATTTAAGTAAAATTATGAGTTTAAACCAAACTTTTAAAACTTTTCACGTCCTCTTATCTACATTTAAATCAAGCTTTATATTTTATATTGAATTATTAAATATTTTTAATGAATTATTCAAACCAAACTCTAAAAAATTTCCATATTGAAGCCGTTGAACTTATCTGAATATTTAGCAATTTTAATTTAACTATAAAACTAAACAAACATCATAACAATTCATAAATTTTAAATCATTAAAAACTTTTTTAATTTTTTTTTTTATAAACATTAAATTAAATTTAAACTTAAGTTTATTAATCAGGACCAAACCAAACTTTAAAAACTTGTCATTTCTTCACTATAATTTAAAAGATTCTATTTTATTTTTATTTTTATTTTATTTTAGAACCAAAGCAAGGTCGTTACAAAAATTCTTAAAGTTAAATTTAAAATTATTATTACACAATACAATGCAAAAAAAAAGTACATTATTTTGCTGACTTAATACTACAAAAAAAATTACAATTTATTTTTAGTTTTTTCTTTTGTTTTCTCTCTTTTTTTCTTTTTTTCTTTTTTTTTAGATACATTTAAAAATTATATGTATGAATTATGAATCATTCAGAGCAATATAAAGAAGCTAAGATAAGCCTTTAGCTTAGTTTTACTATTAAGAAAGAGAGAGAAAAAAAAGTCGTAAGATGATACAATAATTTTTTTGTACTTCCTTAAAATTAAATTAATTACGACAGGTACAATAAAGACAAAAGTTATTTTTATTTTATGTATGTAAAATGAGTCAATGCTTTTAATATGGTTTTTTTTTATTTTTTTTCTTTTATCACATAATATTTATGCTAAATTTTTATTACTTAGAGTTTATTGTTAGTTAATTATGTAAAAAAAAAAAACAAAAACAAAGAAAATATTATTGTTAAAGTCATTTAGGAATAAATTATGTCAATGTTTTACGATTGTTTAAGAATGTTGTGTAATTTAGATTTGTAAGCATTTTTTGAAATTGTGTCACAGAAAAGGTTGTCGAATCGATTAAATAATATGCAACACCTGTTTGTGCGTTCGTTTTTCCCATATTCAGTTCTATGTGTTGTTTCAATTAAGAATTTGGTATATCTTGTAGGCCTGACATTATTGTTGACTTTGATTTTATCTTTAATAAAATCGACGTTAATCTTATTGGATAAGACATCAAATGTAAAGCTGTTAGATAGTAAGATTCTACGGGAACTTAAACTAAGTAAGTTAACTAACTGCAGCCTGTCATTGTATGATGGAAGACTATGAAAGTCTCTGGGATTATGTAGATATCTTAAAGCAAAGAGGATGAACTGCTTCTGGGTTGATTCAATTCTTGTACTATGAATAAGAAAGGCTGGATTCCAGAAAATGCTACCGTATTCTAAAACTGAGCGTACAAGTGAGAAATATAAAGTTATTGTTACCCAGATATTGTTAAATTCTCTTGCTCTTCTTTTGATAAAACCTAGCATTTTGTTAGCTTTTGATAACATTGATTCATAGTGAAAATTATAATTCAGTTTGTTATCCAAAATCATTCCCAAATCTGCAATATGATCCACCCATTCTAGGTTGCAGTTTTGTATGAAATAATTATGCATAAATTTCGATCATTTCCGTGAAAAGGTCATAGTATACCACTTACTAATGTTGAGATCTAGCATGTTGTCACAGCACCATTTTTCTAAGCACTTCAATTTTGATTGAAGAAAACAGCAATCAGTATCATTCTTAATTACATGATACATCTTAAAATCATCAGCATAAGTAAAGTGGGCAACGCCTGATAAGAAATTCGAAAGATCACTTATATATATAATGAATAAAAGTGGTCCTAAGTGACTACCTTGGGGTACCCCAGAGTAGACAGAAATGGGCTTAGATATGGTACCCTGAAATCTAACAAATTGTACTCTTTCAGTGACATATGACTTAGTCCATTTTAATATGGAGCCACTGAATCCTAGCTTTGCCAGTATATCATGATTTATTCGGTCAAATGCTTTACTAAAATCTGTATATATTGCGTCTACCTGAAGACCTTTCTCAATAGAAGATAATATATCTGATGTGAAAACCATCAGGTTGGTGGTGGTTGAACGACCCTTTCTAAAACCATGTTGTTCTTGATTAAGATAAGGATCTATTACAGGTGTAATTTTATCAGTAACAAGTTTTCCAAATAATTTGGGTATAGTCGACTGAATTGCTATACCTCTATAATTCTCTATTAATCCTTTGTTACCTTTTTTGTGAATCGGAATCAGGTATGAGGTTTTCCAAAATTGTGGGAAAGTACCTGACATAAGGGATCTGTTAAAAATTAATGTAAGTGGTACAGTTAAATTTTGAATACAGTTATATAAAAAAATAGGTGGAAGAAGACCAGGACCAGATTCTTTTTTTATATCTAAATTACTTACTTCTGAAAAAACATCTTATAATGATAAGTTTAAATTTTGAATAAGAGGAATAGTGTTATTTAAGGTCTGGAAATTCACGTTTCCATGCACTGTTTGCGACTGACGGTACACGTTTTGGAATTTGTGTGCAAAAAAATTGCAAATTTCATCAGGGCAGGATGAGACTTTACCATCTAAGGACATAGAGTTTGGGTAACCTGACGACTTACGTTTTGTATTAACAAATTCAAAAAATTTTCTAGGATTACTTACTATTACTTACTATTATTACTTTCTAGGATTTTGAACGTAGTAATCGTACGATGCAATGCATTTTATTTTAAATTCATTAGCTAATTTTTTATGCTCATTAATAGTTTCGGAGCTTGGATCAACTGATGATTTAATAATTTTATATAATTTATTTCTACGATTACGTAACGATCTGAGTTCCCTATCCTTGGTGTGTAATTATCAATTATAGATGATAAAATTGTATGAAAATGCAGAACTACTAAATCTAAATCTCGCTGCATTAACAGCTCGTACCAGTTTATATTAGATAAGGCATTGTTAATGCCTTCGTAATTAGCGTTACGGAAGTCATATACAATTTCATTATTGCAGGACTTCGAAAATTGTTGGTTAGCTTGAGTTAGTTCTATTGATATTGCATTATGATGAAGTGAGTTGGTAAAAAGATTATCTGTATCATTGACAGCATGAACTACAACATCATCATAAACATTTGAAAAAGCTAGGTCTAACCATCTACCATTACTATTGGGATGTTGTATTATTTGTTGTATATCATTTCCATAAAATGTACTTATAATAAAGTTAACTGGTAGTAGTTTCCAGTTTCCAGTAAAGTTAACTGAACTGGTATCCAGTTCATCATTCACAAAAGATAAAGATGGACGGTTAAAATCGCCCAAGACAAAAATATTATTATCCTCTGTCATTAAAGCAATTACAGACTTACATATATCCAAGAATTCGTAATAGGAGGATTCATCAGAATTTGGAGGAAAATATACTACTCCTAGATAAATACTTTTACTACCAGTAAGAATTTTAATTAATATGTATTCAAAAGATAAGGAGTTGTTGGAACATATTAATTCACATGAAAAGCCATTATTGACAGCAATTAGAACACCACCACCTTTAGAGAGACCTGTGGAAAGGTAGTTACGATCATTTCTATAAATTGGCCAATTGTTATCGAGAATTTCTTCATTTTTAAAAGAGTCGCTCAACCAGGTTTCTGTAATCACTGGTATATTAAAATTGCATGATTTGGCGTCGATAAAAAGGTTTTTTATTTTACTTCTTAAACCACTGCAATTGTGATAGAGCATCCTAATAGTGTTATTATAAAGTTGATACTTATTTTTACTTTGATAACTATTATTTGGCTTATTAGGCAGGAAAAAACTTTTGATCAATATCTCTAAGCTTTTGGATATACTCACATCTTTTGCTGGACAAATGACTACGAAAGGCACTTAGGTCTTCTTTAACTTCTTTAGCAGACATTCCTTCAATTTCATAATATTGATAAAATAATTTACTCAGTTCCATGTAGTCAGAGGGGCCAAATCAACAAGATTGAGTACTTTTAAGAATGTTTTCGTTTTACCTTCAATGCAAACGTGGTTATCTTGATCGAAGGGATAAGCAAGATATAATCTAATATTATAGAGCAAACTAGACTCTCTGAAACGAGATAATTCATACACATTATCACCATTAACTATTAAATTCTGCGTTAGGTGAATTTTCGGAGGAATAAGAGGGTTGGTAAAATTAGGCGATAAGTTGTTATTACTAATATTACTAGCATTAATACTACTAGTATTACTATAGCTGTTACTATTGATATTATTATTACCAGTGCTGTCAATATTATCAATAATATGGTTATTATTATTATTATTATTATTATTATTATTATTATCATTAATATTATTATTAATATTATTATTATTATTACTATTATAATTATTATTATTATTATTATTAGTATTATTATTGCTATTATTATTATTATTCTTATTATTATTATTATTATTCAACACTATTAATCAAATATCATATTATTCTCTTCAATTTTAAATATCAAAGACACAAATCTTTTATAACTGATATCGTTTAAAAGCAACAATGTACTTAAACGTGGAAGATTATTCCAGTAGATTTTGTGCTCTTGCTCTGTTCATCTGCGGAGAATAAGTTTTGAGTGTCCTTTGGATCTTCGCAGAATGATTTCGGCCTAATGAATTTTGATGTAGAACCGATGTTTTCAAAGCAATCTGCCTGTTCATTTCCTTCAACTCCTATGTATCCTATTAGCCAGATTAGAACTACATTATTTCTATTTGCCAGGGTTAGAAGTTTCTGGAGACAGTCTCAAACCATTCTTGACTCTTATTTATTAGGTAATAGAAATTTAAGAACTGTTTGGCTATTTGTTATAATATTTATTGTAGCTTGTCGAGTTGCTCTTCATAGGTTTTCGTGGATACATATGTCCAAAGCAATTAGTTCAGTTTGGAAGACTATTTACCGAGTGGTAAGGATATCGAGAAATTAGGACCTTTAACTCCAACAACTCCCCCGTCATTGGTTTTAAACCCATCTGTGTACCATTTATTATAATTTGCTTCTAGTTCAGGAGGTTTTTATTGCCAGTCCTTGTGCTCTCTAATTATAACTTTAAATGGAAATTCAAAGTTATATGCAGTTGGCGTTTCTTCTGATATGATTAAGGCAATCGCATGTATTTTGGAATTTTTCAGCAGGGAAATATGACGCTTAAATTTCTTTGACGAATAGTTTTTGCCTTTCAGAGTTCTTATTACTCCCTTTCCCGCTTCCTTTTCTATTTGGTGTTGCAGTGGAAAGAGTTTAGAATAATTTCCATAGATGCAGTCAAGCAGGTTCTAATTGTTCCTGTTATTCCAAGACATGCAAAATTGAATTTTGTTCAGCATAAGCTGAGTTTTATTTTGGAAGGTTTTGGTCCACTATACTGTGGAACCATACGTTATTATAAAGAGCACTATGCTTCTGTAGCACCAGTAAATCATTTAGGATGCCCCATTTCCTCCTAAAGATACTTTTGCGTGTCCACGTAGCCTGTATTTCCTTAGCAGGACTCATGGACTCATTTGATGTTAATGTTCCAATTTAGTTCAATATCATTTTTCTACATTACATTAGTTTTAATTGGTCTACATTAATTTTTTTTAAGCACTGAGTTTTATTTTTTAAATTTTACTTATAAATACTTTATAATTATCTATAATATACTCTGTACCTTTGAGATGAATATATAAATAAATAAATAAATAAAAAAATACAATGTTATGCCTGGATATTTGACCTCTTACAAACACGTTAAAGTGATATATAACATTTATTTCAGGTCAAGTGATGCTGAAAATTTGCATTTTGTAGCCTTTTTGAGATGACAGTGTTAAACGTTTCCATGATGACAATGGACATAGCCTATTACCTCGAAGCGAAGTTCAGTAAGGTGTTCACGTAACTCATCAATGACAACAGATCATAAAAGTGGAGATAGTACTCGGGCATCCCCTTTGTGTCTGTACCGTTGTTGTACTATCAGCTAGATTTGCTGTTGTTGTTCGATTTTAAGAATTTAATCGACCCCGGTTCAATTCCTTTATTCCCAGCCGCCGTTAATATATCATCATGAGGACTGTTGTCGAAACCACCTTTATGTTTACGAATGCCCATAGGGTTATTTCTTTGCAGTCAATTGCCTTTTCAATGGATCTTAAAAGATCATGAAAGGCTGATTCTGTTGACTTTCTCTTTTCAATGGATCTTAAAAGATCATGAAGGGCTGACTCTGTTGACTTTCCCTTTTGCATGTTGCCTAGGGTGAAGTCGGATAATGTTAGGTCCAGTTCGGATGTGATTATCCACAGGTTCTTCCATTGTTTTAATGAAAAAGGATGTAAGGCTAATAGGGCGGTATGATTTAGACATTTCAGTTGAACGATTTCCCGTCTTTGGAATAAATACGACCTTTACCTTTCTCCATATTTCTAAGATGCACCTTCAAATGAAACTAACTTTAAAGATTTTTAATAAATTTGGCATAAAAATCTCTATTCGCGGCTGTAGATGCATGAAAAATTTTGTCTATCCCTGCAGATTTGAATGGCTCAAAAGTGTTTATAGCCCATATAACCTTATTAGGAGTGGCGATTCTATTTGTAAGGTCTCTAATGAGTAGGTCGAAGCGACCTTTCCTCTGCCTGAGTATCTTCAATATTGGCTACAAAGTTGCAGCCCGGAAAATGTGTTGCAAATAAAACTTCTTATGCTTCCAAGCTGCTCGTTGTTAGAGAGCCATCTGGATTGTCTAAGACACCGTTATCTGCTGGTGTGTCTTTAGTTAACACTTTTCTTCACAGCAATTTCAATTATTAGCGGCAATTTCTTCATTCCACCAAGGGACTTGCCTATAATCGATAACCTCGAATAACCTTTTTATCGGAAATTGGGCACCTTTGTACGTATGCATTTGTAATATTACTTACGAGTTTTTTTGCATGGAGGTTAATGCAGTTTGGACCACTTATTGTTTGCTCCTAGTAATTTATTTCGCATATGTGTGTGTACACTGGTATTGCATTTCTAAACATTATGTTTTCCTTCAGGGAAGTATATAAGTTAAAACAAAGGTGTTTGTGATCAGAGATAGGTAAGGCAAAGACTTGCTATTGTAATGTCTAGTACTTCCTGCCTAATTTGGTTTTCAAAGCTTGCCGTATTCCCTTTATTTAGTATACCTAAATTGTTAGTAGTAAGATAATTTAAAAGTGACTCATCTATACAATACTCAACCAGCTTGATGACGTCTTTTGATAGAGCTTCTTCCTCCTCATTCGGTAAGCAGGTAAAATATAGTAAATAGCATTAAGATACAATACAATATTTTTTTTACCCTCACGATAATATCATCTAATATTTAAAATATATAAAATTTTCTTTTTTGAATGAAAAGAAAAGTGAAAAAAAGAACAAAAATGTTTTGAGTAAAGAAAATTATTTTTTTATATAAATTTTGTTTCCCTTTCCTTTTTCTTTCAGAGTAATGCAAATGTAATATAAAATACAAAGTATAGTATAATGAATTGCCCTTAAATACCAATACAAGAACTGTATAGGTGGTCAACCTTTTGTTAAATCAGCATTCTTTAACAATCTAATATGAATGCATTGACCGACCTAATAAATATGAATATGATATGAATACAATGTTATAAATTGATTAACTGTTGCAAATCATACATTGAATACGATACATTGAAAAATCATAATTAATCATATTTCATACTTTCTTTGTTCAATATTAACGACCTAACGAAGGCAATAATTATGCTATGCTGTATTTAATGTATTAATTTATTTATTTATTTTCGTAATCTCAAGAAGAGTTCTTCAGCTCGTACATAGTATATAATTTTAATATTTTTTTTTTATGTTAAATTATAATTTAATAGTACATATATATAAAATCTATAAAAGAGTGCAAATTACGAAGTATTAATAAAACAAAAAAAAAGAGAAAAAAAAACAGTAGACTATCATACATAATCATAATTAGAGAAAAGAATGTAATTGGTATTGATTACCAAATAATATGATTTTATATAGAATTAAAGTAATTATTGCAGTAGTATTAGTAGCATTAGTAATAAACTATAAATAGTAAAACTAAGTAAAATAAAGATACAGTTAAGGTACCTAAATGAAGGAGTTATCATTTTATTTTAACAATACTTTACAGTAGCCCGTTATTAATTATAATTTTGGAATTTATCTTCACGGATGGCGCGGATTATAATGAAGTCGTCCATGATTAATTTGGCGACCATTCTCTTGAGCCTACTTGATGTGTTATAATCAAGACAGGTTATTAGCATCCACACTGGTTTGAGGCTTATTTCGTCGAATTGGGCTTTTATTCCCTCTTTGGCACCTTTTGGTTTTTCCGCCAAGAAGGATTTCTGGCCTAGGTGCTCTCCTATCAAGATTTTGTGGGGATGTTAATAGCGTCTCTGTAGTTAGTATCTGTGGAGGGCTGAACTTTATGCTGAACGCCGTCAAGTTTTTTACTCCCTTATGGTAAGGATTTTTTGTCTCTTATTTCTCAAAGGCTCATACGCAGGAGTTTTATGTTCTTTAGTCGCTTGTGCACTTGAAAGTGTATATTGCATCGGAAGAAATAACTGAACCCAATCCAATCTTCACTGAAGTTATGAGGTTAAATCCAATCCACACTGAAGTTATGAGGGTGTAGATTGGTATCACCCTCTGTTGCGGCAGATGTCAGTATTTGTGAAGCCTATGGGGAGACCTCTTCCCCTTGAATTTTGTTTACTAGGTTTGTTTCCACTTTGTCCCCACGAGTAGCTAGAGAACAAAAGTCACCCCTGGCGGAGCTCCGCATTACTAGGAGAAGGCTTTTAGAAACTGGAAGTCGCCTCGTATCCAGAATTCGCATACTAGCGGCTATCCGCTAACCATTCATCCATTGCCATATGCTGTTCAACGGTGGATTGAGGAATTTTATTTGAAAGGTTTTCTCCTCTGAGCGCCGTACTTTTGCAGGACACCCTATACGAACGCTAACAAACCACTGCGACTTCACTACTTCCTATATAGTGATAATAAGTATCTTAAAACACTGTCTGAAACATGGTTTTAATCCCCCCTACCACATCCGCCTGGGCCATTTCCTAGATATTTAATTCAGGGAGGTGTTTTCAGTAGGTATAGGGGCACTTTGGCATGGGAAAAAATAAGCCCATATCGCACGACCTAGTTTTTAATAAACCATATCGCACGCCCACGCAAATTAACCTATATTTGAATGACCTTGAACTTTAGAGAAACCGGAAGTGTTGTGACCTGGATTCTGTTAGAAGTTGGGGTAAAACAAGTCTTTTAGAGCTCTTTGATTGTATATTATAATAGGTCAACATGAAAATAGTTAGCAAAACTATTATATGTAAATATTAAAGCACGTGTTATTTAATGTTGGTGAACTAGTTTTAAAGTATATCTTTAAGGAATGCCTGTTTTTTTGTGTTGGTTTACTATAGGAAGAAATACAAAATAACAATTAGCATCTTCGTTTTTTTTTTTTTTTTTTTTTTTGTTTTAGCAGAATATCTGGTTTAGATTACTATGTAGTATTTTAAAAAGGTAGAAAAAGAAAGAGGCAAGAACAGTTGAATGCAAATAGATTGGTATAGTATAGTATAGTAAGAACGTAGAATATATATCTACATATATATGTTGCATATAAAAAGGTTAAAAAGAAATTCAAAATAGAAATTAGCGTCCACATGTACCTTTTTCTTTTTTTCGCTTGATTAAATCTGGTTTTGTTTACAATATTTGTATATTATTTAAAAGATACAAAAAAAAAATGTAAAAGAATAAATTGAATTACCAAGATAAATTTATTAAGAATATATTGCATTCTTAAATTTCTGAATACCTGGTATAGGATGGCTTGTATGTTATGAAATTAGAAGGTGAAAACAAAAAGGAAAATCAAAAGGTTATTAATTTCTATGTAAATCTACGTAATCTACGAAACTATGTAATCAGAAGATTTAAATTGAAATTTGTAATTATGTCATACAGATGGTAGACAAATTACGTTTTCGTTATGTATTAAGTTGAGTATGCTTATTTTTTCTAATTTTCATTTTAAAAATAAATT